>QLTV01003442.1:609846-629196 GCA_003457575.1 Thermophis baileyi
CTCTCCCTCTCATCTTTCTTTCTCTCTTTCCCTCTTCCCAGCTTGCTCTCTCTCTCTCGCCCTCCCTCCCTCTCCCCATCTCTCTCTCCCTCCCTCATCTCTCTTCCTCCCATCTCCCTTCCCCTCTCCCTCTCCCCTTCTCTCCCTCTCCCTGTGTCCTCCCTCCCTTTCTCCCTCTCCCACTCTCTCCTTCTCTCCCTCTCCTTCTCCCTCTTCCTCCTTCCCTCTCCCTCCTTCCTTCCCTTCTCTCTCTCCCTCTCCTCCTCCTCCCTCTTTCCCTCTCTCCTCTCCTCTCCCTCTCACCCCTTCCCTCTCTCTCCCTCTTTTTCTCCCCCTCTCCTTCTCTCTCCCTCCCTCCCCCTCTCCTCCCTCCTTTTCTTCCTCCCTCTCCTCCCTGTCCCTCTTTCCCTCTCCTTTCCTCTGTCTCCTTCCTTTCCCTCGCCCTCTCTCCTTCCCCCCCCCCCCCCCCCCCCCCCCCTTCTCCCTCTCCTCTCTCCCTCTCTCTCCTTCTCCCTGTCCCTCTTTCCCTCTCTCCTTTCCCCTGCCTCCTTCCCTTCCCCTCTCCCTCTCCCCTTCCCTCCCTCTCTCTGATGTGGGTCGCGTTCAGGTGTAATCTGGATGGGCCTGGTTTTCTTATGGTGCAGGATGCACAGCAAGGACTGGGACTGGGACACAGGTTTGGTGAAGATGACGCCCTGCAGAGGTTCGAGATTTCGACCACACACACACACACACACACACACACACACACACACACACACACACACACACACACACACGGCAGATTTCCACTTCTCTCTCCCCCCCCCCTCTTCTGTCTGTTGTTCTGCGAAGAGGTTAGAAGCTGGAAGGCAGCAGGAAGGCAGTGCTGTAATTACCACTAACAGGAAAATAGCCAGTCTCGGCGTTAATGTCAGCTCTCCGCCGGTTGTTCTCGGAGAGGGATTGTCCGCAGGGGCGGCGCAGGACCAAGAGGGTGGCTGGGTCCCTCATGCTCCTTGTTCCAGTTGGTGACCCCCCCCAGGAGCCCCCCCTCTCTCTGACAAGCTCTCCCCCAGCTAAGTCCAGCACTGGTTTTTCAGACCAGGCCTGGAGGCAAAATCTCTGGGCACTTATGAGGTTTTCAGGAGCTGCTTGGACTAAATGGGTTGGGGGGGGTAATTTTTAATTCTCCGTTTTCCCCCTGTGGATGGTCTTCGCGGGGTGGGGAAAGACTTTTATTCATAATTGTCACCTAGGGCAGGAGACCTCGTGGCACGACAAAACCAAGGGGTACCATCCCTACTCAGTTCTGGCTCAGCTCTGTCCCTGTGTAGGTTCTTTCCCGTTGATGGAATGAGAGTCTGGGGTCCTTCATCGGGTTGAGTGACCCCCTCCTCTCCCCAACCCGAGGCCAATCGGAGCCCCCAACTCAAATTCCCAACTGGGAGGGCTTTAGAAATTGCCAATCCTGGATCCTCAAGGTCAGCTTCCTATCTTCGGGGTGCTTCCAAACTCGGCCAGATCGACCTCGCAGGGTTGTTGTGGGGAGGGAAATGAGCAGGGAGGACAAAGATAGTTTGGGCCAGCTGCCTTCCTGCAGAGAGGAAGGAAGCCAAGGCATGGGGGGGGGGCTTGATGTAATAAGTGCCCACCGAGAACGATGCCAACTCTGAGGCTTGTGAAGGATGCGTGGAGAATCGACCCAGCTAGGCGTCTCGGTGATAACAGGCTTGCAAAGGGCTTTTCCATTATCCTGTTGGCAACAAGGAAGAGGAGGGTCTGAGGAGGGAGCTTCCCAGCTGGTGGGCTTGCAAACCAAGCTAGCGTTGGAAAAGAGACCCCAGCATTGCAAGGGGGGTCATACCTGAGATCCTGAGATTGTCTTATTGAGATGATCCCTGCATTGTGTGCCTCTAAAATGGTGGCTGGCTAGGGAATTCTGGGAGTTGAAGTCCACACGGCTTCACCTTCGGTAGCATGCTGGCTTACAACAAATCTTTGTGCTCTGGACTATTCTGCCCCTCCCCTTTAATGTTTAGCCTTTTAACTGCCCTCTTTTTTTATGTAGCTCACCTTTATTATTATTATTATTATTATTATTTTGTAAATAATTCAAGCCGGCAAATACACACAATGCTGCTTCCTCCTCCTATTTTCCCCAAAACAACAACCCTGCAAGTGGGCTGGCTGTGAGAGATTGACTGGCCCAAAGTCACCCAGTCAGTTTTCATGCCTAAGGCGGGACTAGAACTCCCAGTCTCCTGGTGATTGGCCCAAAGTAACCAGCTGGTTTTCACGCCTAAGATGGGACTAGAACTCCCAGTCTCCTGGTGATTGGCCCAAAGTCACCCAGCCGGCTTCTATGCCTAAAGGACTAGAACTCACAGCCACCTGGTTTCTAATCCGGTGCCTTTCACTGCTAGATCAGACTGGCCTTCTTCCTTAAGGAATTAACGTTGTTATTAATGTAGCTACAAAGTGGGATACTGTATCCAGCCAGGTTTTATGAGCTTGTGTTAATTGTTACTTTTGACTCAACTATTGATCAGCAACCTTTGATTTGGCAATTATTGGCTGTTATGTCTGTTTCACAATAGGAGCTGGAAAAGGCTGGGCTGCTTTTATCTTCCAAGGGCGAAGAGAACCGCAGAGGGGGGGGGGCAGCAAAGGCACCCAGGCTGCCTCCAGACAACCAACGCAGGCTTGGTCTCCCTCCAAGGGCCACACCGGGGTGTTGAGTGTTGACTGGGCAATAAGTCATCCGTGTTGGGGCAGAACCTTCCCCCCCCCTTGGAAGGGATGGGGGGGGGCTTCTGGCCTCCGGCTGTGGATCCGTCTCCCCTCGAGCGTGAGACACCGGAGGGGATCTGAATCTGGCTGATAAGCCGGCACAGAGACGTCTCTTCTGCCAGCGTCTCAGGGCTGGCATGGAAGTGGCCGTCTCTGGCCAGACAGGCGGGCAGCGAGATCGCCTTCCTTCAGCCACCCGGCTGCGGCTGAAGGGCAGGAGACGGGGCTTGGAGCAGGCCATAAATCTGAGCAGCCGGTGGTCAAGATAAGGCCAGCAGAGGAAGCCCCTCCCCGTGGCACCCCTGGCCAGAGACCGTGGCTTGCGAGCAAAGAAGGGGCTTGAGGGGGAGGCAGTCCTGGAAATAAAGAGGGGTACTTACGACCACAATTGAGCCCCGAATTTCCATCAGTAAGAGCGACATTTTTTAAAGTGAGATTTGCCTCATTTTACGACCTTTCCGGCCACAGCTGTTGGGAATCACTGCAGTTGTTAAATTGGTAAAATGGTTGTTAAGTGAACTTGGCTTCCCTGTTGACTTTGCTCGTCAGAAGGTTGCAAAAGGGGATCACGTGACCCCGGGACACTGTGACCGTCATAAATGTGAGTCAGATCCCAAGCGTCTGAATTTTGATCTCCTGACCAGGGGGATGCTGCAAAGGTCATAAGTGTGAAAAACAATCATAAGTCCATTTTTTCAGTGCTGTTGTAATTTTGCATGGTCATTAAATGAACTGTTATAAGTCGAGGATTACCTGTACAGTAGTCGAGGTAGTCCTCAAGAAATGAACAGAATGGAGCCCTAAATTTTCCTTGCCTCAGCTTACGACAGTTCACTTAGTGACCATTCAAAGTTACAATTGCACTGAAAAAACTTGCGACCATTTTTCACACTTATGACCGTTGCACGTGATAAAAATTCGGACATTTGGCAACTGACTCGTACTTATGACGGTTGCGATGTCCCGGGGTCATGTGATCCCCTTTTGTGACCATCTGGTAAGCAAAGTCAATGGGGAAGACAGATTCACTTAACGACCGTGTGACTAATTTAACAACTGCCATGATTCACTTAACGTGTGGCAAGAAAGGTCGTAAAATGGCGCAAACCTCGCTTAACAACTGTTTCACTTATTTTGGGCTCAATTGTGGTCGTAAGTCGAGGACTACCTGCATGTACACACAGCATCTTGTCTTACCAAGGTTGGCAGGCTGTGGTTGCATCCCTGCTGTTTGCAAGCCAACCACCAAACTCGGAGAGCGGCGAAGACTCCGCCGTTCTACCGGAGTTGCATCGATTCTCTCCTGTTGGCCCCCTTTTCAGTCTCCAAACTGGCACTGGATGCCAAACACCTGCCACAATCCGAGGCTGGCGGTGCGCTTGGCATTACCAGAGGTGGGGATCCTCCGATTGTGCCCAGGAATCCGTTGGCATCTCGCGTGGCGCATGACCATCAGCTGCATCTTCGGAGGCCTCGGAGGTGGCGCGGCTGGACTCGGCCGCTTCGCACCTCCGCTTTCATCCCTGGCGGCATTTGCAGGTTTGACATGCTCCATCTCGCAACGGAGCGCAGTGGCTTTTCGTTGGGCCTGGGCAGCCGAGTGCCAGGCCTCCTCCGCTTGGGACCGGCCTTCCCCAGCCTCTCCCTCCACAGCTGCTGCGCCCAGACGGCTCGCGATGGGCCGGATGGGCCTGCCAGACACCCGCATTATCACGGCATGTTCCCTGGCTGCACGCCTGCAGGAGCAGCAGCAGCAGCCGCAGCAGCCGCCACAGTCTTGCAGCCGTGAGCGGAGCTGCGGATCGATAGCGCGCTCGTCGCTGGTCGAGCTGCCATCAAGACGGGCAGGCAGGCAGGCAGCAAAAGGGGAGAGCGGGCTGGGGGGTCTTTTTCTGCATGGGTACAGGCACGCAACATTTCATTTAGTGACCGTTCAGAGTTGCAACGGCACTGGACAAAGCCCCCTCCTCGGACCCTCCTCTTCCTTGTTGCCAACAGATATAATTAAAAAAAATACTAGATTGTGCAGAAATGGATAGGTTGACATTGAAGATAAAAGATAAAGAAGATACAGAATATTTTCAAACATGGGACTTGTTTTATCAATGGTTGGACAATAGAGGTAGAAATTAGAAACTGGAAAAATACTATTATGTATGTCTTATGTTCATTATATTATTATATATTATTACGTAAGCAAATTGACCCAGACAATACACTGTTCATAAAGCAATTATGTAATAAAATAAAATAATTTTTTTAAAAAAGTGACATGACCGTTTTTCACACTTATGACCGTTGCAACATCCCCACGGTCACGTGAATTCCGATGCTTGGCAACTGATTCGTATTTAGGACGGTTGCAGTGTCCCAGGGACATGGGATCCCCTTTTGTGACCTTCTGACCAGCAAAGTCAATGGGGAATTGTGGTCATAAGTTAAGGACTACCATTCTGGGGGGGGGGGGGCTGAACTGGGATAGAGGGGAACCCGGGAAGATTCTGATCATCTCCTACTACAGGTATGCTAGCTGTAGTAATGGGTGAGTATTCAGGAAACAGGGAGTTTCCTTCCTTCTTTCTCGTGGTATTAAAATAGCAAATCTTGCAGTGCTTAGAAAGGCTCAGATTCCAAAGACAGAAAAAGTTTCCTTTTGTTGGGGATGATGGGAGCTGCAGCTGAGCAACACTCCCAGGGCCACCGCTTCCCCATCCAGTCCTAGCCTGCCCTTTGGTGCTTTTGGGGTGCACCTCTCTTCAGCTTTAGTCCTCGACTTATGACTGCAATTGAGCCCAAAATTTCTGTTGCTAAGTTGTTCAGTGAGTTTGTCCCCGTTTTACGACCTTTCTTGCCACAGTGGTTAAGTGAATCACAGCAGTTGTTAAGCTAGTTGCACGGTTGTGTTAAGTGAATCTGGCTTCCCCCATTGACTTTGCTGGTCAGAAGGTCACCAAAGGGGATCATGTCACCCCGGGACTCTGCGACCGTCAGAAATACGAGTCAGTTGCCAAGCGTCCGAATTTTGATCACATGACCATGGAATGCTACAACAGTCGTAAGTGTGAAAAACGGTCCTAAGTCCCTTCTTTCAGTGCGGTTGTAACTTTGCACAGTCAGTTGTAAGTCGAGGATTACCTGTAGCCAATTACTTGATTCCCTGTGGCGACTCGAGTCCATTTCCAGAGTTTTGAAAAGCCCGACAACTGAGATCCCCCCCCCCCGCATATGGAGGCCAGTTGGCAAGGAAACCTTTGCTTGGACTCCCAACATCCGGGCTCCTGTCTGAAGATCTCCGCGCTTTGGTGCTGCGTTCCAATTTGCTCCTCATCCTTTCGCAGGTCACTTACGATTTTTGCTCTTTCGGGCATCTGTGGATAATCTGCTTTGTTGACATAACTTCTTAAAAAGGCAGGATGTGTGTGCCGATGAAATATAGTTTGCAATCGACACCGGGAAAGCAAATAGAGATGAAACGAACAATGCAGCCAAGGATCTGAAAGGAGCATCTGGCCACTCAGGATAAGAGCCGCTTGCTTTAAACACAAATAACCCCGGAGATCAGTGGCTGGACTGCTGAAGGGGGAAGATTTGGAAAGGGGGAGGGAGGCCCCAGAAGAAATATGTGCTCTTTTTGTCTGGGGATTAACTCTGCAAAATGTGGGCCGATATTTCTGGATTAACTAGCATTTTCTTTTTCCTTTCCTTCCCTTCCTCATCTATTTGCTTCCTTTCCTTTCTCTTTCCCTTCTGCTTTCCCTTCCCTTCCCTTCCTTCTTCCTCCCTCTCTCCACGTACTCCCTCCCTCCCTCCCTCCCTCCCTCCTTGAAGACAAATTCCTTGTCTGTCCAATCACACTTGGTCAATAAAGAATTTCTATTCCATTCCATTCCATTCCGCATTCTATTCTGCATTCCATTCCATTCCATTTTCCCTTCCCTTCCCTTTTGCAACTACAAATTCCATCACTGGGTTCTGAATCTTGCAGGCAATTCCTAAAACTGCAAATACTTAAAGTACAGCCACGAAAAGGAGGGACGGTTTAGGACTGCCCTTCCATGTCAGACAACTGGAAAGCTTTGTCCCAACTTAGGTCCTTCAACCTTGCCAAAGAAAAGCCTTGAAATCTGCAGGGACAGTCCTGCCTCCCTCCCTCCCTCCTTTCCGGACGTTCCTGGGGGACCTCATTGGGCTGGAGAGACGGCAGGGACAGAGGATTGAAAACTCCAAGGCCGGCTGGGAAGGAGGTCAGCGAGGGTCCTTCTCTCCGTTCCAGATAGTGGCCAGTCAGAGAATAAGCGACTGACAGTTTATGGGGACTGCAGCACAAAGGATGTTTGAAGAGGCTGCACCAAGCCAGCCAAGCAGCCGTAATTATCTATGATAATGGAGGACATGATTCAGTTCCGTGAGAGAGAAAGTTCAGCGATTGGCAGAGGACGCACGCGGGAGAACTTTTCAAGAAGCGGTGCCCTTTATCCATTGTTCAGCCGTAGGAGCGAGCTAGGAAGAGGTGTGTGTGGGGGGGAGAAACAGCAGTGGCTCTTCCTGCAGAAAACCAGAATAAATAGGGAAAGAAGTGTAGCATTCACACACACACACACGCACGCACGCGCACACATTGGGGGGAAGCACCTTTTGCACGAAGGATGAATGCAGAAAAGTTTCTGGCTTGCAAAGGTCCCTTTTTCTGTGGGGCTTCTGCACAGAACTCCGCCCCTCAGTCGGGCTGCTTCAGAGACTCCCTGGGAGCCTCAAGCCCAGCAGGGCAGTAACTGGGGTGGGAGGGGGGCCCTGCACCCCAAGAGGACACGGCTTCCCTCAACAGCCTTTCTCTAGGGTGGGAAAAGCAAACAGCTGGAAAGGGGGGAGGAGGAGGAGGAGGAAACCAGGGCTGGGCTGGCTCTGAATCATAGCATCCTAGCACCTCCGAGGTCTTCTAGTCCAACCCCCTGGCCAAGATCATAGAAACATAAAGCTAGAAGGGACCTCCGAGGTCTTCTAGTCCAGCCCCCTGTGCAAGGCAGGAAATCTTACGCCATCCTGGGCAAATGGTGGCCCAATCTTTTCTTGAAGCTGGCCAGCAGGGATGATGGGCATTAGAACCTGGCAGCTTTGTGGCCGCTAGGGTGCTGCTCCAAACCTCAGGACCCCCTCCCCAAGAGCAGGGCAGGGAGGATTCTGGGCAGGTGGGCAATTTTGAAGAGCACGTGGGGGTCCCATTTTCAAAGGGCTGCCATGACAGACGCGGCCAGGCCAAAGCCCCCCTGAATGGACAGTAAGCCAGCAGACCAACAAGATCTGCCCCTCCCCAATCATCTTCATAGCCCCCTACTCTTCTGGACAGACAACCTTCCAGACAGGGCCGAGCATAACAGCTCCCCGCTGACCCCCACCCACCGTTTTAATCTTCTAAGGATGTCTGGGAGATGTTGCAGCAAGCCAATGTTTCATTTCATCTCTTAGTTTTTACTAAACGTGAGTGAATTCACCCAAATTGAGAGTGGGATGAGGCAAGGGAGTGGCTGGGGGGGAGCCCTGGAGCTTGCAGGCCCCTTGGTGGGTGACCCTCCCCCCTTGTCTTTCTCCGCCAGATCTTGGCCTCTCCGAAGCCTGATCTCATTTTGTTTGAGGCTCCTTTGCCAACCGGCAACCTTTCCTCCTTGCAAGTCTCCGAGGAGAAAAGTTATTTTTAGAGATTTTTAACAGCCCTTTTTGGTGTGTTATTTATTTATTTATTTGCTCAAGGGAGGGGTGAGAAGCCGTGCTGCATTCCTTGGGGGAGGGGTTGTTGCCTTTAAGAAGCGCTTCTGCTGCTGCTGCCTGGCATTTCTCTGGGCGGCGGGGGGGGGGGCACACAGGAACATCCCATCCCTTCCAAGTTGGCATCCTTTCCCTGCGGGGCGAGTGCACCGAGCAATCCGGATGCTTGTAAACCAGGGTTAATGTCTCTGGGATGTGGGGATGGGCCTGCCGGTTGTGGCGAGTCAATCAACTGTGTTTGGAAAACCAGGGCTTAAGCGTGGTGTGTGAACTCAGTTACTCCGCTAGGTGCAGCGCCCGGTGGCTCTACGTCTCCCAACTCTTGGGAGGTAGAGAGAGGGTCTCTTTTGGGAAGAGAAGGGCTTCCGGAGGCCTTGCTGAGACCGAGGAGGGACACGGCAGGCCCCTGTGAGTGGCTTTTGGGTTTTGTAGTGTGGAGGGACTGGCTGGCTGATGTCCAGGGTTTCTGGCAGCCTCTGAGAAACAGGCGAGTCCAGCAAAACCAGGCGCTTCTGGTCACATTCAGAAAAGGTGCCAGCTTCTGCCAGGGGTTGGCAAGGCGAGTGGCTGGCCTGCCAGTTTCTTTGGAAGAGAGACGGCTTTTGGGCTGCCTGGCTTAGAATACAGGTAGTCCTCCACTTACAAAAATTCGTTTAGTGACCGTTCGAAGTTACAACGGCATTGAAAAATGTGACTTGTGTCAGTTTTTCCCACTTACAACCATTGCAGCATCCCCATGATCAAAACTCAGATGCTTGGCAACTGACTCATATTTATGACGGTCGCAGTGTCCTGGGGTCACGTGATCCACTTTTGGGACCTTCTGACAAGCCAAGTCCATGGGGAAGCCAGGTTCACTTTACAACTGTGTGACTAACTGAACCGCATGGATTCACTTAACAACCGTGGCAAGGAAGGTTGTAAAATGGGGCAAAGCACACTTAACTAATGTCTCGCTTACCAATGGAAATTTTGCACAATTGTGATCGTAAGTTGAGGACTAGCTGCAGTTGTGCAAACGCGGATTGTGGCCTCTGGCCTTTTCCTTCAGACTGATTTGCAACCAGATTAAGGTCATTTTTAGGAGGGGGGGGAGAGAAATGTGCAGCAGCTTAAGGGTGTTTTTTGTTTGTTTGATCTTTGCCACTGTCTCTGGGGCTGCTTTAATCTCTTTTAATGGATATATTTTTAACTTGTTCTGCTTCTTGTGCTGTAAATTACCCGGAGAACCTGGAGGCGTAAAAATACTTCAACTAGATAAATAATATAATATGAAAAATGATGAGTGGCGAAGGGCTGGCGTCTGATCCAGGTGGGGATGAAGTTGATTTTTTTCTGGGTGGGGTTAATCCCGCCTGGCTGAAGGTTGCCGGACCCTCCCAGTGGGGGGGGCATGTTTGGCCCCTGCCTTAGAGTTGTCGGGGCCCCAGAGGGTCCCCGTGAAGTCAGCAGCAGCCAATCTCCTCTGAGGCTGCAGCTGGAAACAGCTGCAGAAAAAGGGATGGGAGACCACAGGGCTAGGAAAGGAGCCCAAAAAGAGCCTGTACCCCGAGAAGAGTCAAACCCAGGAACTGAGAGGAGACCCCAAAAAGAAGCATGAAGAAATGTGATTAGATTAGAGTGTTCCGTGTTTCTCCACCTTGGCAACGTTCAGAGGTGTGGACTTCAACTCCCAGAATTCCCCAGCCAGCAAAGGTTGAAATCCACACATCTGAACGTGGCCAAGGTGGAGAAATGCTGGTTCAGCCCCCAACATCTGTCTGTACCTGGTATGTTTCTCTGTATATGCAAAGTGTCTCCTTATACCCAGGAGGAAATGCATAAAATCCCCATGCACAACAACCCATTCTGATTTAACAGACCTTTGGTTTTAACAGACACCCTTTCCCCACTATTGGTCCATTAAATCAGAAGGTTACAGTAACTCACGGGAAGCTGATTTCTCTCCTTTGCAGAATTGGGCAATGAACTTTGCTGCTCTCGCCTCTGGGATCTGAACCCTCATTGGAGGAACCATATCCCCTCCCCCCAGTGGCTCCGTTTCGAGGAATCCAGCACAAGCAAATTAAATCTGTTCTCTCCCTCTTGCTCCTGCATCACCACCTCCAGTCTTATTGCTGATGCCAGGTATCTGAGCAGCCCCCAGCCTCTGCTTTGCCTGTTACACCCACCCACCCACCCCAGTCTAACCCTAATTTCTGACTTAAACACACACACACACACACACACACACACACACACACACACACACACACACACACACACACCACGCTGCCTCTCCTTTGCCCAGTTGCTGGGCAGACTTCAATCTGGAAAAGCATTTTTGCATCTCATTCTGTAAAGAGTTGATGCCCGCGCCTTCTCTCTTCCCCCCCCCCATCCCCCACCTTCCCTTTAAGAGGATAGAGATTGTTGGGAGACAAGGAGAGAGAAATTGTGCTGGATTGCAAGACATGGAAACGAGACACTCAGACAGGCGCGGTTGAAAAGAGAGGATGGAGACGCAGCTGCTGCTGCTGCTCGGAAGGTCTTCCCTTCCGCTCTTTCAGCAACATCTGCCGAGCGTCTCCAGAGCCCAATCCGGGGACAAGTACATTGGGGGAGAAGGCACGACCCCCGGGAAGAACCTGGCTGAGTTTGGGGAGCCCGGAAGAGGGGTAAAGCCACGCAAGAGGTGTCATGACTGACTTTCATCTCAGGAATAAGCAAGGTGCTCAACCTTGGCAGCTTTCAGAGATGTGGACTTCCACTCCCAGAATTCTTTGCTTTGCTGGCTGGGGAATTCTGGGAGTTGCAGTCGACACCTCTGAAAGCTGCCAAGGTTGAGAAAGACTGTTTATAGATGGATTTTTGCTCCGGCTACTCGGGAAGAAATAAACCCAATTGTGAGGCCTGGGGATACATGGGCCAGTTTCTATGCTGCCTTTTTTCTCTCCTGCAGCCAGTCCCGTCTCTTGGACCCCTGGCCACGGGTGGGAAGAGCCCCCGTGGATGACCCAGGGCCCCCATGTTAAGACTTACGTTCCCTTAGAACAGAATTAGTGCTTCATTAGAACAATTCGGCACCTTCCGGCCGGTGATGGGACTCTGCACATCTGGCAGGCCGAAGGCTACAGAGGTTTCTTCTGGGTGCCTTCTCGATTCCTCGTCTCGGGGTTCAGGGCCCCCCCCCACGGCAACATCCTCATTTTAGTTCAAAATGTCAGCATGGAGGATTTCAAACCTGATTTCCAAGGCACGGTCCAGGTAGTCCTTGACTTACAGCCATTCGTTTAGTGACCAAAGTTACAGCAGCACTGAAAAAAGTGACTTATGACCGGTTTTCATGCTTACGACCATTGCAGCATGCCCACGGTGATCAACATTCAGACGCTTGGTAACTGACTCGTATTTATGACGGCTGCCGTGTCCCCGGGGTCTTCCCAGTTGACTTCCAACAAGCAAAGTCAACAGAGGAAACCAGATTCGCTTAACAACCACATCATTCAGTCCTCTACTTACGACCACAATTGAGCCCAGCATTTCCATTGCTAAGTAAGGGAGCTGTTAAGGAAGTCTCCCTTAACAACTGCCCGGCTTAACAGCTGCCTTACTTAGCAATGGAAATGCTGGGCTCAATTGTGGTCGCAAGTCGAGGATTGAATCCTGCAGTCGTTAAGTGAACCTGGTTAAGTGACTGCAGGATTCATTCCTCGACTTACGACCACAATTGAGCCCAAAACTTCCATTGCTAAGCGAGGCAGTTGTTACGTGAGTCGCGTCTCATTTTACATGACATGAGATGCAACTCGCTTAACAACTGCCTCGCTTAGCAATGGAAATGCGGGGCTCAATTGTGGTCGTAAGTCGAGGACTGCCTGTATTGCAACACATGTACAATCATGGCCAAGGTTGCCATCCTTTTGGGAGGATTCTGGCCTGGGAGGGCTTGTGTGCAGCCTGAAATTCTGCGGCAGCCTCTGGTGGGCTCCCTTCCACATGTTCTGGATCGGGGGTCTCCAAACCTTGGCAACTTTAAAACTTGTGGACTTCAACTCCCAGAACTCCTGAGCTGGCTGAGGAATTCTGGGAGTTGAAGTCCACAAGTCTTAAAGTTGCCAAGGTTGGAGACCCCTGTTCTGGATGACGCAACAGCGAAAGAAGCTCTCCAAACATCTGGATCGGCCAAATCAAATTGAAGATTGCTCTCCAAGGCAAAATTGAGACTGGTGAGTCACTCGGTCGCGCCAAGCCATGGTTTGATCCGGCTTGTTAAGGTTGCCTTCAAGAAGGCTGAGCAGAGGTTCCGGAGCCTCGGGGGAATATTCAATCTAAATAAAGCTGGAAGTGCTAATTATTCCCCGTCGGGAGGCGCGGAGGGGGCACCAGGCCTCCTGCCCCGTCTGGCACCCACTTGGCATTGTTCACGCCACCGGTGCTCATGACTCCTTCCTTCCTTGGGCGTCTGGGCCCATCTGGGGACCCGCAGCTGTGGCAGCTGCGCCAGTGCCGGTTTGAAAGATTCTAGGCCTGTGGTGCCCGTCAGCCTCTCAGGCAGAGGGACAGCCTGGGCTTTTGGCCTCCAGTTGGCACAGGTGGCTGTGTCACTTGGGGCCCCAGAATTGGAGCTTCATTTTGATTGGATGCTTTATTGTTGCAGACAGGTGAACGGACTCGCCACATGGGCTGGTGGGCACAAGGTTGGCAAAGGCCCACCCTCGAGTTCGAATCCCCTCCCTGCCTCAAGTCCCTGGGGCTGGAAGGTGCATGACCCACTGGCCACCAGGGTTCACCAGGAACACCCCTGCACTTCAGGGTCCCCCCAGAGAGGGTCCCCCCAGGAAGATGCTTCCTCCCTCCTCGCTCTTGTTGCCCACTTGCTTCCTTTTCTCCATTGCTTCCCGCGGAGGGGGGGGCTTTAAAATGATTCTTGCTGCTATTTCCTCCCCTGCTTCTGCCCAACGATTACCGTCACTCCGTCAGCCCACGCGGGAGAAAACCCCGCAAGGCTCCTTTAGCAGCCGCTGAGCCGGATCGGCGCGATTGGACGCCTGCCCGGGAGGAGCTGTCCAGTGCTGATGGAGGGGAGTCCTTGGAGTCGTGGCTAGCCCCCTCCTAGGGACACCACCACCCCTTCCCCTCCATGCACCACTCTGCCATCCCCACCCACCCCGCTTTGGCGGAGCCCCTCCCGGCGGCTTTTCCCGCAGGCTGCGGGGGCAGGAACGGGAAGGCGGTGCGTGGCTCTGGCTCTAATCCGGAGCGCAATGAATGCGGCTCCTGTTTCTCTGGGCGCCACGCTCCCCCATTACACGGGGTGATCCCCGCTTTAAGCCTTGCGCTTTTCCACTCGCTTTACGTGAAGAGCATAGCGTGGATCAGCCGCTCAGCGTCTCTCTGGACGGCAGCAGCCTGGAAAACGTGCCAATCAATCCGGCGGGTCTTGAATGGGCTTTCTCTGGGAGGGGGATTTCGGGGAGGGGGGCTTGCATTTGGCGCCCTAATTCTCAGCCAGGGGCCGGCAGGTGGAGGTGCAGCCCAGCCCCAGCCTGAGGAGAGAGTAGTTACCTGTGGTTTGCAGAGTGCAAAGTTTTAGGTCTTGGTTTATTAATTCTGCAATTTACCCAACACTTCAAACCTTCCTGGGTTTGGGCCATTCCTCCACCTTCAAGGAAAGGAGGCATCCACACCAGGGCAAAAAAGTCAAGATGGATGCAGTCAAGGATCCCTGCTCTTGATGTGCATTCTGGGGGTTGGATTGAGCAGTTGTGCTTATGTCTGCCATCGGCTTTTGCTTCCTAGTTGGGTCATGAAATGTCTGCAAGAAAACCACCAAGCTCAGAGAGCACCAAGGACCCCACAGTCCTCCTCCTCCTCCTCCTCCTCCTCCTCCTCCTCCCTGCAAACCCCACTCCCTTCTAGCACTGATAATGTTCCCTAGTTGGGTCATGAAACGTCTGCAAAAAACCCGCCAAGCTCAGAGAGCACCACGGACCCCACAATCCTTTGCGGATGATATGCTGATGATCCCCTGCCCCAATTGCACCAATCTTAGGAGAATCCAGAGGTTTTTTTAGCAATAAGGGGGGAAATTGCCTGGTCCTGGCCACGGCTGATCTCCTTCGAAGGGTGCTTGACTCAGCTATGCCCCGGGGCACATGGGCGCATGCGTGAAAACACCAAACTGGTGCCAGCAACTGCACAACACTCATTTCCCTGGTGTGCAGTGTGCGTTAAAAGGGGCAGAGTTTCATTTGCGTAGTTTGTGCCTTTCAAGAAAGATGAGGTTCTCCCTCTTTTTGCAACCTTTCAAAATAGTTTTGAAAAGCTATTTATTCTCCGTAGCCCTCTCCTCAAGATTTTATGGTGCCCCTTAGTGAAAACCACATTTTTTTTTACTTAAAAGTTTGGCTTGGTTTAAGCGTAATTTGTTTTTTTTTATTAGTTATTAAGTCGTTAATAGCCCTCTCGCTGTATTATTGATATATTAGGAAGACAATCGGCTGTCTTGAGTGGGCTTTTCTCTTCTCCAAGCAGGGTTAAATAAACATCATCATTACCCTCACTTGGTTTCTCCCTTCCATCGCCAGCTTTGAAAACGCCTCTCTTAATAGCCCTGGGATATTCTATTCTTCTACATTTCTTCATTAGCCATACCTGGAGAATGTCAAAAAGAAAATCAGCTCCCCAGAACGGAGAAGAAGCAAATCCTTGTTAAAGCCCAATAAAAAATCCTGCTGTGTAAAAATCCTGCGAAAATACCTGGTATTTAGTGCCTTCGTCCACCTTCGCTGCTGCAAAGGAAATTATTTTTGAAAATATCACTTGATTGGGTTGGATTTTTCTTTTCTTTAAAAAAAAAAGCTATTGGTTGATTTCTCGGTGATAATCAACAGAAGGGACATAAAGCTTTCTTAAAATTAATTCCAGATATGGATCCCAATCAGACGGCTTTTGACCCTGCCGTGTTGTACCGTCTGTAACTGTCAAGTACTCTGTCTGTCTGTCTGTCGTCGGTTTGACAACCGCTTCCTAGCTGTCAGTCAGGGATGAACGTCTGGATGGCACCCATGTCAAGGAGGTGGCACCAGGGGCCACTGCGCGACCTCAGGGACCTGGCCTCCAGGGGAATTGTGCTTTCCATCCCATAATGCCCACCCATCTGGCTCAGTGCTTTGCTTATGGTCAAATACCCACACGAGTGTGCAAGAAAGGTAATAGCCACGCTTGCTCTCCAGCAACTGACGAACTACAAGAAGTCCTTGACTTAGGACCACAATTGAGCCCAAAATTTATGTTGCTAAGCGTGACAGTTGTTAAGTGAGTTTTGCCCCGTTTTACGACTTTTCTTGCCACAGTTATTAAGTAAACCACTGCAGTTGTTAAGTTAGTAACACGGTTGTCAAGTGAGTCTGGCTTCCCCACTGAATTTGCTGGTCAGAAGGTCGCAAAAGGGAATCGCGTGACCCCGGGACGCTGCAACCGTCATGAATACAAGACTGTTGCCAAGTGTCCAAATTGTGATCATGTGACCATGGGGGTGCTGCAGCGGTCGTAAGTGTGAAAAACAGTCATAAATCATTTTTTTCAATGCTGTTGTAACTTTGAATGGTCACTAAATAAATGGTTGTAAGTTGAGGACTACCTGTATTCAGAGAGATGCTGCCTTTTTCATACAACTGCAGGTAGATCAGTGTGTCGGTATCAGGCGTGAAAGGCCAGGCCCACAAGTGAAGGTTCGATGAAGCTACTCTATTGCTAAAAGGCTTTGCGCAGGAATCTTCTCAGTTAATGCTCAGCACCTGGTTAGAATTAAGGGCCAACAGCGCTGAATGGAGGTTGGACTTAGTCCACTTGTGGCTACGTGGGGGTTCTAGGCTGATCCTTCTTTTGTCTCCACCCCAGGTTCTTCCACACCTTCTCCTACAGTCTAAACCCCTTTTAAAGCCTTCCGGCGCTCTTGTGTTCCTACGGGTAGCAGCGAATTCTCTAAAATTAGGGCTAAGGACAGCTGGCTCTCATTTTATCCCAAATCCTTTGAAGTCAGGGCAGCCCCGGCAAGCTCTGAGACACGCAACCTGGGGAGAGATGCATTCGAACCACGTTTTTAATCTTTTGCTGTTTAATTTTGTCCCCAGGGCCTCCCCAGGTACGGAGCGTGCCAGTATCATGGAAAAGCTTTTCTTGCCTCTTCTGATGCTTGGCACCATGGCGAAAGCTCAGCACTGCCCCGGCCGCTGCATCTGCCAGAACATCTCCCCCACGTTGACCATGCTGTGTGCCAAGACAGGCCTTCTGTTTGTGCCGGCCACCATTGACCGGCGCACGGTGGAGCTGCGCCTGACGGACAATTTCATCACCGTCATCCGCCGGAAGGACTTCTCCAACATGACCAACTTGGTGCACCTCACCCTCTCACGCAACACCATCAGCCAGATCCTGCCCTACGCCTTCGCTGACCTGCGTGCCTTACGGGCCCTCCACATGAATAACAACCGGCTGGCCGTCCTGAAGCATGAGCACTTCCGGGGACTGACCAACCTCCGGCACCTCATCCTGGGCAACAACCAGATCAGCCACATCGAGGCCTCCTGCTTTGACGAGTTCCTCTCCACCGTGGAAGACCTGGACCTCTCCTACAACAACCTGGAGGCCCTGCCGTGGGAGGCCATCGGCCAGATGGTGAGTCTCAACACCCTCACGCTGGACCACAACCTCATCGACCACATTGCGGAGGGCACTTTCTCCCAGCTCCAGAAGCTGGTCAGGTTAGACATGACCTCCAACCGGCTGCAGAAGCTGCCTCCGGACAACCTCTTCTTGAGGGCTGAAGTGCTGGCCAACGTCCGTGGGACTCACCCGTCCACCTTGACCATCAGCTTTGGAGGCAACCCGCTGCACTGCAACTGCGAGCTCCTCTGGCTGCGGAGGCTCACGCGGGAGGACGACCTGGAGACCTGCGCCTCCCCGGAACACCTGATGGATAAGTATTTTTGGTCGATCTCCGAGGAGGAGTTCATCTGCGAACCACCCCTCATCACCCGCCAGTATTCCAGCAAGGCCTTCATCATGGAAGGCCAGGGGGTCAGCCTCAAGTGCAAGGCTGTGGGGGATCCGGAACCTTCCATCCATTGGATCGCGCCCGACGGCAAACTAATCCACAACACCACCCGGGCCACCATCTACGAGAACGGCACGTTGGACATCTTCATCACCACCTTGAAGGACAACGGGATCTTCACCTGCATCGCCTCCAATGCGGCCGGGGAGGCTACCGCCCCCGTGGAGGTCTGCATTGTTCCTCTGCCCTTGCTGGTCAACAACACTGGCCACATGAAAGAGCCGGACCCGGGCTCCTCCGACATCACCACCTCCGCCAAATCGAGCTCCAACGAAACCAAGAATCACCAGGACAGGAAGATCATAGCGGCGGAACTGACCTCCACTTCCGTGGTTATCCACTGGCCGTCCGAACGGCACATCCCGGGTATCCGGATGTACCAGATCCAGTATAACAGCTCCTTGGATGACTCGTTGGTCTACAGGTGAGTAAGAAGGGGCAGGTAGTCCTCGACCTACGACCACAATTGAGCCCGAAATTTCCATTGCTAAGCAAGTTGTTCAGTGAGTTTTGCCACAGTTGTTAAGGGAATCCCTGCAGTTGTTAAGCTAGTCACACGGTCGTTAAGTGAATCTGGCTTCCCCGTTGACTTGGGTTGTCAGAAGGTCGCAAAAGGGGATCACGTGACCCCGGGAGACTGTGATTGCCATAAATACAAGTCAGTTGCCAAGCGCCTGAGTTTTGATCACCTGACTCTGGGGATGCGGCAATGGTCATAAGTGTGAAAAACCAATCACAAGTCCCTTTTTTCAGTGCCATGGTAACTTTGAAAGGTCACTAAAGGAATGGCTGTAAGTCCAGGACTGCCTCTGGGCTGTTTGGTCCTGGGTGCAAGGCCCTCTCACCCCTCCCCAGCTGGGTGGGGGCCGAGCCAGGGTGGGATGCCGTGCCCCTACCTGTGGGATGCCCAGTTTTGCACGTCTTCTAGGTAAATCTCGGCCCTGCCAGGGGAAGAGGCGGGAGGGGGAGAGAGTTTCTGTTTGTGGTCTCAGGTGGGAGATAAAGAGAAAGAGGCGTGGAAGGGAAGGATGGGAACAAGTGTGGCTGCACGTGTAGAACTAATGAGTGTGAATTTGTGCTGGAGTCGTGCCTGTAAGGGAGAAGAGGTAGAACGAAGAAGAGGAGGGAGGAGGTTGGCAGAGAAACAACAGCAGTTTCCAGATTTGGGGTTCCTTCGTGAGGGTCCCTCTCTCAGCCCCAGGTGTAGGGAGAGAATTCCAGCTGCCAATGGCTTTGGAGACGGTGCTGGGCGAAGCAGCTGTTTTGGGAACAACCCAGCAGTGCTGTAACCCCTCAGAAGAGGCATTCACCCTCCCTCCCTCCCTCCCTCTCTCCTCCTCTCTCTCCCTCCCTCTCCCTCCTTCCTGCTCTCTCCCCTCCCTCTCTCTCCCTCCCTCCCGCTCTCCCCCTCCCTCCCTCTCCTTTCTGCCCTTGAAAACAACATTCCTTACTCACTTTCTGCCTGCTGCAACAGAGATCTGGTTGGTCTCTGCACTCAGAGTGCCTCAAACTGGGGGGAGGAAAAGATTGCCCACCCTGAGAGCAATTGCTGATGTGGAAGCGAAGCCCCTTGAGGTGCCCCGGGTTCAAGGCAACTCAGTCCGAAAAGGAAGAGCCACGATCTCGGGACCCCGATGATGGGGGAGCTTGGGTGCAAGAAGAGAAATGAGAAGCTTCCTCTGGCTGATGAATCCGGAATGGGACAATTGGCCGCAGTC
>QLTV01003442.1:652967-663720 GCA_003457575.1 Thermophis baileyi
TGGCCTTCTTCAGGTCCCATCAGCCAGACAGTGTCGGCTGGCGGGACCGCGGGGGAGGGCCTTCTCTGTAGCCGCTCCGACTCTGTGGAACCAACTTCCCCCCCGAGATCCGTACTACCCCCACTTTACTGGCCTTCCGTAAAGCCGTTAAGACCTGGCTTTTCCGGCAGGCCTGGGGCCAATAGTTGTCTGATTGGCCCATATATGGTTGTGTGAATGCTTTATTTTAATATGGATATGGTTTTTAAAATTGTTTTTATATGTTTTATTTTTATTTTTTATATGATGTAAGCCGCCCAGAGTCCTTCGGGAGTTGGGCGGCATATAAATTTTAGAAATAAATAAATAAATAAATAAATAAATACATTTGTTGTTTTGAATTTTAAAAAAAATATTTTTATTCTATTCCTATTTTTTATTTTATTTTTCATTTTCATTTATTTATTTTTAATTTTTTGTCAGATGGGAGAAATGGGATGCAGCCACTTTATTGTTATTTTTAATTATTAATTATTTTTTAAAATATTTTTTAATTTGTTAATTTTTGTCGGATGGGGGGACGGGATGCAACCACCTTTTTGTTACTTTTAATTATTAATATTTATTTTTAAATATTTTTTATTTTAATTATTTTAATTTTTGTCAGATGGGGTGGAATGCAGCCACTTTTATTTGTTATTTTTAATTATTGTTTAATTTATTCATTTGTTTGTTTTGTTTATTTGTTTGTTTGTTGGATGGGGGGTTGACATCCAATCACTCTGGGGCAACAGGCCCACATTAGTGCAGCTGCATGGTACTGGGGAGGGGTCCCTTGGCATTGGGACCCCATTCTATTATTTGAACTTCTCTTGTGTTTGCAGAGGCTTTGAAGCCAGAGGGAAACCTCAGCACAGCATGAATAATAGCAGCCAAGGCTCCCGCAGCAGCCCTTTCCCTGACGGAAAACGCATCCCACAGTGGAGAGAGGGACCCCCACCCACTCACCCACCCACCCAGCGCCCGAGGCCCCGAACAGCTTTGCCAAGGGCACACACAGCTCCTTGCTTCAATGTTGCTGGCTTCCCTGCCAAAAACATAAGAGACCCCCCACCCACCAACCCACCCATAGCTGTCTGCTGTCACGCTCTCCCCTCCGTTTCTCCAAGAGGGCTGATGATTTATTTAAACCCGTTATCAATTTTGCAGAGGATGCAGCCGAGCAAATGCCATGTAGCTCAGCTAAACTGATGCACGCCCCCCCTGCCCCCCCAATGTGCTAGGAAGCAACTTCTCCTCTCCGTCTTGTCTGCATTTCCGGCAGCCTGGAGAGATTCCCTTGGCAATTCCAGACTCCCACCAGCCCCTCAAAGCTTCTGGGGTGCTCCCTGGGCCAGAGGGGGATGACGAAGGAAGCTGATGCAGCCCCACCCGGAGAGAACAGCTTCCTTTGGGGTGTCTTGGGGGAGCCTGCGGACTGTTCCTTCCCTAGAATTTGTTCCAGAATGAGAGGGGAGCGCTTGAAGAGCCTCCAGATGTTCCTTCCCTTTGAGGCATCTGGTTTTCTCCTCTCGCTTTGCATTGCAATTGCAAAGAACCAAACTTTAAGACGGGTGGACTTCAACTCCCAGAATTCCACAGCTGGCTGGGGAATTCTGGGAGTTGAAGTCTATCCATCTTAAAAGTTGCCAAGGTTGGGAAACAATGATTCGGCCAGTGTCTAACATAAATGAGAGACCTCTCCGCCAACAGCAGCATCTCCTCCCTGGTGACCATCAGTGCCCCTTGCTCCTTTGATGTTCTCCACACCTTCTCACCATTGAAGGTCTACCAAGGACCAACCATCCCTAAATACAGGTAGTTCTCGACACAACCATTTTTTAAGTGGCCCTTCGACGTCAGCAGGGCGCTGAAAAGAAGTTTTTCACACTTACGACCGTTGTAGCACCCCCACGATCCAAATTCGGATGTTCGGCAACTGGCGTGTATGTCCCGGGGTCACGTGTTGCGACCTTCTGACAAGCAAGGAAGCCACATTTGCTTAACCATGTTACTAACTTAACAACGGCAGTGATTCACTTAACGAGAATGGCAAGACGAGTCGTAAAACGAGGCCAAACTCACTTAGCAACTGTCTTGCTTAGCGACAGAAATGTGGGGCTCAATTGTAGTCGTAAGTCGAGGACTAGCTGTACCCCACTGAGGGTCTTCCGCAGAAGAGGCGCTGATGGCTGGCTTTTGTGCTGCTGACGCCTTCTGCAGAAGCGTATTTCCTCCCTGCCTTTGCCCGCTGTGCCCTGTCACTCACAGCCGTTTCTCTCCCGTCTCGGGAGATGCTGATTTACGGGTGGCCTCGCTCACCAGATCCCAGCAAGGTCCCCGGAGAAATGTCGCATTTTCCACATGTTCCCATGTTTACCTCCTGCGAGCACAGCTGTGCCTTGCCTGCAGCTCCTTATTCAGCAAAGCTCGATGGCATCCAGCGGTCATGCCACATCCACAACCAGTGGGTGGGCTCAGGAGCCCAGCTCTGCTCCGAGCCGGCATCTTGCATTTCAGGAAACCAGCCCCTCCCTGCCTCCCCCTCTTCCCCCCCCCAAAATAGGGCCCGAGGCTGCTGAACTCCAGATGCCATTTGCAAAAGGAGGTCAGCAGCCCTCCCGGCCAGATGCCAGCTGTCTGCGCCAGCTGCTGTAGAGTGACCTGAATTTTAATGGCCAACGCTGGGTGGAGAGTGGCTGAATAACAGGCAGCAAGCCAAGGTTAGCAGAATCACAGATTCCCAGGGCTGGAAGGGGCCTTGGAGGTTTTCTAGTCCAGCCCCCTAGGAGCCTAAGATAGGGGTCCTTCTACGATCTTGAAAACCTCCAGCAGTGGAGAACCCACAACTCCAGCAGGCAAGCTGTTCAGCTCTTAATAATCAGGAATTCCTCCCTATCTCCAAGTTGGATCTCCCTCTGAGGAGCTTCCATCATTGCATGACAAGAAGCAACGGATGGAAACTAACCAAGGAGAGAAGCAACCTGGAACCAAGGAGAAATTTCCTGACAGTGGGGACAATTATCCAGTGGAACAGAAGTTGCCTCCAGAAGTTGTGGGTGCTCCATCACTGGAGGCTTTTAAGAAGAGACTGGATCATCATTTGTCTGGAATGGTAGAGGGTCTCCTGCTTGAGCTGGGGGTTGGACTAGAAGACCTCCAAGGTCCCTTCCAACTCTGTTATTCTGTTTCTTGTCCTGCCCTCTAGTGCTACAGAGAATAAATCTATGCCGTCTTCCCTGTGGCGGCCCTTCAAGTACTGGAAGATGCCATCACGTCTCTCCTAAACCTTCACTTCGTTAGGCTAAACGTGGCCCAGTTCCAATAGAAAAGAATTCCTCCCCTGCAGCAAAGGGCTCCAGGATTTACTACCAGGGGCCGCCCTTGAAGGCTGATCAAGAACTCTGGCCTTTGTGAACTGCAGCCGCCCCACGGCACGAGCCCCTGGCTGCAAAAGGCCAGGACTTCGACTCTCTGAAGCCACCATCAAAGCCTGACCTTTGTTGTCCTGGTGAAAAAGAAAGTGGAAGCCGAGGGTAATATTCATAAAAGACGAAAAGGAGGGAAGGACATGCAAGTAACAGCCAAGAGGCTTGTATTAACGGAGGAGCCGAACGGAAAAGCAGACCGAGCATTATTGTGACCCACTGAGGCTTAAGAAGCTCAGGGGTTGATGATAGAATAGGGTCCCTGGGATTTGACCTGCTTTCCCGAAGCCCTGGGAAAGGGCCAGGAGATCTCGGGAGAAGGGATCCATCTGCAGGGGCTCAGTTGAGTTCTCTGCCTCCCCTCAGCCCAAATTCATAAACTGAAAAACCCTCATTAAGCGGAGGAGCGTGGAAACTGACCCCTTCCCACTGAGAACGAGGCCCCGTTGCCCACCGTGGTTGGTTCTGCTCTTGGGACTTGGTCTTCTGGGAGCTTTGAGGCCTCATCCTGAGAAGAAGCAACATCTGGTCCCCCAAATTTCCAGCCCTGCCTCCCTCTAGGGCCCGTCGCTCCCGAGGCCTCACCCCGACATCTCCAGCTGTTTTTCGGCTCCCTCTGATGTCTCAAAGGGGGAAGCTGGGCTGCTTGCAGTGGTCACAAAGAGGAGGGGGATTGCCAAGGCTTTTTCTTCATGGTTGGTTTTCTCGCCAATTGCTCTGAGTTTCTTTGGGGCACCGGGTGGCTCGCCTCGCCTCCATGTCTGAGAAAACAAAATACTGTAAACCTGGAGATTTTAGAAGCAACCCACAAGCTTCCAGGCGGACGTTTGCCCTGGAAAAGCCATAGCAGCCCAGTTGGGAGGGCACACGCATTCCCTGAGGTTGGTGCCAATGCAGTGCCTGTTTCAGCAGGTTCTGACCGGTTCTGGAGAACCGGTAGCGGAAATTTTGAGTAGTTCGGAGAACCGGAAAATACCAACTCTGGCTGGCCCCGCCCCCATCTAGTCTCTGCCTCCCGAGTCCCAGCTGATCGGGAGGAAATGGGGATTTTGCAGTAACCTTCCCCTGCCACGCCCAGCAAGCCACGCCCAAGCCAAGCCACGCCCAGCAAGCCACGCCCACAGAACCGGTAGTAAAAAATTTTGAAACCCACCACTGACCCTCTGGAACCATCCATTCTGGCCCCACCGGTCGCTGGACACGGAACGGACCCAGAAGTGTGCCAGGTGCTTCACTCCCCTGCCAGGCAATCACAGTCAACCA
The DNA here is from genome assembly GCA_003457575.1 of Thermophis baileyi. NCBI lineage: Eukaryota > Metazoa > Chordata > Lepidosauria > Squamata > Dipsadidae > Thermophis > Thermophis baileyi. The sequence goes on from QLTV01003442.1 coordinate 657,677, forward strand.
AGACCCCTAAGAGCAGGAAAGGCCACAACTGTCCAGCCAGGTGATTTTTAAAGAATTCAGGAAGAGGGGGGGTCTCAGTGGGGCTGCTTTCCCTTGGCCTGGGGGCCTTCCTCTCTCTCCCCCTCCCCCCAACTGCTGCAGCCACAGAGATCTGCTGCACGAAGGGAACTCCCACCTACCCATTCTCTGGAAAGTGTGGATTAAAGATGACCCCCCCTTCTGCTATGCTGGACTTTGAAATACAGGCAGTTCTCAACTTACGACCATAATTCAGCCTGTGGTGCTGGTTGCTAAGCAGGTCATCGTGTGACCCCCACCCAATTTTACGACCTTTCTTGTTGCGGTCATTAAGCAAATCCATTTTCCGCAATGGGCGGGTGTTTTTGCTGGACACAAACACTGATTTCTGGCAAAAAAAAAAAAAAATCTTAAATTGTGGCCACAAGACTGAGGGATGCTACAAATGGCCGTAAATTGGGCCGGATGCCAAGTGCCCCAGTCATGTGACAGCTGGGGGGTCATCAGAATTTTGAATCTGGGGTGTGAGTAGCCCTGGGGAGGTCTGTTGTAACTCCTGACGGTTCGCTCACTGACCGGTCATGTCAAGCAGCACCTGGTTGGCTTTTATTTTGGGGGCAACAGCCCTCGAACTGAGCAAGGAAAGGACCATCAGGGCTTCATCGTTTCTCCAAGAAGGTTTTCCTTGCATTTTCTGCCCCCCGCCCTCGATACCTGCCGAAAGAAACCAGGCGCCCGCATCCTCCTCTGGGAAGAAACCATCCTGATTTTCACCTCCATTTATTAGAAAATTCCAGGTGTGGCTTAGAAAAACAAAAGGACTTTGTAGAAAACGGGCCCTGAAGAGAGTCCAGGAGAAAGATGCCCGTAAGGCCGAGGTGAGACCCCCAAAGCCTCCCCCCCCGGAAGAGGCAGGTGAGCTGAGGGGGGGCGCCTGGGTCTCCTCCGGGGGCCGCAGCACCGTGTGGTGGGAAGCTGAGGAATGGCGCCAATTCCGGATTCAGCCTGCAAGAGAGACGGGCAGAGTGTGGCTTCCTTGCAAGCTCTGAGTGCCTGGAACACAGACTGAGTTCACCTAGCACACTGCATCATGGATTAACTGTGGCTTATGGAATAAACTACCATTGTTAGCTGGGTTTGCACAAGGTGTTGTTGCAATCGGGGACTTTTGGGGCCTCCCGTCTGAATTCTGCATGTGGATGTTGCGTGGCATCATCCAAGCCGGGGAGGGGGCAGGAACACAGTGGATTGTGTTGGGGAAGCCCCCTGCTCTGCCCCACTGCAGCCGCATCTGGGCTGAGCCCACCCACAACCCCTCCACCATTCAAGGATGGAGCCGGGAGCAAGGCTGTAGTCCTTATTGGTGTTACAGAATAAAATAAACTTAGAAATTTTGTGTTTCCTGACCCCAAAGCCACGGGAGGAATTTTTTCCCCTCCCACTACAGATAGTCCTTGACTTATAGCCACAATTCAGCCCCAAACTTCCATGGCTAAGCCAGGCAGTTGTTAAGTGAGTTTTGCCTCATTTTATGACCTTTTTCTTAGCATACCTGTTAAGAAAATCCTTGCCGTTGTTAAGGGAATCCTGCGGCCGTTAAACGAATCTGGCTTCCCCCATTGACTTTGCTTGTCAGAAGCCGGCTGGGAAGGTTGCAAATGGAGATCACGTGACCGTCATAAATACGAGTCAGTTGCCAAGCCCCTGAATTTTAATTGCGTGACCACGGGGAGGCTGCAATGGTCGTAAGTGTGAAACCAGTTTTTTCAGTGCCATTGTAACTCCGAACGGTCACTAAAGCACTGGTTGTAAGTCAAGGACTATTGTAGAAAGTTTCCTCCGCTGTTGGGTTCTGTTTTAGCCGACCGAAACGCCTGAGTCTTGGAGTGTAAAATTCAGCAGAAATAAGCAATGCCCCCCCCCCAACACAACCCACAGCTCGAAGCTGCTCTCCACGCAGCAGTGTGCACACACAAACTTTCTGCATGCCACCCCCCCAAAATCAAATCAAGAAACAACGGATGGAAACTAATCAAGGAGAGAAGCAACCTAGAATTAAGGAGAAACTTCCTAACAGTGAGGACAATTAACCAGTGGAACGGCTTGCCACCAGAAATCATAGGCGCTCCATCACTGGAGGTTGTTAAGAAGAGACCAGAGTAGGTTCTCCTGCTTGAGCAGGGGGCTGGACTAGAAGACCTCCAAGGTCCCTTCCAGCTCTATTCTATTCTAAATGCCACCGGTGTCTATTCACAACCTGCCTTTAAGACGTCGTAAGGAGGAACCGTCTCTCCGAGTGACCCAAGTCTTCCTATTTTGAGTGTGTTCATTTTTCTTTTTAAAAAAAATCTTGGAGGATCCATGGACCTAAAGCCATTTTTCATGGCAGCAAGCCCCCCCCCCCCAAGAATGGCAAAGTAGGAGCGATGGGGCCCTGGGGGAAAAGCCCCCCCCCGGGACAGAGAGGTCAGCTGCCCTCTTCAAGTGCACCTCCCCCATCTGCTTTGGCCCCCTAGTTCCTGGCAATGGGGTGGTTGGGGGGGGGAGAGAGTGCAGAGAGAGCTCCTACCTGGGGGCTCAGGTCCGGTTGTGGCTCGTTCTTCGATGGCCGACGGCCAGGGCTCAGATCTCGACGCCGGTCCAGTCGTTGGCGTTCCTCCTCTCCTCAGTTGGGAGCGTTAATGGGGGGTCTGCAAAAAGCAAGGGGGGAGGGAAAGAGGTGGGGGGGTCAACAGGAGGTAAGCAGCGTAGCAAAGTTAGGAAATCCCCCTGCCTCAATTGCAGCGTTTTTCAACTTTGGCCCCTTGAAGACATGTGGACTTCAACTCCCAGAATTCCCCAGCCAGCAAAGCTCGAGTTGAAGTCCACATGTCTTCAAGGGGCCAAAGCTGAAAAACGCTGCTCTGGAAGGTTCCCTCCTCCTTCCTCATGAGCCAATTCACCTCATACTTGAGATCTTTTTCTCTTGGCGCCTCCGGACAGGAGCCCACAAGCCCCGGGGCCAAAATCTGGGCAGGGGCTTCTGGTTGCTGACCTAAAGGCTGCAGGGAGGAAGGATTCTACTACTAGGTGTTGAATGCAACTAACCGCAAATCTGAACATGGCTCTCTCTGCTCATCCCACCTTTGGCACCACAGCCACACACGGCCCCTCCTTCCTCCGCAGGCAGTCCTCAACCTACGACCGCAACTGAGCCCCAAACGTCTGTTGTTCAGCGAGACCGTGGCTCGTTTCGCCCCATTTTGTGACCTTGCTGGCCACAGTTGTTAAGTGAATCCCTGCAGTTGATAAGTTAGTCACGCAGTCGTTAAGTGGCTTCTCCATTGGCTTTGCTTGACAGAAGATTGCAAAAGGGCATCACGTGATCCCGGGGACACTGCAACCGTCATAAGTGTGAACCAGTTGCCAAGTGTCTGAATCCGGATCACATGGTCATGGGGATGCTGCAACGGTTGTGTGAAAAATGGGCGTAGGTCAATTTTTTTCAGGGCCGTTGTGAGTTAAAACGGTCACTAAATGAACTGTCATAAGTTGAGGACTAGCTGTATTTCAGGAGGACCCTGTCTCCCTTTACCTTCCTCTTCTGCTCTGGAGGCCTCGGGTGCGGGGCATCCATGGTGGTGGTCCAGACTCGTCCGGGACCACCTCCTCCTCCTCCGGGGGGACGAGACCTCCTCCTCCGGCCCCTTCTCGGAGGAAAGGGGCCGCGCGCCTTTCTCACAGTCCTTGCTTAGCGCCACCAGGCCGCGGTCCCTCCTGGTCCAGCCACTGTCCGCCTCCCACCCCTCGTGTCTGGAGGTCGAGCAGGGCAGCCCGGCGGGGGGCTGAGGCGGGTGGCTGCCGTTGGTCTGGGAGTAGACGTTGCTGACTTTGGCCTTCTTTTGCTCCTCTTGGCCGCTGTAGACCTTGTATCGGATCATGAGGATGATGATGAAGACCAGCACCGAGGCCACGATGATGCCCCCCACGATGATGATCATGGTGCCCCCCAGGAACTGGGTGTGGAGCGAGTGGCACTGCAGGCCGTCCCGTAGGGTGCTGAACTGCAGGCAGCCCAGGCTCTGGCTGACCGTCAGCGAGGTCACCCCGTCGTTGTAGATGGCCAGGACGCAGAGGTGGTAGTCCCGCCCGGCGGCCAGGTCCTTCATCAAGAAGCCCTTGCTGGTGGGAGGGATCATTCTGGGGTGGGGGGGGAGAAAGAGAGAATCACAGAGTTGGAAGGGACCTCGGTGGTCATTTAGTCCAACCCCCTGCAGAAGCAGAGGCCCTATACCAGGAGAGGCCAACTTTGGAACTTTGTGGACTTCAACTCCCAGAATTCCTCAGCCAGCACAGCCACTTTAAGCCTTGTGGACGTCAACCCTGTGCTATACCATCCAGGACAAATGCCTACTATCCAATCTCTTCTTGAAGACCTGCAGTGATGGAGCACCCATAACCTCTGGAGCAGTGGTTCTCAACCTTTCTAATGCTGCGACCCCCCCGCCTGACCCCCCCGCCCCCGCCCCACGCGGGATGAGGTGACAAAGGGGGCATGGCACCAGGGGCGAAATGCTCCGGGTTCGGGCTTGCCTGCGAGTCGCCGGACAGCTGATAGCGTGGAAGCAGGAGACTTCACCCGGACGCCGCCATTTGGGTTCTTTTACCCTCTGCGCATGCGCAGAGGGTAGAAGAACTCAAATGGCAGCGTCCGGGCTACCAGCTGTCCGGCGACCCGCAGCACGGCCGAACCGGGACCTTTTCACCCCTGCAGTGACGGTGGCACCAAAATGGCGGGCTAACGCGCGCGGCGACCCCTGTGAAATGGTCGTTCGACCCCCAAAGGGGTCGCGACCCACAGGTTGAGAACCGCTGCTCTGGAGGGAAGCCCTTCCACAAACGAGGTTGTGAGCTCTGCCTTCTGCAAGGTAGACCACCAGGTGGCCAGGCGGGGGGGGGTGTCTGGGCGCCCCTGGGTTCCTAGGGGCTGGAGCGTCTTCAGGGCAAGAGGCCACCTTGGCACTCAAGTCCCCTCCGCTCCCCTAAGGCCAGATCGAGACATCCAAGCAGCTGCCCCCTCCCCCCAAAGACTGGGCCGCCGCAGCCCCCTCCCAGCCATCCTCCTTGAGCCTCCTTTCATGTTCGCTTCCATCCGCGGGGGGGGGGGGGTCCCCAGAGTCCATCCGGCCGCTCTATTCCGCTCACGTCCCCAACGGGGCCAGGACTCCAGTCTTGTGCCGCTGGCTTCCCGTGGCTGTGACATGATTCCCACCATCTCGGACTTCAAAGGCCGGGAGAAAGTGTGCTAAGAGGCTTTCAGGCCGATCAGAAGCTCAGCCGTTTGAATGTCAACAAACTCGCAGGGGGCTCCTGTCCAATGACGAGCCCCCAAAGCAGGGCGGGGCAGCTCCGCCAGGGAGGCCGGGCCCTGCAGCCAGAGAGGCGGCCTTCCCAACCTCCTTCAAGCTGGAAGCTGGGTTCGCAAGGCAGCAGCCGAGCTGAGCGGGTGAAGGACCCGTCCCAGACGAGGGGCACGGATTCAGGGGCACCACCATCCAGCCTCTGAGGCCAAAAGGGTTGCAAAGGGAGGAAGGGTCTCCTGCGGGAGGGCGGGAGCCCCGCTCTCTCTTGCAGGCGGGGAGATGCGGTCACTTTGCAACAGGAGAGGATGGAAAATTGGGGGGCTGTGAGACCATCCGGCCCAGTGGAGGCAACAGGTCGAATACAGGCAGGCCTACAACAGAGGGAGGCAAAACTCACTTAACAAATGTCTCCCTTAATACCATAGATTTTGGGCTCAATTGTGGTCGTAAATTGAGGACTATCTGTGTAGAATTGAGACTCAGAAATAGAAAATGCCTCTCTTTGTTTGTGGGGGACCCTGTCCTTGAGCCCCCCCCCCCGAGTTCTTAAAAAGGAAGGCTCTTCCCTCAAACTCTGCCCCCAAATCAGTGGGGCCAGGCAGCAGCTCTTCCTGAGCAAGGCAGCCCAGGAGCCTCATAACCCCCTCTCCCCAGCATCTGTTCCTCCCCCCCCCCATTTCCAAG
>QLTV01003442.1:663977-675286 GCA_003457575.1 Thermophis baileyi
CCCCCCTCCTCTCCTCTCCTCTCCTCTCCTCCTCAGGCAGGGCCGGTGCAGATGGCGTGGGCAGCCGTAAGGGGCCCCAAGGGACACCCCCCTCCCCAGGAGGATCCCAGAATCCTCTCCTGCCGGCCCTTCACCTATTTTGGGAGGGGGCCCTCCCCCTCCATCCTTGGTGACATTTCAAGGAGCCCGAAGGCCCCCTTCCCCCCCCCTTCCAGTATCGGTGGGGCTGGCGGTTGGTGGGGGTTGAGGGGAAGTGGAGAGTCTTGGATCAATAGATGCTGAGCCCAGGCTGGATTCGGCTGCTGAAATCCAATCCTGCATCCTAACTAGGTCACCCCACATTCGTTTCCTTTCCGGCCAGCAGGCAGAGGATGCTGGGCCCACTGCCAGAGGGGGGGACGACCCAGAAGACCCTCTTCCTCCACCCCAGAGAGCTTCCCCACCTCTTTGCAAAGGGGGAGAGCAGGGGGGAGAGGTGGGGATGGACGGTGTGTGTGTGTGTGTGTGTGTGTGTGTGTGTGAAAAGCCCCAGGGAGGGGGCAGATTCTGGGATCTCGGATCTCGTACCCAGCCCCCCCCCCTTTTGCAATGCCAACCCCTCACCCCAGTAGGGCCTCTGCTGCCCCCTACCCACTGGGTCCATCCCCATGACCACGTGATCAGAATTCCAAAGCTTAGCAACTGACTCATATTTATGACAGTTGCCGTGTCCCGGGGTCACGCGATCCCCTTTTGCGACCGTGTTACTAATTGAACAAGTGTAGTGATTCACTTAACAACTGTGGCGAGGAAGTTGTAAACTGGGGCAAAACTCGCTTAACAACTGTCTCACTTAGCAAGGATATTTTGGGCTCAATTGTCATCATAAGTCGAGGACTACCTGTAACTAAGGACTGGGAGAGGATGATGGGCTCCCACTTCCATAGCAATAGCAATAGCAATAGCACTTAGACTTATATACCGCTTTACAGTGCTTCACAGCCCTCTCTAAGCGGTTCACAGAGTCAGCATATTGCCCCCAACAATCTGGGTCCTCATTTTACCCACCTCGGAAGGATGGAAGGTTGAGTCAACCTTGAGCCGGTGAGATTTGAACCGCCGAACTGCAGCTAGCAGTCAGCTGAAGTAGCTGCAGTACTGCACTCTAACCACTGCGCCACCTCGGCTCCATAGGCCCCATCCCTCAGCCTCTGGCTTGCACTAACTCGGCAGGGACTGTCGCTCCCCATGGCTAAAAGACCCCAACCCGTATTGGACTGGAGGAGATGGGAGCCGTGGTTGGGGGTCCCCAGGGCAGGGAAAGTGGACCACTAGCAATGCACAAGGTTATGGGATGGGAATGTTGTGGGGAGCTCCTCATCCCTCCGGCCCCCTCTGACTCTGGGTTCGAGACATGAACCTTCCCAATGGAAGCAAATTACAGGGATTTCCAGCGGGAAAGGGCTTTAAGCCAGCTGGCAACTCCTAACCGCCTTGAATTTCATTTAATAGAAATTTTATCCCTTCAAGGCAGCAGGTTGAAGTTCTCCAGAAAGGAGAAAAGCAAGGAATCAGCCCAGCCAGGGACAATCCTGTTCAGGGGGCAGAATCTGATCAGGGTGTTTGGGAAACGGCAGGGAACCTGCAAATCTCTCAAAAATGCTGGATTCCCAGGCATGTTTGCTCAGCACCTTAGAAAGGAAAGGAAACAACGTTTTGCACCCTGTTAAGCCCTCCCCCCTCACGCCAGCTGCCCCCTCCCCGGCATTCCACGAGAAGAGGGAGCTGGTGCCACAGCCAAGATTTTTTATACATATGAAAATTCCCATGCAAATCCATTCCCTTCCTTTGGCATTAATTATCCTGCCTTTGGAGGGGGGGGGACCCAGTTTGCAGGTTGGGAGGCTGGGATTTGCTTCTCAAGAAAGAGGGCAGAGCTGAAAAGGAGCCGAGCGAGCGTTGGCACGGACATCCCACCGGCTCCTCCGGGATTCTCCCAACATCTCACTGTCAAGTCTGCATTCCTAACCAGGCGGGGAAGAATCTGACCTTCAAGAAGGAAAGGAAAGAATCGGAAAGGCGGGAGAAATGTTCAGCCAGGCGCCCAGCAACAGACTTAGCCCTCTCTGATGCCCTCAGATTCTGCAGAGCGGCCCCTCCAAGCTGGCCTGGGGGACTGGAAGCCCATCATCCTCTCCCAGTCCTCAGATAGCAAGTTATAATTTCATTTTTAAGGTGTGCCAGTGCACTCACAGTAAAAAAATGACAATAAAGACTACGCGATGCTGTATTATCTATCCCGCTGCAATTCTTTGGCAACATATTATGGTGATTTTATTGTGGTTTATCAGGCCAACGGTTGTCCAATCTCTTCTTAAAAACCTCCAGCGTTGGAGGATGCACAACTTCTGGAGGCATGTGGTCGTCCATCCGGTCACTAGGAGCTGACCTTGCCGTTCTTGCCCCAATTTGAGCGTGAAAGTCACTCCCAGCCCTGGAGGGGCTCCCTGGTGCTTACTAACCCCTGGCGACCTGGCCCCCACGCCACCCCCAGGACTCCCAAGCGCCGCCACGGATGACCCAGCTCACCTGTACACCAGGGTGTCATCCGAGGAGCTGTTGTACTGGATCTGGTACATGCGGATGCCAGGGATGTGCCACTGGGGGTACCAGCGGATCAGGACGGAGGAGGAGGAGATTTCCGAGGCCACCACGCCCTTGTCCTGAGAGGGGCCCGTGTCGTTGGCGCCCAGAGGCAGGGTGGCCATGGCTGAGGTGAGGATGTCCGAAGGCCCCACGGCCTCGGGCACCTTGGGGGTGGTGCTGTTGGAGAGCAGCGGCAACAGGTTGACCAGCAGCTCCACCGAGGTGGTGGCTTCTCCGGCGGCATTGGAGGCGATGCAGGTGAAGACGCCGCTGTCCTGGATAGCCGCGATCAGGATCTCCAAGGTGCCGTTGTCGTAGGAGACGGTCCGCGAAGTGTTGGCCACCACTTTGCCCTCGGGGGAGACCCAGTGGATGGAGGGCTCCGGGTCCCCCACCCCGCGGCAGCGGAGGACCGCCCCCTCGCCCTCCATGACCGCCAAGCGGCCCGTGTGCCGGGTGATGACCGGCGGCTCGCAAATGAACTCCTCCTCGGGGATGGTCCAGAAGTACTTGCCCAGCAGGTCGGGGGGCGAGGCGCAGGTCTCCAGGTCGTCCTCCCTGGCCAGCCGGCGCAGCCAGAGCAGCTCGCAGTTGCAGTGGAGGGGGTTCCCCCCCAGGCTGAGCACCAGGGAGGACGGAGGGGAGCCCTTGGACTTGGCGTAGACCGGGATGCGGAGGAAGAGCGGGTCCGGCGGGATCTTCTTCAGCTTGTTGGAGGTCATGTCCAGGCGGGCCAGCTTGAGCAGGTTGGTGAAGACGCCCTCGGGCACGAAGTCGATCAGGTTGTGGTCCAGGCTGAGGGAGTTGACGTTGTGCAGGCGGTGGACGGTGTCCCAGGGGACCTGCGCCAGGTTGTTGTAGGAGAGGTCCAGATCCTCCAGGGTGCCGGCAAAGTCATCGAAGGCCACGGGGGAGATGTCCTGCAGCTGGTTGTTGCTGAGGATGAGATGGCGCAGGTTGGGCAGGCCCTTCAGCTGCTCGGCCCCGATCAGGAGCAGCCGGTTGTTGTCCAGGTGCAGCGCCCGCAGGCTGCGCAGGTCGGCGAAGGCGTAGGGCAGGATCTGGCTGATGGTGTTGCGCGAGAGGGTGAGGTGCACCAGGCTGGTCATGTTGGAGAAGTCCTTCCGGCGGATGACGGTGATGAAGTTGTCCGTCAGGCGCAGCTCCACCGTGCGCCGGTCGATCATGGTGGGCACGAAGAGGAGGCCAGTCTTGGTGCACAGGATGGCCAGCGAGGGGGAGAGGTTCTGGCACATGCAGCGCTTGGGACACACCTGAGCTCGGGCCAGGTGGGCCAGGACCACCAGAAGACACAGCAGGAGGCCCTCCATGGCGCTGGTCAGGAAGGGGGCTGCAAGGCAAAGGATGGGCAGAGGTTAGGAGGTGGCCTGGTCCATGGGCTCCTCCAGAAGACCCAAAAGGGGGGAAGTGACCCCTGCTGGCAGAAGTCCAGGTCTCCACTGATGAAGCCTCCAGCTCAGGAGTCTCCAAACATGGCCACTTTAAGATTTGGACTTCAACTCCCAGAATTCCCCACTTCAAGACTTCAGCTCTCAGAATTCCCCAGCCAGCACAGCTGTTTCCTCTCCAGCACAGCTGGCTGGGGAATTCTGGGAGTTGAAGTCCACACATCTTAAAGTGGCCAAGTTTGGAGAGTCCTGCTCCTCGCTGGGGTCCAATTTTCTAATTCCCCCCCCCCCGGTGTCTTCTTCCCCGAATTCACACAACCAAAAGCCGCCTGGGCTGAAACCAGGAAAGAACAGCTCCCTTCCGTTTGCCTGAACCTGCGGCTGACTCCCTTGCCATGTTCCTGAATTGTGGGGGGGGGAGGGGGGATTTCATTATTTCTGGACCATACGCAGAGTTATAAGCCTTGGGGTGCCTTTTCCTCGCTTGAATCCGCCCCTGCTGAATCACAAATTGGATTAAGATTCACATTTATTGACGGTGCTTTTCATCGATTTTCCCCTCTCCATCCATCCCATAAGCTCTGCAGGTTTCAATGCTGCTTTTCAGCCAAAGGATAAAACCATCTTTGACAAAGTGGCAGAAAGCCACCAGGTTCCTTGTGGCCTGTTCCTCGCTTGATGGGTCTTGTTACCTGGGTGCCGTTTCGTCTAATGGTGGATTAACTCTGGAATGAATTTGCAGGGCCCCTCCTTTCGGCATCCGGGGTCTTTTTTTAATTTTTAATTATTTTAATTTTAATTTTTAATTTTAAGCAGCTAGAAAGCCCCAGAGCAGATCCATGCATGCATTTCACTGAGGTCTTCCGACCTTTCTGGATTTTCTTGGCAGGGGCAACCGAGGTGGGCTAAGGACCCTCCTCCATCCTGAAGTAAAGCATCTTTTGCTTTTCAAATGTTATTATTTCATCAAAATAAAAAATACAGAAATACAGCTAATACTCAACTTACAATTGAGCCTAAAAATCCCGTTGCTAAGCAAGACAGTTGTTAAGTGAGCTTTGCCTCATTTTACGACCTTTCTTGCCACAGTTGTTAAGTGCATCACTGCAGTTGTTAAGTTAGTCACACGGTTGTTAAATGAATCTGGCTTCCCCATGGACTTGGCTCGTCAGAAGGTCGCAACAGCGGATCACGTGACCTCAGGACGCTGCAACCGTCATAAATATGGATCAGTTGCCAAGCGTCTGAATTCTGATCACGCGACCACGGGGATGCTGCAGCGGTCAGAAGTGTGAAACACGGTCGTAAGTCACTTTTTTCAGTGCCGTTGTAACTTCAAACAGTCACTAAACAAACTGTTATAACTCACGGACTTCCTGCCTTTGGTTTCTCTGATTCAGGGAGGAAACTGGAAACCAGTTAGATTTTTTCTTTTAGCAATCTACGGGCCCAGAGTTAGCCGGTTCCCTCATTTTCGTCCTGCCACCGTAACAATAACAGAGGAACTCAAAGCAGCTCTGCCTTCAGAAAGCCGGATTAGAAATAGCCCAAGGAGCTTGAAATAATCTCTAACCCTTCCTCTTCGATCAGGAAAGATTGGGGATGATGGGGGATGTAGTCCCCTATGTCAGGGGTCTCCAACCTTGGCAACTTTAAGCCTGGAGGACTTCAACTCCCAGAATTCCCCAGCCAGCTTTGCTGGGAGTTGAAGTCCTCCAGGCTTAAAGTTGCCAAGGTTGGAGAGCCCTGCCCTATATGGAGGGCAGAGAGGAATGCTGTATTTGGTGCAGAGGCTGTGGTTCAAATTTTTATGATTATTATTATTTTGGGGGTGCCATATCTATTCACCCTGTAAATCAGATCTTGGCTTCTTTTCTCCTTGCAAATGTCTCCAAGAATCAGGTTCCCAGGTCGCCTGAAATGACCCAGGGAGGCAGAATAGAAAATAAATTACCATAAAGACAAAACCCAGCATCGCTGTAACGCCAGCAAATGCCCAGCAAGAAGATGAATATTTCATGATCAAATACTTAGTGAGCAAACACGGGAGAGGAATGTAGTAAATATCTCTTATCAACTTAATTAATCTTAAATCTCCAGATAAAGCGATATTGATTTCTCTTTTTCCAAAAGATAAGCCCCCCAAAATCCATAACCAAGAAACGGAATCAGAAGGCCGCTTAGTGGATTCTTCCACTTGTAACCCCCCCCCTCCTTTTTTCCCCTGCCACTCCTAGATATTCTATTAGAAATTCTGGGGAGGGGGAGTTGGTGGAGCTAAGTTCCACAGGACAGCCCCTTGGGGGGTCTTCTCAATCTCTGCCTGGCGCCAGGCACTTTCTCTCTTTGCCATTTAAATAATAACGGAGCCAGAAAAAGAGAGAAAGGGGGGAGAATGAGAGAAAGGTCTGGATTTGGTTGGAAAAAGCCCCCTCCAACCCCCCCAGCTAATAAAACTCAAGATTTGACAATGCCCAAGGATACAAAGGAGAAGCGAAAACAGCTTGTAGAAATTCAGGTGTGTGTTCGGACCGCTTTTTCGTCACTTCTCTTGGCAAAGCAATTGGGGGGGGGTCCCCATTGTTAGCGAAGACCTCCCTCAGGTTGCCAAAAAATCCAGGCCTGGATAGCAAAGCTGAGAAAAGGCCAACAGCTTGGAGAGACCCACTGAGGGTATCCAATCACCTGTTTATACTTCCGCCCGCGAGCAAGGAAGTTTGTCAGAATGCAATTCATATTTTCCTTCGTAACAACACGGCAACCTTCACTGACAGCGGAGAAGGCCAGGAGGTTCTCCGTGCCAAAAAAAGAAAGCCCTAAAAACAAACAAGGTTTGACCTGGCATCAGAAAGGGTGCAACATGTCCAACAAGAGATTTCCGTGGGGAGTCATCATCCACACCTAAGGCAGTGGCCTGGTCCACGGGCACCTCCAGAAGACCAGAAAGGGAGAAAGGGACCCTCCAGGTTTCGACTCATGAATCCTCCAGCTCAGGGGTCTCCACATTTGGCCACTTTTAAGATTTGTGAACTTCACCTCCCAGAATTCCCCACTTTAAGACTTACGGACTTCAACTCCCAGAATTCCCCAGCCAGCTAGAAGACCTGCAAGGTCCTTTTCCACTCTGTTATTCTGTTAAGCTTTGCTGGCTGGGGAATTCTGGGAGTTGAAGTCCACCCATCTTAAAGTTGCCAAGCTTGGACACCCCTGATTTAGGGCTTAAATAGGAGCTGGGCAGTGACGTCCCTCAGCCTTCTCCAACAAGCTAACGACGGCTGCAAATTAGAACAATTGCAGTAAGGATATTAACTAATCGGGTCATTTAGAGTGGCTTATTGTCTATAGATTTCAGTCTCTTATTAAATATTTCAGCGTTTGGGCACATTGTCAAAACTCAATATGGATCCGAGAGTACGTTTTAATGGGGAGAATGGTGTCAATTAGAAACCCAACCTGTAATTCTGAGCTGCGGCAGCCGGCTTTGAAATATGCAGTTCCAGAAGAAAAATAGAAAGGCCCCTCTACAAATTAAATTAGCAATTAGCATTCTCGTTGCTGGAAATGGCAGATTAATCATTTTACAATTTGGCTGGTCAAATTGATGATTAAAAGCTGAGCTCAGCTCGCTGTATCAATAAGCAATTTCTTTAAATGTTCAAACCGATTTGCGTGTTCTCAAATGGGTAACTTTCAGAACTGCAAGGTGTCCAAAAATCTCATTACAGGTAGTCCCCCACTTACAGCAGTTCATTTAGTGACCGTTCAAAGTTACAACGGCATTAAAAAAAAGGTGACTTATGGCCCTTTTTCACACTTACGACCGTTGCAGCATCCCCATGATCACATGATCAAAATTCAGACGCTTGGCAACCGGCTCGTATTTATGACGGTTGCAGTGTCCTGGCCTCATGCGATCCCCTTTTTGCGACCTTCTGACAAGCAAAGTCAACGGGGAAGCCAGATTCATATAATGACCACGTTAACAATAACTACAGTGATTCACTTAACAATTGTAGCAAGAAAGGTCGTAAAATGGGGAAAAACTCACTTAGCAACTTGCTTAGCAACAGAAATTTTGAGCTCAGTTGTAGTTATAAATCGAGGACTCCCTGTATTGTTTTATGGGGAGAAAAAAAAATTGCTAATCTGTTCTAAACCACTGAAAGATTTCAAGGAAATGTTCAGAACAGGCTGTTTCTCACCACTACACCGTACTGCCCCTAGAATAAGGTAGCCAGGAAGGCCTCTGAGAAGGTGTCAAACCCCTTTGCAGAGAAAACAGGAATCAGACGCCTTTCTTGGAATAAAGGAACTCACAGGAGTTTGCAAACCCAGCGGTCCTTTGCCTGCCTTTTCAAGCTTCAGGGCCTCCCTTCTTTCGGTATTAACTTCTTCCAGTTCTTATTTACACACAACTGAATCCTGGAACTAAGTTGCACTGTGTAGCGATTTGTCACACTAATAGAGAAAGTGACGTGGAGCCCCTAAGAAGCCTTAAATAGGAAGGAAAGGAAAAGCAAATTGTTGGAAAGGCAGAGACGTGTGAGTTGGGGAGGCATTTTTCACAACCGCGTGCAAATATCTGGGACAGGCAAACTTTCAGCAGCCCAGGACAAGGGCAGCAGTCAGAGCAGAATACAGAATGACAGTGTTGGTAGGGACCTTAAGAGGTCTTCTAGTCCAACCCCCTGCCCAGGCAGGAAACCTTATATCATTCTGCACAGATGGCTGTCCAGTCTCTTCTTGAAAACCTCCAGTGATGGAGCACCCACAACCTCTGGAGGCAAGGAGTTCCACTGTCAAGAAATGTCTCCTTAGTTCTAGGTTGGATCTCTCTTTGATAACCTATGAGAGAAGCCAGATTATAAAAATTGCTTTGTTTTGTTCTTCTTGGGGGCGTTTTGAGGATTTAAGTTCATGCTGTCCATCTTTTCCATTTATTCCAGGGTCTCTGCACCGGAGCCGCTCAGGGTCTATGCCGAACCTGCCCCTGCTTTGCCATGTGACTTGCTTTAAGACCTCCATGCTATGATGTAGAACAGGAGTCTCCAAACTGGCAACTCAAAGACCTCCAAACATTCAAAGGAATCTTTGTTGAGTAGTTTATATTTCTGTTCTATGGAACTAAACGTGGATGCAAGATTTCAAGATCGGCAGCTGAAAACCCCAGCAGCTTTCAGCAGGGGATGGTGCTAGTCCTTTAGGTGGGAGGAACTCCCATCATCCTTGGCCAGCCCAGCTAAGAGCAGGAGAAGAAGGGAAGCCCGCTCAACAGCTGGAGAACCAGAGGCTGCCCAGCTGAGGATGTGGACTGCACAGGTGCAGAGCTGAGTCAAAGGGACATGAAATGCAGCCCCCCCCCCCCGTTCCCTGCTCTGAATCCAACTGGAACCCCAACCCCCCCAGCGCAGGGGAGAGGGCTGCGACTGCATTCCTGACTCCCCCTCACCTCATCCACCAGCAGCATGAATGTCAGAATATCACCAGCATCCAGGATCTGATGACTCGCATTAAGAGCAGGGGGCTGGGGGCACCGATATCCCCCCCTGCCAGCTTTGAATTAATTGCACAATATTTCCGACCCTCCCCAAAGGTGAAACTTGGTTGTTCTGCTCCTTAGCCTCTAGAGCAGTTTCTCAACCTTGGAGATGTTAAGATATGTGGACTTCAATTCCCAGAATTCCCCAGCCAGCATAGAATTCTGGGAGTTGAAGTCCACAAGGCTTAAAGTCAACAGGCCACCACTCCCCTTTCTTACAAAAGTTTCTGAACAAAAAGAAAGAAAACAAAGATCATCTTTAACCTCAGTAACCCTGATAAAAGCACCCCTCAAAGCACAATTCGGAACCCCCTCTTCCTCCCCCCTGCCCCAAGGAATCCAGAGCCTTTGATCTCCCTGGGGAAAAATAAATGGAGGCCCGGGAATTCCTGCACAAGCAACTTAAGTCCCTGCATTTGTTCGAATCCGGAAGGCTTTTTTTTTGTTCTTCTCCCCATTGAAAAAAGTTCAGATTTGCGTTGCCCCAATTAATGCATACAATCTGTCACTAATTTACATCATTTGCATGATGCATTAGGATTGCAAAGCCCCAGGCTTGTTTGTTGTTACGGAATTTATTCCAAAGGCCCAGCCAAGCAAAACAAGGCCAGGCCATTGGGGGAGGGGACAGAGGGGGGGGGGAGAGAATACATTCAGGAATGGAGACAGTTTGGAGTTCAAACAAGCAGACCTTCGGAGACACCCCCTCCCCCATTAATTTTCCTCCATGTAAAGATGATTTTTGGAAATCCCCCTCCCCCTTATATCCAGATCATCTTTCGCCCTCTCTTTCTGGCTCTTCCATTCCCATGTTTTTAAGAAAAAATAAATCCCAGCTCCTCTACTGGGTTGGGGGGAGGGGTCCTCCATCTCCAGCAAAGGGGGGCTGCTCCCGGGAGACCTTCTGGAGCAGATCTTCATCCAGGCACCACCTGACTGACAGATCCTGACAGCTAGATAAAGACAGGCTCGATTTTGCTGGTTGCCTTTGTCCTCCTGGCTGAAGAACTCTGGGGTGCCAGCCAGGCTGCCAGCTGGTGCCACGATGCCAGCCAGGGCAGCCCTGACTCGCCCGGCAGGCCGGGAGATCCGGTGCCAGGAAGAGGGGGGGGGTCTTCTCCTGAGCCGGCGGTCCCTCGAAGGCCCCGAGATCCCGGGGCCCCAGCAGGGGAGGGGGCGTTGCGGGCACGGCACCCGCCTCCCTTTCCCAAGGAACAAAGGCCAGGGAGACCCTCGCTCTGCAGATGAGAGCCGAGACTCAACGCGAGACCCCCAGACACGCCGCGCTGGAACCACATTAATACTGCATTAGCAACGATCCGTCTGTCCCAGAGCACGTGACACTCACTCCCCCAGCCCACAGAACCGCGGGGAGGGGGAGGGGGAAAGAGAGGCTCCAGCGGAGGGGGTCGAGGGGGTCTCCTCCCCTCCTGGCCGACCAGGGAGCCCGAAGCCCACCGCCCGGGGAGGACCGGCCGCCCCAAAGGCAGAGCCCGGCCGGGAGCTGTCCAGCCAGGCCGCTCCGAAGAACGCGGCGCCGCGGCTCTTCCGCAGCAAGGGACAGGCGCTCTGCCTATGCTCAGAGGCACGCCCCACACCTCCAACGCACCTTGCAGGGAAGCAGCCCCGGGGCGGGGGGTGGTGGTCAATATTTCCCCCCAGCAGAGGCTCCCCGTGCGGGACCAGCACTCTGCACGTGCTCGGAAGCCCCCTTC
This sequence comes from Thermophis baileyi, assembly GCA_003457575.1. NCBI lineage: Eukaryota > Metazoa > Chordata > Lepidosauria > Squamata > Dipsadidae > Thermophis > Thermophis baileyi. Next base: position 675,266 of record QLTV01003442.1, read on the forward strand.
CCCCCACCCGACCTACTATTC
>QLTV01003442.1:675937-705812 GCA_003457575.1 Thermophis baileyi
GCCCCCCGCCTTCCCCCCCAGCCGCTGCCACCGCGGAAGAGGAGGGGACCCCCACCCAAGCCAGGAGAGCAGGTTCGGCTCCCTGCATCCTGGAAGGGGCAGCGCGGCTGCAGAGGGACCCCTCCCCACCTTTCCATGCAGCCCGTGGCATGATCCAGCCGGCGCTTGGCCGGAGCTCCAGCCGGATCCAGCAGCGGCGTTCTCTGAGCATGTGCAAAGCACGACATAGCGGAGCCTCCTGTTAGGTGCTGGTGCCTCGTTGGGGAAGGGGCGGCCTCCTCTCCCCCCCCCCCGGTTTCTGAGCTCCGGTTGGGGAGCCAGCCGCCTTCGCCGCCTGACTCGGAAAAAGGGGAGTGCAATTTTCGGATTTAGGCGGCAGGGAAATGGGGAAACCCCAGGAAGAGTTCTGTGGGACTGAGAAACTTTCTTTCCTAAGATCAAAGGCAGCTATCACGTAAAAGGATGGACCGGAGCTTAATCCACCCCAAATCTGCTCCCCGGACCTGCAGGAGAAAAGATTCTGCCAAAATAGAAAGTTTGGAGGCTGCCGGCTGAGATTTGGGGCAACAATTCTCAGCCTTATTTAATGTTTCAGGGCCGGCAGGCAAAGGCTATGCTAATTTTGGTGGGATGGCAAGAATTAAAACGTGACTTATTTCCCTACACCGTCTTGTTGTTCCGTGTTGTATAAGTCAGGCCTTCCCCAGGAGCGATTGTGTTGCTTTGTAAATTAAGGCCGTTTGAGAGAAGGGAACATTCGCATGCAAATGTGTGAATTGGAGATTAGACAAATAAATAGAAAAAATGCAGATTTAACACTAGGATTACCCTGTATATGACTCAGATTTCAGAGGGACGTTTTTTACACCCTCACTCTCTTTTCACACACATACACACACACACACACAACTCCCAAGCAGTTTGTTTAGCTTTCGACAGCACCGAAATCCCTAGAAATCATGCGCGCGTCACCCTTTCGCAACCAGCCTCCATCTATAATCGTGTGTCGTTACCCACTTAGCCCTCGGAGAGGTCAGGGACTAAAGCCAAAGTATTAAAAATTGGCAGGTCACAAATCTGGCAGGTCTGGGATCCCCCAAGTCGTGTTTCTTCCTGCCGGAATGATCCCAGGAGCTGCCCAGCATCTCCTTCTCATATTAAAATGCCAACTTACCAGTAAGATTTCACACCTTAGGAAGTGCCCGAAATGAACCCTATAAAAAAATTCATTTCCCCTTTGGATGACGCGTGTTGCAGATTGGCGTGCAGAGTGCACATCTGGGGAGGTTTGAGAGGAAGGGGAGCTGACGGGGGGGGGCAGAAGCCTTTATACAGGTAGTCCTTGACTTACAATGGTTTGTTTAGTGACCAAAATTACAAAATTGCACTGAAAAAATTGACATTACCATTTTTCACACAACTGTTTCAGCATCCCTGTGGTCACATGATCAAAATTCAAGTGCTTGGCAACTGCTTTATATTTATGACGCTTGCAGCATCCCGGGGTCACGTGATCCCCTTTTGCGACCTTCTGACAAGCGAAGTCAACGGGCAAGCCAGATTCACTTAATGACCGCGTTATTAAAAATCACGGTGATTCACTTGAACAACTGTGGCAAGAAAGGTGGGGCAAAGCTCACTTAAGAACCGCCTCGCTTAGCAACAGGAAGGTTGGGCTCAATTGTGGTCATAAATCGAGGACTACCTGTGCAGTAGCTCCACAAAGAGGCTCCAGAGTGTGGGGTTTTACAGCTGTGGGGTTCAAGCGGAGCATCAGCGTGGTGCCAAGTCAAGGATGGTCCCTCTGAACATGTACGAAGTGCCTTGGCTTTGCTTCCCCACTGCAGCGGTTCTCCCTTGCAATTGGAGCACTGGGGGGTGGGGTGGATGGAGGGGGTGGAAAAGAAACCCACCACGGGAGACAGGGCCTCATTTTCCTAATGGCAGGCAGTGTGCAATTCCGCCCCTGGCTAGCCATCTCATCAGACACGCTCCATGCAGGATTATCTGGGTCCCTCAGAGCCGGTCAGCTTGCAGCCCCAACACACACACACACACACACACACACACACACACACACACACACACACACACGGACCCTTGCCCCGCAAAACCCATTTCCCAGGCCAGCTTCCAATCTCTGTGCCCCAATTGCCTCTCTCCGCAGCCTGACTTATTAATCCCCTTTCTGCCGCCTCCTCCTCCTCCTCTCCCCGATGCAGCTGCTGATATTAAATTGGGAGGAGGAGGAGGAGGGTCCCTTTAGAACTTAGCAATTGCTTCCCTGGCCAGAAGGGAGGAGGGGAGGGGGCCGGTGACAGCATTGCCCCCTGACCAATTCAGCCTGGCATCTCTTGGCTATTCTTTATTTGCAGAACTGGATTCGTCGCAGGAAGAGAGTTCTGGAGTTTCTCTCTCTGCAGCGGTCTCTGCACCCCATTTGCTAAAAGGGGGTTCTTCAGATTGGGGGCAGAGAGAGGGCGGGGGGGTTACGATTGGAGGGGGGCCAAGCAGATCCATAGGCCAGCGATGAGGAAACAGCCCCTCACCCCCACTGGCTCAGGCCTTTGGCTTTTCGTGATGCAAACATTTTGGGCAGGAATAGAGTGGTGGGCATTTTCTCCCTTCACCCCCACCCCCACCCCCACCTGCCTTGCTCTTTTCCCCCCAATTTACATATGTGTTTGTGTGTGGGGGGGGTGCATGCATCCCTGCACATCTTCACAGGTGTGTTGTTTCGGCCCTCCACAACATTCAGAGTTTGCCACGTGACCCTTGGGGAAAATTTAATTGCCCTCCCCTGGTCCGAGGCATCCCGAAAGAAACGGCAACTGGGTGCCCACCACTGGGATCCCCCTTTTGGCCCTAAACTTGAAGCCGGAGCAAAGGAGGGTCAACCCGAGGGACTCACCTGCTGCCCAGGTGTCTGCCAGAGGGGAGAAGGATTGCAGATGGTGGCCCCCTTGCCTGCTGCCTTCACTGACAGACCTGAAAATGCCTGAAGACACCCGAGGCATTTAGAAGACAGGCCTGACAGGGGAGGGGGAGAGGGGGAGGAGGCCTCCCCTCCACTCTAATGGCAGCGCCCTCAACAGCAGCCAAGTCACAGGGTCTCTTCTCTGGCTGCATCTCCTCAAAGCGAGGGGGCAACTGCCTGATCCCCCCCCCCGCCCGGGGTTTGCCACGCCGAGGATTTCTCATTCCTGGACTTGGAGCTATGCAGAGGGGACCCCCAGATCTGGGTCTCTCTCGTGCCCCTTAGGGGGATTGGAGGCAAGGAGAGACCCTGTGGGGCCGAAGCTGCTTCCGCCACCTGCCTTTCCTTCTTGGGGGGGGCACCAGGCCCGCAGCCCCAGCCGAGGAGCTCTCAGCCTTGCGCTTCTGGCTGTGTAATTGGATTTTAATAGACTTCTGTGAAGCTGATGGAAACTAATAAGCACCCAAATTCCACGGAAATACAGCCAAAGGGCACCATTTCGGATGCTGGCAGTGGCGGGGGAGGCAGGGAAGGGAGGGGGCTGGTTTTGACACCGGAATCTGGGGTCAGGGGGCTCGCTTGTGGGGCACAGCCCCCAGCTGTAGGTCTGGTGGAGAAGAATGAGGGTTTGCCCCCCCCCCCACCCCATGATAGGCGGGTGCCAGGAGCCTTGGATGCCACCCAACAGGTGCTGCTTCCCTGCCATCTCTAATCCCTGCTGCCCACCCAACCCCCACCCCGGCTGGTGCGTCAGAGGCGGCCCCTTCCCCCTGCATTCCTCTCAAGGAGAAGCTGCGGCCAGCTTAATCGCCCGCCCCCCTTTTCAGAGGAGACCACAGACTCATTCGTATTCATTCATTCCATTTCCATGTTTTAAAAACAGCGCTTAAAGCAAAAGTGTCACTGAAAGGCAGAAAAATCAATGAAGGTGAAACCGACACACAGAAGGAAACTGAAAGGAAAAGCAGCCATGGACTAGACGGGGGTCCCCACTCCCTCCCCCTCCCCACCACTCCCCCCCTTATGCTCCGGTGAGACCCTCCTTTGAGCTCTGCAAAATAGCTCAGCTGCTCATTTGGGGTCATGAGAATTGATCTGAAAAGAGGAGAGAAGCATCTCCCCGATTTGGGGAGGCGGGGCCAGTCCTCTAGATGCATTTGGGAAGCCAGGTTCCCACGACAGGCTCTCCCACGTGAAGCCAGCTTGACAAAAGTCGATAAACCAGAGTTAGGCAAATCGTAATTTATCTGAAGACAGCCCGTAACGGTGCAGAACAAGAAACCGGAGCTTCGCTCAGCCCCGCGTGGGAGCATCTCCTGTTCTGCTGTTTTAGCTCCTGGGGCTCCAACGACCCCCATGGGGGGGATTTCAGACAACCAGCTGATGAAGGCCACCATTCCCCCCCCCGTCCCACCCCCTCATTTCTCCCCATCACCGCCTACACGTGTTCTGTCTCTTTACATTCCAGCCGATCCCGTCAGGCCAAACCCTACTAATTCTTTATTTTTTTAAATTTTTGGTAGGCGCATTTGCATATAAATTGAATTCTGCACCTCCCAGGAACTCCCCCTCTCCGCAGCCATGGCCCCCCCCCCCCCCGCTTGTCAAATCGGAGAGAAGAGGCAGCAGCCTTGTTAACAGCAGCAGCCCCCAAATGGGGAATGTCTGGGGCTGGCAGGCAGGTGAGCCGCAAGGCCCCCCCCATGGAAGCCCAGCCTGCCAGCTCCAGGGGCTCCTCTGCAGACCCCAGAAGGGAAGTCGGAGGTCTTTGGGGGTCCCAGATCCTCCAGCTGCCCCTTCCTGGCACAGATGGCGCTATAGACCCCCACCTGCCAAAAGGCATGGAAGGGTCTCCCATCAGGCTTAAACTCCTGGGAGAGATTGTGTGAACTCGACCCGCCTGGCAAAGGGACCCCCCCCCCAAAAGTTTCCAAAGTTACAACAGTTCTGAAGTTACGACACCCAGCTCCCCTCCCCCAGTCATGTGGGTGCATTTATGGCCCTCTGCAATGTCCCCTGGTCACGTGACCACAATCCACATTTTTGCCAAAAACTAGCATTTACTTCCGGGTTTTGGGAAAAATGCCCCATAGCAAACAACGGGTTCACTTAACGACCGTGGATTCATTTTACAACTGCAGCGATTTGCTTAACGATCACCACAAAAAAAAAGGTCATAAAATCAGATCGATCTGCTTTACGACCATCATGACTTTCAACCCTAATGGCCGGCCCTGTTACAGTCGTAAGTCAAGGCCCTGCACTTCTGATGGGGGGCACTGGGATACCCCCTCCGGACTCAGGCCTGGGGGGTCCTGGATGCCACCAGTCCCGTGATGGAAAGGCAGCACCAGCCTTGTGAATAGCATCCTCACTGAGGATGGGGAGGGGGCATGGCAAGAGGGGGGGGAATATCCCTGGGGAGGCCTGGGGGGAAGTCTTGGGGGAACAACAGCCCCCCCCCCGTCTCTTCAACATTGGGGCTTTTGTGTCCCGCAGGTAGACAGAAATCCCTTTGCGAGAATCGTAAACCATTTGCAACTAATCCCTCGACAATCTGGAATTCCGGTCGGGGTCTTGTGGTCTCACACGCAGCGTTTATTTATTTATTACATTTGCCTCCTGTTTCAATCAGGCTCTCAGCACTTAACTCAATGGGGGGAGGGGGAGAGAACAGCTTAAACCTCCACGGTAGAAATAGAATCCACATAAAATGAAAACATCACCATAAAACAACAAGTCGCAGAAAAAACCCTACTAAAAAAATGAAAGCAAGCAAGCTCTGATCCAATCTCCTCCGGAAGATCTCCTCCCGCGTGCCACGGCAGGGAGGGGCCGGCTGGCTTTCCACTGAAATGGCTCTGCTGCCGAGAAGTGGCACCTCTTGGTACCCCTTCCTTTAACCCTCCCAAGCAGTTTCGATGACCTCACCGGAGGCCGAGCTGGGTGACGGAATCCCTTGGCCCACACTGGTGGGACGGGTTTTGCCAAACTGCTGCCGTGCTGCAACCGGAAGAGCCACGGGGAAAGGCTGCTCGCCCCATGTCTCTGGCCCTCTTTGAACTGCACCGTGCAAACACTCTTTCAGGATTTGGCTGGGCAGGGGTTGGACTAGAAGATCTCCAAGGTCCCTTCCAACCCTATGGTTCTATGTTCTAACCCAGTTCAGGGGCGCTTTCAACAACTGCACCAGAAATCAAGTTGCTAGTCCTTATGACTTGTTGGCAAGCAGTAAATTATCTCTCGGCAAGGCCTGGTCCTGCCTGAATAGTCAAGAAGCCAGCAATGGTTGTGGGGGGGGGGGAGGATCATTGGGTGACCCCGGAAGCCTCCGAAGACCTGCCCGGACTTGCAAACCCAGCGCAGAACAGGTGAGCCGTCCCAGAGAGGGCGGAGCGCTTGGCACGGTTCGTTTGGCTTTCCTCCGATGCCAGATTTAGTTCTTTTATAGCGCTCGCTCCGCACAGACCCCACCCAGGGCAGAGAGAGACACGCACGCTTGCACACACGTGTGCATGGCGGCCTCCCTTTCCGCCTTTCCCCAGAGAAGCCCACTCTCGCCAGCGTTCCTCGGGGCTATGATCTCCGGGAGCGAACTGCATTTTCTAGGAAGATGATAAAAACCTCGGACAAAGTGCGGGGAGGAAACGGCAAGGGGGGGGGGATCGTCAGGCAGCTGGGCTGCTCCTCCTGAGCTATCAATTATCCGTGAGCATATGAGATGCCAGGAGCCCTTCAGCTTCCTTGGGCGAGACTCAGACCCCCCCACACACACCTTCAATCCCTCAATTCGGGGCTGCAGCCCCTCCTCACACTGCCAAGAGAGCCCCCCTTGCATAAAGGATCCCTGTTTCTCCCCCCCCTTCTCCTGCAAAGCTCAGCCTGGCCCATCCGCCAAGCCTCCCCGGGCAGGATTAATCTATGCCACCAGGTCACTAATGTCCCATTAGTCATCCATTAGTGGCCCGTGGCTGCCACGGAGAGGCTGGGGACGCTGATTAAGTGGCTGCTGGCATTGGAGGGCACCCCTCAGCAATACCAACAGGGGGGCTGGAATGGGGAGGGGGAGAAGCAGAGGGCAGGAAGGCTAAAGGAGCCCCAGGACATCCCACGGCCTGCCTTGCCAGCTGAGCTCGGCTTCTTCACAACCAAGATTGGCCTGGGTCGCCACCCTCCTTGCCAGGCTTCTCTGGGGTCTCGCCTCACTTGGAAACTGCAATTTGGGGTCCTTTTCTCTGGGGCCCTGAAAGGCCATCTTCTCCAGCTGCCTGGGAGCGCCAGAACATCTGCCAAGACGAAAGTGGCCCATCTCCGCCTCTCCGCCTTCTTCCCACCGCCGTCCCCTTCCCTCGCTGGCTCTGTTTGCCATGTCCTCCCGTCGGGGCTGGCATAAATCAGAGACCTTGAGGGGGGAAAGTGTGCAGCTCCCATTTGACTCATCGGGAAATTCAAAGCGCGTTAAAAGCTTTGCACTTAGCAGAGGCCGGTGGGAGAGGCTGGAAGAGCACGGGGTCTGGCCACGGGGCGGGTGTCAGCAGCAATCATCACCCTTGAGAGACTCAAGCCTTGGTGACATGGCACCATGCAGCACGTGGGCCCCGCGACCCTTGTTTTGCCACCTGCCGGATGCCAAACAGAGGCCAGTGATTTTCAGCACCGGTGGCAGGAGAGCCGAAGGCTTCGTGGCCCAGAGGGCTATCTAATAAAGGAGAATATTTGTAGCTCAGGATTGACACGAGGGGTGCTGGGTGCTCTCTCAGCTTGCTTGTTTTTTCCAGACGTAGGTAACACCATCAGAGCACTCAGGATGTTACCTAGTTTGGGCAACAAGCTAGAATTCCCCAGCATGCACTGGCTGGGGAATTCTGGGAGTTGAAGTCCGCCAGGCTTAAAGTTGCCAAGGTTGGAATTTCCTGCGTTAATGCATACGAAGCACTTTCAAAATAAATTCACTGTTCTTTTTCCCAGGCTCCCTTGCTTTTTCCCCACCTTTTACTTTCTGCATATTTTGGCTGGAAAGGGGGTGGGCAGGGACCAGCCGTCCAGGTGCTGACTGCCCGCCTCTCCCACTGGCCTGAAGGGAAGTCCCAACAGCCGACTGGGATGATGCAATTGCAATCCAACACCACCTTTACTCATCTCTGTGGATTCTGCGGGTGGCCCATGAAAAGCCAAGACGGCCCCACCTGGGCAACGGCTGGTTGTGACTGGCATGGGGCCTGGATTAGGAAGAAGGCGAAAGAGAGAGGAGGCGTAAGGCTTGTCCAGCAGAAAGCCAGCTCTCTGGACCCAGCCAGAGATGGCTTGTTTACATGACCGGTCAGCCGCTGAATGAGTCATGCCACAATCAACAGAGGACCGATGACCAAACAGAGCCGACAGGATTCTGGATCCTCTCCAGACCAAGGAGGTGGCACCAGAGGGGGGCACAGAATAGCCAGGAGGGAGGGGAAATGAGGGCAGCTCCAGGCAGACTGAAAGCCAGGAAGAGAATATTCTAGAAACCAGGGGGGGGGGAATGGTACATTTCAACCCCTTGCTTCCCAAAGGGGGGAAAAAAATACCCTGTACTGGTAATCCTCAACTTACAAGAGTTCATTTAATGACGGTTTGAAGTTACACCACCATTGAAACAAGTGACTTCTGACCGTTTTTCACACTTATGACCGTTGTGGCATGTCCATGGGCATGTGATCAACATTTGGACGTTTGGCAATTGACTCATATTTATGACGGTTGCAGTGTCCCAGGGTCACGTGATCCCCTTTTGCGATCTTCTGACAAGCAAAGCCTGGACTGGACTAAAGAGACTGGATTGCCATCTGTCAGAAATGGTGTAGGGTCTCCTGCTTGGGCAGGGGGTTGGACTAGATGACCTACAAGGTCCCTTCCAATTCTGTTAATCTGTTAAAGCCAATGGGGAAGCCGGATTCATTTAAGAACTATGTGGCTAACTTAACAACCGCAGTGATTCAGTTAACAGTTGTGGCAAGCAAGGTCGTAAAATGGGGCAAAACTCACTTAACTATCTCGCTTAGCAACAGAAATTTTGGACTCAATTGTGGTTGTAAGTCGAGGACTACCTCTATGTCCCAACCGCTCATTTCCCAAAGGGAATCAAATGTCCAGCAATGTCCAGATTTGGCGTAACCGAAAACTGCTCGCCAGAGGCTGAGAGAGGCTCTTCTGGTGAGTAGAAATAAAGCTAGATATTTTCTTTTCCTTCTTTTTCTCCTTCAGCCCCAGTTCAGGTCAGCCTGCTTCCTGCCTCCAACTTTCCATGCAAACGGCTTCAGGATCGATACTGTTTAGGGAGGGACATCACTAGCAGATAAACCGCTCTGCTTATCTTGGGGAGGGGGCCGAGTTAATCCGTGGTGGGCATCTCTAAGAGGTTTGCCCTGGAATTAAGAGGCGGAGGCAACCAAACTGGGAACACCGATCGATAAACCTGCAAAATGGTTGTTGAAAGGCATCTGGAGGGGGGGCTCCCACTGGCGACAGAGGGGGGTCTAAATTGGCCTGTGGGGGAGCTGATCCAACAACTGGTCCCCTGCCCACAGCCGGACAGGTTCGGCCACAAAACGGTTCTCCCCAAGAGGCACAAGACACGCTTTTGGGGTGGACAGGATTCCGCCTCAGCCCCATCGCTTCGCCCTTCCCGCTTCAGGTGGAGAACGCGGAAAGGAACCAGCCGGCCTGGATGGTCCAAGACAGAGAAAGGGGGAAGGGGGGTGGATCTCCCTCCCCCTGGACAGGAACCCCTTTGGAGCCCTTCTTCATGGATCCGAGGGAGGAAACAGCACCAGGAAGTGAATTCTGTGGAGATGATCAACATTTTGCAACCCTGGGAACTTTAAGACTCCGGCTGGCTGGGGAATTTCTGAGAGTTGAAGTCCGCAAGTCTTAAAGTTCCCAAGGTTGGACACCTCTGTTGTATTACCTCACTAATGACTCTTCGGGTCCCTTTTGGCCCCATCCTCAAGCATTTGGCCCTCAACCCACCTCCCCAAATTGCAGAGGGGGCCGGCAGAGGACGGGCACGCTTGTCACCTCCACCCAGAGACCAGACACGCCGGTGGCCCTTCCTGCCCATCACAAGTCTCACCGAGGGGGCGAACTGTTACAGCAAATGCTCCCCCTCCCCATTATAGCCATATCTTTTCTCCCCCCTGAAAACAATCACTGAAGAAGAGGAATGGGGTGAAGAAGGGGTGCATCAACCAGCGCTTGTCAACCTGTGAAAGGCTGGAAGGTATGGGGGACCCGAGGGACATCTAGTCTAACCCCCAAGTGGGAAGCGCAGGAACAGCTGGGCTGCTTCTTCCTAAATTTCCTGAAGGCCACCAATACCCACCCTGTTCTCCTGAGGAGGCTGGGTCTTTAAACTGTTCCCCCACCCCACCCCAAGCAATAGACCTCCAAGGTCCCTTCCAACTCTGTTATTCTGTTCTGTTCTACTGCTTGGGTTGTGGGGGGCAGTTTAAAGACCCAGCATGCTCAGGAGAAGGCAGGGGGCTTGGTGGCCTACAGGGAACTTCTTCCACCTGAAGGCAAGACCAGAAACAACAGATGGAAACTAACCAAGGAGAGAAGCAATCTAGAATTCTGGAGGAATTTCCTGACAGTGAAAACAATTCACCAGTGGAACAGCTTCCCTCCAGAAGTTGTGGGTGCTTCAGCATTGGAGGTTTTTAAGAAGAGATTGGACAGCCATTTGTCTGAAATGGTAGAGGGTCTCTTGCTTGAGCAGGGGGTTGGACTAAATGACCTCCAAGGTCCCTTCCAGTTCTATTCTGATCGATTCTTACTTCCCTCTCCGCCAGGGCTGGAAGCTGGACCCGAAGCCTGGCCTGGAGGGTGGGCAGGCAAGGGGCCTCCGTGCTGGGTGTCCTCCTCCACCGCTGGCCAAGGTCCACTTCTCCCCCTCCTCGGCCTGCCTGGGGCTTCATCAGCCTTGCTCAAACCGGCCTTGGAGTTTCAAATTCTTGCAAAGAGCGGCGGAAGCACCAGGACCGCCGTGCATACCTGGCACACCTCCCGTGGCTCCTCCTCCTGCAAAACGAAAGGGCTTCCTCCAGCAATGACCTCACCTGGGGATCCCTGTCTGGATGGCTCACTTTCATTTTCTCTTGCTTGCTTTCCAAACGTCACCTGCAGGACCGGCTTGTTTTCAGGATCCAACCGAAAACTGAAAAACCACGGGCGATATAAAAAGAGGAAGCATGGAAGGCCCAGGACATTGTCAGGTTTTCTTAGCTGGGATTTCGGCCAGCAGGCACATCCGACGAGAGAAGCATGGACTCGAAGACAAAAATCTTCTCCCTTCGCCACTGGAGCTGCAGCCCATCCTTAGGGGCAGGTGAGTCACTTTCCGGAGGTCTCCTTTGCAGCCGGGACGGTGGGTGCTAATTCTTGGAGGCCTGGGAAAGATTGAGGTGGACCTAAGGAAGACCTGGACGTCAGAGCTTTGGGTTGTGCGGGGGTTCAAGGAGGTCACCTGCATGGTTCCTTCCTTGGCTTGGACATCCGTGCTTGGAGCACGCTCAGCAAGGCAGGAGCCACACCTCAGCGGAGGTGACCCTCCAGCGGCCAGATACGGCCAGTCTTGCCGTTGGCCGAAGGGCCCCAGAAGTGGCAGGAAATTATTCTCTCTCCTTCTGCAGCAGAGACTGAGTAACCGCTGGGAAATAGAGAGATCTCAAAATTTGGGAGAGGCCGGGTGCTTAGTGAGAAGAGTATATAACTCTTTAAATTAGGGAATATTTATCCGCTCTTCACAAGAACTGCCTTTCCTTTGGATGGAACATCCTTTTCCCAGCTGGCGTCTTCCAGATGTGTCCAACTACAACTCCCAGAAGTCTGCTCCAGGAGACATTGGAGGCTATGGGAGTGGAGGTTTGACACCTCGAAAGGGTACCAGAGTGGGCAAAGCCACCCTGCAGGGGTGTTTGGGGGATGGCCGTAATTTTGTAATTGAATTTAGACCTCAATGGAGCCCAACATTTATGTTGCTAAGCGAGATATTGGTTAAGTGAGTTTTGTCCCATTTTATGACCTTTTCGGCCATAGTTGTTAAGTGAATCACTGCAGGTGTCAACTTTGTAACACGGTTGTGAGGTGAATCTGGTTTCCCCATTGACTTTGCTGGTCAGATGGTCGCAAAAAAGGATGACGTGACCCCGGGACATGGCCACCGTCATAAATACGAGCCAGTTGCCAAGCGGCCAAATTTTGATCACGTGACCCTGGGAGGGTGCAATGGTCATAATGGTTATGAGTCACTTTTTTCAGCGCTTTACAACTGTGAACAGTCACTAAATGAGCTGTTGTAAGTCGAAGGTTCAGGCACAGAATTCTGACCACCATCTTGACTTTGGGTTAAAACCCTTCGGACACTCCAGCAACTGGTGCATAAGGAAACCATCGCCTCTCACCTTCACAAGAAATAATTAAAATTAGGCGGACAACCCCCTAGAGGAAGATTCAAAGAGCCGAGAGATTTCGGACCCCAAGGACAGGTGTTCCACTCCTGCTAAGTCCCCAGGGACCCTTCCCTGCTGCCCCCACCCCCAATCCCATGGGGTCTGGCCTCCTAATTGTCCAATTACTCAACTTCCCAATGCAAATGTACTTACAGAGAAGTAATTGAAGCCCGAAGCGGTGACAAATGGCTTGGGCGAGCGAGCGAGCGAGGACTGGGGAGTCAAGGCAATTACCTTTCAAGAAGAGAGAATCTGTGTAGCTCTGAGCCCTGGGTGCTTCCTGCGCCTGGTGGTTTTCTTGCCAATGTTTCATTACCCAACTAGGTAACATCACCAGTATAAGTAGGAGGAGGTTTGCTACCTGTTTATATACAGTAGTTCGCCCTGCCAGTGTTGGTGGAGGTGTGGTTTCCTTCTTGGTAGTGCTTTGATCAAAGTATTGTTTTCAGCTAGATGGGTTTGTCTGGTGTTAATTTCTGCTTATCTGGGTTGTTTTCCACTTGATTGTTTCTCTGGTATTAATCCCTGCTTATCTAGGTCTTAATTGTTAGGGAGGACATGTTCTGGTCTTTTTGTTCCCTTCTTAGCTTATTGTCTCTTTTGAATACTGATTATGAACGTGGCTTATTTCTATGTGCCTACTGATGGCAGATTTGTCCAACTGTCAAGCATTCACAGGAGGAGTGGACAAGAAGCCCAACCTAACAGGAAGCTTCCAAGGGGTTGTAAAACCCCATGGCTGCCTCTCCTTGTAGGTTTAGTACTGAAGGTAGACTACTGATGAACATGGAGGCTTCATTTACTGTAGGTGTTAGAATTCATTTCCAGGTTGTAGCAGTTAAGCGTTTAATGCAATCAACCATCAGCCCTGTGGAATTATCATCTTTGAACGACGTGAGGAATGATTTGTAGCGTTTGAAAGTTGGCACAGCCATCCGAAGAATTTGCACCAACGTTGCTCCCTTCCACACACCTCGTAGGAGGGAAACTACCAGAAAGTTCCTTCTCCTGTTCATTAAAAAAAGGGTTACCAGCATCCACCAGTCCTTCTAGAATAAGAGTGGCCAATACTTTATGACCTGTGGACCAACTCCCAGAATTCCTGAGCCAGCCTGGCTCAGGAATTCTGGGAGTCGAAGTCCACCAGTCCTAAAGGGGCCAAAGTTGCCTCCCCCTGTTCTAAACCAAGCCAGGCAGAGAGAGGTCCCAGGCACCCCCCCCCCGTCACTTACAACCCATTGCTTCACCTGCACAACTTGGTGCCCTTCCAGATGTGATGGTCATCCAGCCCGGGAGAGGATAGAGTACCCTTCAGGGGGCTGAAAGGTGTGGCCCCATCTGGGGGCCTCCCAATCCAGCAACCAATCGCCAGGGATAATGGGACTGCAGGCCATATCCTGCTGAAAAAGACAAGATTTCCCAAGATTTAAAAGACCCTAGATGAGTGGGTCATCCTTTGGGAGGTACTACCTGACTTATAACTCACGCACCCCTGCACAATCCCCACAAACCTTGCGTAACTCCCTTGTATCCCAACTCACAGCCCTGACTTGCATGCCGGCACATCCTCCCTGACCCACAGCGCAAATACCCTCCCTGACCTGTGCTGTGCCTCTCATGCACCCCCAAGCCCCTCCCCGGCCCCCAATGCACCTCTCGCACACCCTTCAATGAATCCCTCCCCCACCTGGTAGCAGCCACTTACCCGTTTGCTGGCCTTAGACGTGGGAATCTGGCAGGGAGCATTGGAAATGATTGTGGCTGACCACGAGGGTGCATCAGCACCGAATCGGCCACAATCTTGCAAAATTTCAATACCACCGGAGTCCTGGGTCCCAGAGTTTGGATGCATTCTGTAAGTTAGCCCTTTGAGGTGATCCTGGTTCAAAAATTGATGCCCTGCGATGTTCCGTTTTGCCCGGTTGAAGGTTACAGACAGACACAGGTGTTTTTAGGAGTATAGAGATGTCTTGGTAGGGAGAAGTGAGCTCCCCGTCCTCTAACCGCCTCCTTTGCTTCAGGTCCCAGGAAGTGGCTGCTGGGGCCTCTTGCCCTTGTGATCCTGTTGAAAGTCGCCCGGGTGCAGAGCCTGCCCATCGGATCCTGCCATTTCCCCCAAATACCTGAGCATTTGAACGCCTTTAGGCAACTCAGGAACCAATACGTAAGTCCTCACCTGGAGCTGCAGTCCAGGGCCGTCTTTGGGCTGGGGAGGATGGGGTCTTTCATCAAGGGGGAGAGGTCTGGGTTGAGACAGCCCTCTGGAAGCTCTTGGGAGGGGCCCTTTTGCAGACTGAGGGGTGGGTGGAAGACAGAGCCCCCTTGGAGCCCAGGAGGGAATGGATCCTGAGGGACAGACAGTTGGGGAGACCCTCCCGGCCCTGGCAGTTGACAGTCAGTCTCTGAAGGTGGATCGTTTTTATTTATTTATAAAATTTATTGGCTGCCCATCTTATCACAGGGTAACTCTGGGCAGCTTATAAAATATAACTCTGGGCACAAAGATATGATATATATATGATATGATATATTAGATTAGGATTAGATAGAGATATGATAGATGGATAGGTAGGTAGGTAGAGTTAGGGTTATATCTCATACATTAACACTATGATACAATTACAGATGGGGAGGGCGGGGGGGCAGGGTGGGGGTGGGATCTGTTATTAATCAATCCACCACTTTCACGGAGATGCTCCCCTGGTTAGAAAGCTCTTGCAAAGGCAGCCATTATGACTGGTCCATCTCGCACCCTGTCCCCTGGGCCGGCCTCGGGAGTGTCCTGGAGCACAGATGGGGCAGCTCAGCCGGGGCCAGGAGAGAAGGCCTGCCAACCAACCCCACCCACCCACGCAGAACCCCCAGGCTGGGAGCTTCCAGGGCAGCCCTGCAGCCTCTTCTCTCTCCCTGGTATTTCAACGCTGCCTCCCTCTTCCTTCCCAATTCCAGGACAACGAGAGGTTCAAAGGGAGCGAACCCTGGAAAAACTGCACGCACCACGATCTCTGCTTCCCCCGAGGGAAGATGCACCACTTGAGAAATGTAAGTGACTCCTGCCAGCCCAGACCCCAGCCAAGGGGGAGGAAAGAGGGCGGCACTCCAGGCACAGGCGCCAACAAAGGATGGCATCGGTGCAGTCCGACCCCCAGCCCAGGATTTCAGGGAGGAGGAGGAGGAGGAGGTTCTCTGTGGATCTCTTCGGTCCATATCCCAAGAGTAAAAAAATGGAAGACTTTTTGTCTCCCAGGGACTTTGAATGGCAGAGTTTGGGCATGTTAGAGCCCACTGATCTTCTCAGGTCAGTGACTAACCTTAAAGGGGCAGCATTAGCCAGAATGCCTTTGGAGGAGAGTCAGGCCAGCCCCACTTGGGAGCTCTGGACCGGCTCTGGCCATGAGACAGTGTCCGGCCACTCCTCCCTGGCATCAACCCTTGGTGGTTGTTAGAAGCAAATCTCGAGAAGGGGAGATCCTGCCCAGGTCGAATCCTGCCTGTTCCTGCTTTGTGCCCCCCCCTCCCAATTCCATCTGGAATATTCCAAAATAAAAAAGTGTCGTCTTTTTTTGGCAGAAATGGGACAAGATGGAGGCTGTGGAGGCGGAACTGGCCCTGGTGGTGCCCGTTTTGCAGAACATCAGTGAGCCTGCGTTCTCCAAACAGGCGTCCAAGATTTTGGAGTTCCTACATCCGCTCAAGGATGCTCTGGCCGCCTGTGTAAGTGCTGCCCTGCAGAGAGAGGCCTCTTCCTCCCCCCCCCCATCTGGGGTCCAGGGGGAAGGCAACACTGGCTCACCCCCTTTTTTTTTTTTTTTCAGATCAGGGACAAACCCCCCCACAGGCAGAAGTCCAGCCTCCTCCAGCAGTTCAAGGAAGAGATCCAGAAATTCAACGCCAGCAGCGTCCAGGTGAGCAACAAGATATATATTGTATTTCTATGGTTTATTGTGTCGGTTGTTTTAGTCCAGGCTAGCTGCCTATGTGGGTTTAATTGCTTTTATTGTTTTCTGGGTTGTAAAATCTGTAAAGGGGCCCAACCCACCTCAACATTTAAGGTGATTGAACACATTTGTTAGAGGGATCCATTCCATTAGACCAGGGCTCTCCAAACTTGGTAACTTTTAACACCCAGAATTCCCAGCCAGGATGTGTGGACTTCAAGTCCCACAATTCATGCTGGCTGGGGAATTCTGGGATTTGAATTCCACACATTTTAAAGTGGCTAAGTTTAAAAACCGGTGGTCTCATGGAGGGCTCTCTAAACTTGGCAACTTTAAGACTCGTGGACTTCAACTCCCACAATTCCCCAGCCAGGTTGAATTGTGGGAGTTGAAGTCCATACATCCTGGCTGGGGAATTCTGGGTGTCAAAGTCCACAAGTCTTAAAAGTTACCAAGTTTGGAGAGCCCTGGTCTAATGGAATGGGTCCCTCTAACAAATGTGTTCCATCACCTTAAATGTTGAGGTGGGTTGGGCCCCTTTACGGATTTGCTACCTGTAGAGCCTCCGTATGTGAAGCCAGAGTGTCTCACTGAAACGGCATTTGGGGGCAGACGGTTCATTATCTCTGCTTGTTTCCTTCCTTCCTTCCAGCAATCGCCAAAGTGCCTGGAGGCAGCGGTCGGCCTCGCCATTGTGCGCCTCCTGGAAGAGGACATCCGCCACCTCCGGCACCACTTCCGCCACCGCCACCACTCCCGTACCACCACCCGCTTAGGCTAAGTCCTGCAGAGGTGGTTGTGCCCGGCCAAGGCTGCCCAGATCAGAAAAGCAGCCGGAAACCACACCGATTCCTCCATAAATGACATTTCTCTACTACCAAATTGCCTTCAGAAGAACCGGGACCAGGGGAGCTGCGGACTGTTCTGTATTCCGCATGCTTCCCTCCACACAGTGACCTGCAGACGCCCTGGGGATGATGGGATCTGTCGTCCCACGTGTCTGAAGGGCACCAGGGTGGAGGAACTTTTAACCTCAGCATGATCCGGAGCAGAGCTCTGGATTCCCAAGCAGGCTTTTCACGGGCTACTTGTCTTATTTATGTCCTCCTCCTTGCCCCAAAGAGCCACTTCGGCTAAAGGAGGCATTTTCCCAAGCATGCCAGGTTCACCGGCTCCTGCGGAAGGTTCCTGGCGAACCTTTTCTGCATCCTGTTGCGCCATGTTGGCCCTTCTCCCCTGGCAGGAGAGGCCGTCGCTCGAGGGCCTGGTGAAAAACGGTGCGATTGCAAAACTGTGATAGCCCAGTGTTGTAAAAGGGCTGCTATATTTATGTAATTTATTTTAATCTTCCTGGATCTGAAATTAACATGTTTGGGGGGGGGAGACCCATTATTTAAAGTAAGTTGTATTCATAAAATAAGAATGTTATTTATTCATGCCTCCCCTTCTGCCCAGAAGGGTTATAATTTCAAAATAATTTCAAAAGGGAGCTGTAAGGGAGCTCACCTCACAAGCAAGGCTGACCTCTGTTGGAAGCGCCAGCCATGCGGAGGGAATTATTCTGGAGAAATCAGCAGCTGGATTGGATCCGGACTCCGCACTCAAGTAATCCAAAGGGGCTGCTCTGAGGATCAGGCGAAGGGGCAGCTTTGGCTGAGAAGCCCACTTAAAAGGGGATTGCTCTCAAAAGGCGAGGAAACAGCCAGCCGTGAGCATTTGGTACGAGGCAGAAGCCTTGAAAGGGAGGTGTGGCTTTCCACTCTGGCACCAAAAGGATTTCAAACATTGTTAATAGTACCCGTAATTTGGTTTCACAAGCCATCATTGTGTATGAGGTGATAAGAATTTGGCTGATAGACCAAAGAATATGACTGTATGTTGCCACTGAAATGATAATTTATGTTATTTGCTATTTTTATAAACAATCCTGCTATTTATTAAATTTTATACCATGCCAACAGAATTAGCACCTACCTTGTTTTTTTATAATGTACCGTACTAAAATGAGGGAGGGAGGGGGGCAGGGAAGGAGGGGGGGAGAAAGGAAAATAGGGAGGTGGGTGGATGGATTGATGTAGGGGTGGGTGGGTGGGTGGAAGGAAGGAAGGAAGGAAGGAAGGACCCTCAGCTCTTGTCTTGGGGACATGGTTGGGAGCCAGGAGATGTCTCAGAAGCCCAACAAGATCAACCAGATCTACCAAGCATGATCTCTTGGCCCCTCCAGACAGGAGAACAAAATCTGGTTTTCTAAACATGCCCCAACCAGTTGGATTTGCAAACTATACCAAAGCAGAGAGCAACATTTTGTCCCCACGACCTGCTAAGCCAAAACCAAAGCCTCTTTGGGCTGGGTCTGGTGTGCAAACCAGATGTGGAGCTTATAAGGTCAGGCTGGCCCCTGCAAGCCCCTCTCCCCAGTCTTAACTCTTGCCGGCAAGGCCAGGCCGAGCCCAGGGCCCCCTCCAAGATCTGAGAACACCTTCCTCTCTGCTATGAAAAACCGGCTCCAGAACAGCCTCCCTCATTCTCCTCCTTGACTGGGTTAGTACTACAGCTCCCATCAGCCTCACTAAGCAGTGGGAGGAAACTGGCTGGGGAATTCTGGGAGTTGAAGTCCACAAGTCTTAAAAGTGGCCATGGTTGGAAAGCCCTGCTGCAGAGGCTTGGCTGGCTGGCTGGCTGGCAGGGTCATGCCAGGCTGAGGCTCACTGGGGCATCTTGCTTACCAGGCCTGGAGCAGCTGCCCGCCACTGGCAAGGGGGTTCTCTGAGAGTGTTTCAGGTTCAACTGGCAAAGCCGCCATCTTGACTTTTTTGCCTGCCCTCTGGATCCCTCTCTTTCCTTCCTTCTGCTGCACCCCGACTGCTCGCTTTCAATCCACCCGTGGCATCCATCGGTGGCTCTCCATCCCTCTAGGGATCTCTTGGCAAAGGGCCATCTTTCCGCCAACAAGCCACGAGATTCCGGATCTGGCATCATCACCCGGTTTCGTTTCTGCCCAACAGCTGCAAATTCTGCCTGCAAGGAAAGGCTGCTGAGAATTATTTTAACTTAATGCCAGCATTAATCACCCAGGAGCTAATGATGCGTTGATGGGATTAGTAATTTCTCCTCCCCCCCCACATATGTAATTCAATTAAACACCTTCACTTTTTTGTGTTTAAATAATTAAGTCTTCCTCATCTGCTGTCAAAATACTCAGGGTTAGGCTAACAGGGGGGAAAGCAGAAGGTGGGGGGCTTCTGAGCCCCACTTGGGAGTTGGGGACACGTCTCCTTGCCTAAGGGGAAGCAGCAACGGAAACAGCCTCAGATCCAGCCAAAGAGAAATGCAAAATACAGGCAGTTCTCGACTTACATCCACAATTGAGCCCAAAACCTATGCTGCTAAGTGAGAAATTTGTTAAGTACCCCACTTACTTGTCCTGTTTTATGACTTTTCTAGCCACAGTTAAGTGAATCCCTGCAGTTAAGTTAGTAACACGGTTGTTAAGTGAATTTGGCTTCCCAGCTGAGTTTGTCAGAAGGTAGCAGAAGCAGATCACGTGACCCCGGGACACTGCGACCGTCATAACTATGAACCAGTGGTCAATATGAACCGTTGTAAGTCGCGGACTGCCTGTATTCAATAGGACTTACTCCTGAGAAAGAGAGGGTGGTTTTTTCCTGCCATCCTAAGATCTGTTTTAGCACATACTTTAAAAAACCTCGCTTCCCATGTGGTAGACGCTCTTTTAAAAATAGCCCTTCCTTTTTTCACGTCAGACAAAAATCCCTGTTATGGGATTTGCACTGAATTTATTTTTGGCCGGGGATAGCGGGACACATCCTGTGGAAATAAATAATTCAGTATAATTCCTGGGTCTACCTGCCCTTTGAAGGCCACGGGGATTTGGTAGGAGAGCCGGGCAGCATGGTTTCACGAGTCCTTGTGCTGCTGCAGTAGCTTGCGGTTCAACAGCTTCCTTTTCTCCCTTTCAGTATCACCAAGAGCTGAGAAGTGAAAGTACCAGACTGACTTCTTAGACTCAGATTAAAGGAAAGGTAGAAAAATGGACTATCCCAACGTTTCTCAACCATGGGAGCTTGAAGATGGGTGGACTTCAGCTCCCAGAATTCCCCAGCCAGCATGCTAATGAACTTGAAGATGGGCTGGGGAATTCTGGGAGTTGAAGCCCACCCATCTTAAAAGTTGCCAAGACTGAGAAACGCTGGGTTATCCTATCACCTGCTATTTTCCTCTTGCTCTGCATTTCGGTTTTAAGACACGAAAGCCGACATTTCTCTCTTGCAAGCTGCTCCCAAACCCTTCGGACTTTAAAGCCGGGTGAGAAACATTTGTACCCAACAGCAGCCAAGCGGTTCAGAGACTGCAGATCCAACCAGGCCTTTCCTTCCGGCAGCTTTGCTCGCTCCGATGCTCTTCATGATGGCTCAAGGCTAGAAGAGTAGTAAAACATCCAGCCAGGATTGAAGCAGAACAAAAGCAGCGGAAAAGGCTGGACACAATGCTGTGTGTGGTGAGACAGCCCTCGGGAGAGGGGAAAACATCCTGCAAATCACCCAGGTTATCCTGAACAAAACATGGGGGGGGGGGAAGATCATTAAAGCTTTTTCCAGCACTCCTGCAGGTTGCTTCCATTCTTTGCAGTCCCACAAAGCTGTCGTGTTTTTCTGTTCCTGGCAATAAAGGTAATTTGTGACTCTACCTTACTGAGCAGGTGCTTTCAACGGAGTAACCGAAGCTTGTCAAGAAACAAACAAAAAATCTATTAGCTTCCCCCCCCCTTGCAAAGCAGGCCCAACATTTACAAACTTCTACATCTGTCTGCAACCCAAAGGGAGGAGGGAGGGAGGGAGGAAGCCCCCTCTGTAACGCCAACCACAACCGGCCAGGGGGGAACATTTTCTTCACCCAATGCCCCTCTCCATTGTGCCCACAAATGGGCGACAAATATACTAGATAAATTAAATAAAATAAAATATGTCTGCTGTTCCTTTCTATCCATAGAAGAAAATATTTGTAGCTCAGTGGTGAACTGTGGGGTCCTTGGTGCTCTCTGAGCTTGGTTGTTTTCTTGCAGACATTTCATGACCCAACTAGGGAACATCATCAGTGCTGGAAGGGAGGGGGTTTGGGAGGAGGAGGACTGTGGGGTCCTTGGTGCTCTCTGATCTTGGTGACTTTCTTGCAGACGGTTCGTTACCAAAGTAGGTAACATCATCAGTGCTAGAAGGGGGGGGGGGGTTAACCTAACACTGATGATGTTAGCTAGTTTGGTAATGAAACGTCTGCAAGAAAACAACGAACTCCAGAGAGCACTAAGGTCCCCACAGTCGTCCTCCGAAACCCCCTTCCCCCCTTCTAGCACTGATGATGTTACCTACTAGGATAATGAAACGTCTGCAAGGAAACAACGAAGCACAGAGAGCACCAAGGACCCCACAGCTCCTCCTGTCCCCCCCTCTTCACGCCCAGTTGGGCGGCTAAAAGCAGCAGAGGAATTCTGGGAGCTGAAACTACAAGGCCATTTCCCACGAGCGAGGCTGAAATCTGGGTTCATAGGAAGCCAGCCTAAAAAGAGACGAAGAGCCGGCATTGCAGTGTTGGTTCTTGGCAACGACAGCCTTCGCGCCGTCTGCTTCTGCTCGAAGCTCTTGCCCGGGTTCCAAACGCACGTCGGAACGTAGCGCATATCGATACGGAAACGTCAAGCACAACGAAGACGCAGAGCTAGAAGAGATCTTCGTTGTCATCCTCTCAACTCCGCGGAAATGCGTAGGCCCCGAAGCGCCGCTTTTTCCTATTTTTTGCAACCAAGAATGTTCAGTCTCCGTAGAGACCGTCAAAAATTGCCATTGCCGACTATATTTCAAGTCGTCATGGCGGGGTATTGGGAAAAGTTTTCAATTAGCAATAATCGCGCCTCGGATAAACCTCATTGGCTACGATACTGCCACTGCGCAAAGCTAGAGAACGAATCTTGCCGCCACCGCCGCCCTCCTGCTGGACGCTTTCTCACGTGACAGTGAGCCTGCCCAGACAACGGCTTGAGGAACCAAGAGAAGCATCTCGACGGCGTTTTAGATGCGCGTCTCCTCCTGAGACGATTTGGGGAGAAATTATCCGCTTCTCGCCTGGTATTTTCCCGAATCGGTGGCCGCAAAGGATTCTGGGCCCCGCATGCATATTAGGAAAGGCGCGGGCGGGAGGCTGGGAAGAAAAATGACGCAGAAAAGAAGGCGGAGCAAGCGCCGTTGAAAGTTCGGCGAGAAAGCGACCGTAAACCAATCACGATGAAGAGAGGCGGGGCGAAGTGGGACCCCGGCCCCGCCTCCCCGTCCCTGACCGTTCAGAGGATTTGGTTAATTTGCTTTTTTTGGGTGGGTGGACGGATTTCGGCTTTTTCTGCTCTTCGTGGCGAAGAAGCCCCGCTTTTCTTCCCCAGCCTCGCGTGGCTTCCGTCCTTCCTGACTTTGCCCCAAGAAGGTGGCTCCCGCCCGGGTGGCCTTCCCTTCTGGCGCGCTGCTTCGGACTACACCGCCCATCATCCCTGGCCGCAGCCCCATTGGGTGCTGCCCAAAGCCCCCGAGCGGATCCGGCTCCCTTCCCCGCTCGTGGAAATCCAGCCCGGGCCCTCGCAGGATGTACGCCGTCAGATTGCGAGCCAAGCCCCTCGCGAGAAAGCCCCACCCGAGACGCGTGGGGAGGGGAGGGGAGGGGGCTGGAGGCCAACGCAAGCAAAGCGCGGCTTCCCCAAAGTGTCCCTTTGCTCGGGTGCCTGTGGGCAGAACCGGAGCAAAGGGATCGGCTACTGGGGGGAGGACACATACAGGTGACCAGATCTATTTTTTTTTAACTTATTTCTTTTGGGGGGGGGGGCAGTGGTGGGATTCAAATTTTTTTACTACCGGTTCTGTGGGCGTGGCTTGGTGGGCTGGCAGGGGAAGGTTACTGCAAAATCCCCATTGCCTCCCGATCAGCTGGGACTCCGGAGGCAGAGAATAGGTGGGGACGGGGCCAGCCAGAGGTGGCATAGGTTCTCCAAACTACTCAAAATTTCCGCTACCGGTTCTCCAGAACTGGTCAGAACCTGCTGAAACCCCCCTCTGATGGGGGGGGATGCTGAGGGTGGTGGGACCCTCTGCCTGCCAGGGAAAGCCGCAGCTGGGCCCTGGGAGAGTCAGCAGCTGAGAGGAGGGGAGGAGCTTCCCCGCTGGGAAGATAAGGTTGGCCACTGGAAGAAATCCAGATTCTTCCCTCGTGCCAGCTTGGCAGGGAGAGGGCAGCCAATGGCCATGCATGCAATCCAGATCACAAAAGGAGGAAGGGTCCAGCTGCACGGGGACGCTCGGCTTCCCACCAGGGAGGCCAGCATCGGTAGATCAGTTTGGCCTCTCAGAAGGGCCCATGAGAGGCTGCAAAGCAAGCATGCCAAGTTGGCATGAGATATGCCTTGGCATCTGGCATATCTCCCTGAGCCACCGAGGCTGCCTTTGAAGCTGGGCACCCAGCTGGCCTCTTCCCTGCTGCAACCTTGGAGCTGGGCCCATGTTCCGTGGGCTGACCTTGCGCCCGCAATGCCCAGAGGGGCGCAGCTCTATAAAGCCGCCCTCTGGCCCAAGGACTGGACACTCTGGCCAAGATGAAGGCCGTGCTCAGCACCCTCCTCCTTCTCCCGCTGCTCTTCGCCACCGGCCAGGCCCAGTGCCCGGCGCCCTCTGAGCTCAAGAACCCGAACCCCAACGGCACCAAGGTCTGTGCCCAGATGTACACGGACGACAGCCCCTACTACGACCTCTGCTGCGGCGGGAGCCTCCTGATGGCCTTGGCAGGCGAAGACCAGCCGTACATGCCCACGGCTTTCAACAACAAGGTCTCCTCGCTGGTGGTGGGCCAACGGTGCGAGCTGACCGTCTGGTACAGGAAGGGCAAGGGTGGCAACACGCGGAAATTCAAAGCCGGAGCCTACCCACGCCTGCAGGAGTTCAAGAGAGGCCTCTTTGGCGACTGGGACAACTCAATCTCCGCTTACTACTGCAAGTGCAACTGAGTCAGCTTGGCGTGAGCCAAGAAGGGAGCTGCCACCGTCCTGCCCATCCTCGCTCAGGTGACCCCCCGAGCCCCCCCACATCTCAAGGCCCAAAATGTGCGGACGCCATCTCCCCAAATCTTCTCTTCTGCCCACCTCTCATAGCAACAGCAGCAGCAGCTCAGCTGAAGATCTTGGCAACCCACCGAGAGGCAGAAGAACGCGCAGCCCGGAACCGGCCCGGTCCTCCTGTGAACTGAGCATCCAGATAAGGCAGAAAAACAGAACCAGAGAGTGACATTTTCTCCCGCGGCCCCCGAAACAGCCCCGGCAAGAGCCTTTGATCGACCAAGGAGCTTCTCCCCCTCCCCTTTGAGCGCCGCAGGTTTGTCACCTTGCACGAAAGATTTGTTCCAGCGTCCGCCTTAAGATCTTCCACGCAGCCCTTTGTTCTCCTCCCTCCCGACTTCAAAGGCCGCTCTCTTCCCAAGACCCTCTTGGAGCAGATGGCCCTGCCGTCCCGGCTCAGCCTTTATGGTGGCACCTCCGAAACCTCATTAAAAGCAAAGCAACGTGACTCTTAAAAATGTGTTGGGTGTTTTTGCAATTCAAGGTCAGCAGATGTTGGGTGTGTGTGTGTGTTCAGTCTCATTTCTGGGAGCCCACATTTTTGCTGGAAAGTACTTTGGGGAGCCATGGGTAAGAATGCAGGTGTGCCCACCAAGAAACGAGGTTCAGTGGCCCCTTTCTCCAAATGTTTATGGGCGGGGGGGGGGAGAGAAAAGGCTGTAGAGACCCGAGGGTAGATAAAATTCCTCAGCTTCTCTTTACTCTGTAATCACAGCCAGCTCAACCAAAGTGGGGGACCACCAACCATATCCATTGCCCTGGCATGCAATTGCCCCCATGAGCACTAACCCCCCCCTGCATAGTAAAAAACCATAAATTTGGGGGAGGGATTCCAGATTGCAATTCTCAACCCATTTACTAGAAACCAGGTGTACTGGACACAGTGGCTGCTTATATGGCAAGTTCACAAATCGGCTGCCGTGTTTCTACCACACGCTGCAGGAACCACATCAGCCGAGTTATGGCTTAAGGGGGTGAGCCTGCTGGCTGCCCTAGGCTGAACCCCCAGCCCCACAGCTCCATCTGATCTCACTGAGCAGCTAATGGGGATGGCAGGTCATGCGAAGAGCTGTGCGTGGATGGAGAGGGAGGGTCTCGGGGGGGGTGTGTGTGTGTGTGTGTCTTGTAGCTAGCTGGGTTATGGAACCCAGCCCTCTTTCTGCCTGGAACTTCAAATGGGATCACAATGCAAATCAAATCTTCTTTTGCCTCCACTGTTAAGCAGCATGAAGATGATTGATCCTTGGGAGGGGGGGGGGTTAAAGTGATCCACCCCTTAGGCGCCCCTCCCCCCAGTCTTGCAACCATCCACCTGGAACCATGCTATCAGCCTTGCGAGGTAGTCCAGACTAAAGGCACCCCGTGGAACTAACCCTACTTAGGTGTTCTCCAAGTTCCCTGCTTTACTTGCAGATGTTTCATTACCCTACAAGATAACATTATCAGTGCACTGGTGATACTATATGCCCGCAATTGACGCTCCAGCAGCTTTCCAAGTGGCCCGGCTCAGATGCCTGGAGGGTCAGAGGGTCTCTCTCCCCCCCCCATTTGAAATGAGGGGGGAGCTCCCGATGACCCCCTGGCTAGACTGGCCGCCTGCACACAATAGCAGGAAGGGTGGGGCCCTTTCTTCAGTGAGAGGAAGCCCCTCTGCAGTCAACTGGCGTTCCTTCTGCGTAGAAAACCGCCAAGGACCTTCACTCTCAAAGAAAAGGGGGATTAGAGAGTGCCATTTTCTCCTCTCGTCCCAGAGGAAATCAACAAGAAAGCCCCACGCTAATTAGCAGTGACAGGGGAGGCCTAAGAGAGGCAGAATGACTCTGCAAACACGTAAGGATTATGATTGCCAATTAATTAGGAAAATTACTGTGTTCCTCCTCAACCTCAAAGCTGGCAGGCCCAACAAGAGAGGCAACAACAAAGCGCCCGGAGCAGCTCCCTTCCCCCCCCCCCCCGGGGGAATTCCTGAATTCAGCCCTGGCAGGCTGGGATAATCTCCCTGCCCTGGAAGGTGCCTGTTCCGTGGCTGGCCCAGAGATGCTTAATCAAAGGGGCTTCGTGCAGAACTCACACCGAGGGTTTGTTGAACACAGAAAGGGCCGAACCAGATCCAGGAAGGACGCAGAATGCCCCTGAAGGTTGAGGGAAGGCAAGTTCACAAAGGCAGAAATAGGTTCCCAAAATCAATGCAATTTATTACAATTGCATTTTGGCTGAAGAACTTGACCATCCCAGGGTATCCCATCACTTGGCCCTCAAAGAGCAGGGGGGCAGTGGTGGGTCAGCAGGGGCCATTTCCTCAGGACCCAGGCCGGAGCAACAGCTTCAGGATGGACTTTGGTTTGGGGGCACTTTATCCTTCATCTATGGGGAGAGATTTGGGAGCCCTTCCAACTTGGGAGCTGCACAAGAATATTCAGCAGGTGCCAGGTGAGGCGATGCAGCCCCCTTTCATTTTAAGAACCTGTTGGGTTCTTTCCTCCATAAATACTTTACCTGAACTGCGTTTAGTTAGAAGCCCAGATGTTCATTATTCAGGTTTTTTCAGTACCTGTCTATTCAAGAGCTCAAGGAGCAACCTCTCCTGCCCACTACAACAGCCCAGCGAGGTAGACTGGCCAAGCCTGGCAGCTGGGCGCCATGCAACTCCCATCCCCAGCAATACTGCTTTGTCCGGTGGTATGGAGGGTGCTGCCCAGTCGGCTCCAGTGTTTCATGGCCAGCCTCAACCTCCTGGCCAGGGCTGAAGTTGTTGCTTGTATCCTTACGATTTACATTGATTGTTTCCTGATTGCTTATTTGTACCCTATGACCATCATTAAGTGTTGTACCTCATGATTCTTGACGAATGTCTTGTCTTTTTATGTACACTGAGAGCATATGCACCAAAGACAAATTCCTTGTGTGTCCAATCACACTTGGCCAATAAAGAATTCTATTCTATTCTGTTCTATTCTAAAGTTGTCAGCCGGGACGAGCTGCCAGCGCCCATCTTGCCCATTGCCAGACTCCTTTTGGGGCTTCTGCTAAAGGAGGATTTCCAAGGGGTTAATCCCACTTGTTTATGGTTAACCTGGTTTTCTGGGATGACACGGTGGACGATGAAACGGAAGCTCCCAGGTTGGCAGAATGCTGTCCGTGCAGCTGGACCCTGGCAGGGACAGAGGCTCCGATGGAACCATGGCTTACGCAGGTCACTCTTCCCGGCTGAGAATGTCCCAGGGATCCTTAGGCAGGTTCAGCGAATGGAAACCGTGCCCAGGTCAGGTCAGTAAGAGCAGCCACTGCCCCTGCTTGATCGGGGTGGCCAGTTTGTGGCTGAGCCCACAGGTGGCCCTTCAGATGAGGGTCGAGGAGCCCCTCGGTCCCCTCTGGCAGCTTAAGACGGGAGCAAGTGGAGAGTTAGGGAGACAGGCTGCAAATACGGCAGCCTTCGGCCCTTGGTGCTCCTCTGCGGGCACCATGTGTAGCCAGGACCCAGCCCTGGTCCTCCTGGGGACAGTGAAGAAGACGGCTTGCTCAGGCCAGGCAGTGCAGGGCTGGCCAAGAGGCCCACTGGACGATGCCCTCCACCCATTTCTTTTCCGCTTATTATGCTTATTCCGCAGATGCCGAAATTTAAAATCATGAAAGGGTTCCTTCCCTTGAGGAAGAGAGAAATCCTGCGATTTTGCTTCTCCTGTAGCTTTTTCTTAAATGTGCCAGCAAGATTTTTTTTAAATGAGGCAATTGAAGATTAAATAGCATACTGTTCTTCTTTAACTATTAAAGGTTACTGTTGACCATCTCGCCCAAACTTAGTGCTGTATTTTAGAGAGGGGGGGAGGGGAGAAGGCTCACAGCCACCACACCTTGACACAAAATCCAGACTTTTTATACAAGACCATTCATGGCTAAACTTACTAGAATGGAACACAGCAGGTTTTTTCCAAAGCAATTAAAAAAAAATCATTTCAACACAAATACTGTTGAGTTACCAAAGGGGGAGAAAAAAAAGAAAATAAAACCCAATATAAATAATTTCTTTTTTAAAAAAGTAACAAAACCCCACAAAATGAATCAGTAGTCATTCTTGTAGAGGGGGAAAAACATTTCTGGTCGAGGCCTCCAGTTATAAAATTCTTCAAGCAACCAGGAGACGGGGAGGGTGGGGAGGGGGCTTCGAAGCCGCCGCCCCCCTCCCAGCCTCCGGTTTAAAATTCCAGTCCTTTATTTCAGAAAACGAAGGGAAAATGTAGTGTTGTGGAAGCAGGAGGGGGTGGGGGATGATCACCCCAGGAATCCCCCCCTCCCTGCCTTGGCAGCTTCAACTGAGGTTTTAAGACTGCAGGGAAAGTGAAGTCATCCTGGAGGGTCGAGGGGGCTCAAAAGGAAAGTAGATAAAAAAGGATTCCTGAAGAAAAGGCAGCAACTGGCTCTCCCAAGCAGAGGAAAGGGAGCAATTGGCGTGAAAGGGGGGTAGCCGAGCCCCCTCCAGACCCCTGGCAGGGGGAGAAGGCTGGGAAAGATGTGGGGAGGCTGGCTCAGGCTGACACCCCCCCTGGAGATGGGGGGAGGGGGAGAATCCTAGATAATGCATCTGGGTTGTCTTTAAGTCAGGAATGCTAGCACCAAAGACCCATTTAACACCCTACAACTCCCTGGGGGGCCGATTGGAGCCCCCCTGCCAGAGCATGGGGGGGAGAGGAAGAGACCCCCGGAAGCAGGCAAGGCAGGAGTCAGGCAGGGAGGGGCTGGCTGAGCAGCCCACCCGGAAGGCCCAGAGGAGCCTTTCTAACCACGCCAGCTGGCTCCAGAGGTGCACTGGCTGGAGAAGTGGAAAACACACACACACACACACACACACACACACACACACACACACACACCCCACACGCAACGGGCAATCTCTTCAGGGGAGGCTGCTCTCAGTCGGAGAGGAAGCATGCAGTGCGCTGAACCCACTTTGTAAAAAGATGGCAAGATCAGGGCCTGGGGAGTGCTGGGGGTGGGGGTGGGGTGGGGGTTCTGAAGTGCAGCAGGGCAAAGGCTGCGCCTACGGGACCCGATCCTGGGCATCTGAGCCGAGGAAGGGAGGACCTTTGGGGACACCCGCCTCAAAGGAGCCACACCGCAAAGAGGATGCAGGAGAGGCACCCACAGGACTCTAAATCCAGGCAGGCAGGCAGGAAACCCCCAAGCAGCTACGGAGAAGCGCACCCCTTCCCCAATATTGTCTGCATGCAGAGAAGCCCAGACTGCTCCCAGCATGCAAGGAACAGCGGTGGTGGGAGGGGCAGCGGCACCCCTCTTCCCCCCCCCGAAAAACCGCCCA
>QLTV01003442.1:710043-753867 GCA_003457575.1 Thermophis baileyi
TCCTTCCTTCCTTCCTTCCTTCCTTCCTTCCTTCCTTCCTTCCTCCCTCCCTCCCTCCCTCCCTCCCTCCCTCCCTCCCTCCTTTTTCCTCTCCTCTCCTCTCCTTTCCTCTCCCCATCCTGGTGAGGAAGCAGTAAGGATTATTTTGCAGGCCTGGATAAAGCAGGGGATTTTCTTCAAGAGGAGGTCACACTCAGAGACCAGCCATTCCTCCTCCTGAAGATGCGGCTTCAGACCTTTGACCTTGGCAGCTGTTTCTTTAGCTTTATTTTGATTCCTGAGCTTCAAATATCTGTGTGCTGTAGACACACACACACCCCCAATTGGCTTGGACTTTCGGTTTCCAACAATAGATGGGCCGGGCATCAGGCCGATTTGTGCACAAATGCCACATAATTCCTATTTTCCCCAATGTTGGCAGAAATCCTGCTCTATTTGATTTAGGCTCCTCAATGGAGAGGACTCTGTGTGTGTGTGTGTGCGTGGTGTGTGTGTTGTGTGTGTGGTTTCCCCAGCCAGCCCTGATGGCTGGGGAATTCTGGGAGCTGAAGTCCAGAGGTCTTAAAGGGGCCAAGGTTGGAGACCCCTGTTCTAAAACAATTCTCAAGGACTATCCAAGGACTGCGGAAGTGGTGCTGCTGGAGGCCCCGGGATTTTCTCCCTAGCATTTGCATGCACCTTTTAGGGAATTTGGGCTGCTAAAAGGCGGTGGGGTTTGGGGAGCAAGAAGCAAGAAGCAAGGGAGGGGGAAGAGGGAGGGCCGGTCCTTTGGGCTTGCTGGCAACTCACCCGTCCGTCGTGGGTGAGCAGGATGGAGTCGCTCTTGATGTCCCGGTGGATGACGCCCTGAGCGTGGAGCACGGAAAGGGCCTTCAGCACGGAGAGGCAGACGGCGGCAATCTGCTCTTCGTTCATCCTTCAAGCAAGAAGAAAACAGGGCGTTTGTCCAGCTTTTTCCTCTATTTCTTTTTCATTCAAAAAGAGTTAAACGCCAAATGTGTTTTTTAAAGAAACCAAGAAAAAACACAAAACAAGAAAGACATTTAAAAAGGTGCATCAAAACAGCCACAGCATAGACACGTACGGTTCCCCCCGTTGAATACTGATTAATACACAGGCCGTCCTCGACTTATGACCACAATTGAGCTCAGGGTTTCTGTTGCTAAGTGAGACAGTTGTTAAGTGAGTCTTGCCCCATTTTATGCTCTTTCTTGCCACCGTTGTCCAGTGAATCACTGCAGTTGTTAAGTGAATCTGGCTTCCCCACGGACTTTGCTTGTCAGAAGGTCTCAAAAGGGGATCATGTAATCTTGGGACACTGCAACCGTCATAAATGTGAGTCAGATGCCAAACATCTGGATTTTGATCACGTGGCCATGGGGATGCTGCAAATGTCGTAACTTTGAAAAATGGTCAAAAGACACTATTTTCAGTGCCGTTGTAACTTTGGACAGTCACTAAATGAACTGTTGTAAGATGAGGACCGACTACCTGAATTAGAAGAATATTAGCAGGCACTTATCCTTCTGCTCTGGTTCTTGGCCAGGAAGGAAGTGGCCGATTCCCAGAGTGGCCGCCCAGCGCAGACAGGGCCAGCCCCGAGGCGCAGAGTGTCCTAGTGTGGCTCGTCTCTGCCAAGGGAAGGGAGCAGCCCATCCCTTTTTCCGCCCCATACCTGGTGTGGATGACGATGTCGGTCAAAGCGCCCCCCTCCAGGAACTCCATCACGACCCAGAGCTCATCGCCCACCAGGTAGCTGTTGTACATCTCCACCACGTTCTCGTGTTGGTAGTCCCTCATGATCACCACCTGGGGGGGGGGAGGGAGGGGGAGAAAGGCAGGTTGGAAGGGAAGAAGGACAAAGGTATCACGTTCCGGGGGGGGGGAGGGGGATGCGGTGCCTCAAACGGGAGGGGAGGCTGCTGCAGGTGGGACGTGTAACCTAAACTCCCCTGCTGCACCCTAGAGGGGGCACAGAGCTTGTGAAGCACAAAGACACCCTGTGTGCTGCACGGGTAGAGAAAGAGGGCCGGGAAGGTATCCGTAGACCCCTCACGTCCTGGCCAGAAACTGTTTCAGCTCCTCCCCTCAGGACACTGCTATAGGGCACCGCAGGCCCAGGGACGGTTTTGTCCCTCCCGCCATCCCTCTGCTGAACACCTAATCCTCACAGTGCTGCCTTATCTCGAAGGATATTTGCTCACCTAGTATGGCTGTAGTATTACT
The DNA here is from genome assembly GCA_003457575.1 of Thermophis baileyi. Taxonomy (NCBI): domain Eukaryota; kingdom Metazoa; phylum Chordata; class Lepidosauria; order Squamata; family Dipsadidae; genus Thermophis; species Thermophis baileyi. The sequence goes on from QLTV01003442.1 coordinate 712,270, forward strand.
CCCCCCTTTTATTGGTATCATTATTATTATTATTACTCTGTTGCTTTGCATGTACACTCAGAGCCTCTGCACTGGAGACAAATTCCTTGTGTGTGGCCAAATAAAGTATTTAATTCAACTGAATTCATGTCTCTGGAGATTCTGAGTCCTCCAGGCCATGGTTGCCTCAAAGGTGCTTTTTCAAAAAGCACCTTTGGTTTTTTTTCTCTGAAGGCCTTTCGCTTCTCATCCAAGAAGCTTCTTCCGTTCTGACTGAATGGTGGGGTTTCCACCATTTTTGGCTTAATGGTTCCCCCCACCATTCAGTCAGAACCAAAGAAGCTTCTTGGATGAGGAGCAAAAGGCCTTCAAGGGAAGAAACACGGAAGGTCCAGCTGCCTCTTGCAAAAGCGCCAGAAAAGTGGGTCAATCCAACCCACCTCGTTGAAGAGCAGCTCCCGCCTCTGCTGCTTGCGCAGGTCCATCTTCTTGACCGCTACTAGCTTCCCAGAGCTCTTGACGGTGGCGATGCAGACGATGCCCGTGGAGCCCTCGCCGATCTTGATGAAGTTGTCCAGGTAGGTCCGGGGGTCTCCGGGGTCGACCACCATCTGCAAGGCAGCTCGGAACTGTTCGTGGGAGACCCGCTGGGGCTCCCGCTGGGGGGAGCAGGGCTGCTGAGGGGCCGGAGGGGTGGGGGCCGGAGGCTGCTGGGGAGGGGGCTGCGGAGGCTGGGCAGCCGGCGGCACGTGGGTCAAGTGGGGGTCTGAAGCGTGCTGGGAGAGTCCCAGAGGGGATGGCTCCAGGTTTCTGGATCTGGCTGGGCCCGAAGGGGGGGGCCTGGAGGGGCCGCTGTTCCCACTCATGGGGCCGTTGGAGGCCGCTTCAGGGGCTTTCCCGGGCCGATGCTCTGCCTAGAAAGAGAAGGAAAAGCCATCCTGACTGCCAGCGTGAAAAGCAGAGCCCTCACTGGGCAGGGGAAGAAGGACCCGTCTTTATGCTGGCAGACGGAGGGGATCCCGCAGCTGGATGGGGAACTCTGGGAGTGGAGGTCCACAAGTCGTAAAGTTGCCACGGCTGGAGACCCCTGCTATAGAGGGTCATCTGCGCCTTCCCTTCTTATGGCCATAGTCCAGCTCTGTGCTGCTAAGTCTCCCCTCCTCCCCCTCCCCCTCCCCCCGGCAGCCTTATGCTTCCCTCGGGGTCAGGCAGAGTCTCCTAAAATTCCCACTTGTAAAACCTCCTTTTCACCGCAGATGTCAAGCCGTGGACTTGGGGAGTCCACTTAGCTAAGCTGAGGGTCGGGCCCCTTCCACAGCAAGGGCCGAATTAGTGCTCATCTCTCTCCGCTTCCTGCAGAAGGCGTCTCCCGAGACAGGCAGGTCAGCGAGGGAGAGAGAGAAGGGGGTCACGGAGCATGGCTTCCTCGGGGATCAGCGGGACAGACTGCGACCGGGGCCGGTACACTAGTTGCGTGAAAACGGAGCTTTACGTCTAATTTCTGGCCCTGTAGTAAGAGAAGGCAGAGGAAAGAGTTGGGTGGCAGAGGCAGAAGGCAAAGCAGGTTGATGGGTCCCACAAGAACACGAGAGGTCGTTGCGCAACTGCAGAGTTTCTAGGAAGGCAGACAGAGAAGTCGCGACCCGGGAGGAGAAAGTGGCAGCAGACGGTTATTCGCATGTACAGGAGAGGAGACCGAGCCGAGGGCAGATGGCAAGATGGACGACACAGGAGGGACCCCGGTTAGTGGAAGCAAGGAAGGAGAGCGCCCAGGAAAGGCAGGAGGCAGGCAGGCAGGAAGACACCGGCTGCGGTTGATGGGAGGCCGGAAGGCGAGAGAGAACTACTGAACAGAGGAAGGAGAGAAGAGGAGCCAGGAGAGCTGCAGGACAGAGCATGAAGGAGGAGCGGGCTCTGCTCTGGACACCAGCGTGGTCCGACTGATGCCGAGAAGGCGCTCAGAGCTCAGCCCCTGGTCAACCAGCTAGGCTACGCAGAGGTGGCGGCATAAAAGAGGGGAACCGTGGCCTTTCTTAGGGCGGACGAGCTCAGACGTCACGAGAACGGCATCTCCAGCGCATCGATCCAGGCTGGCCAGACCCACAAGGGCCCCAAGCTCCGAGATGCCCTGGGAAAGTTTACCTGAGTGCCACGGACAAGATCGGTGTCTGCTCGTGGGTAGGTGTTAAAAGGCCGTCCCGTCTGCTGCGCGGTCTTCATCACCCCCTCCGAGACGGGGATATTCGGGGTCCGGATATTGGGCCCAGAGAGGGGCCGCTTTTCCCGGGGGGACTGTGGGCTGGCCTGACCAGTGTAGGTGGACTTGGGTCTCTTGTCGGGCCCCTCTGTCCGCTCCCTCTTGACCACGCGCTCGGCGGGGGGCTCCCTCTTCCTGTCCCGCTCAGGCGCTCGGTGACCGTGTTCCGGCAAGGGCTTCGGGTGCTCAGGAGGCCGGGGGTGGCTGGACTGCTGGTGCGGCTTGTGGTGAGGCTCGTGTCCACGGGAGTGTGCTGCGGCAGTCCTGTCGTCCCAGCCCCGTTCCACATCGTTCTTGGCCCCGTGGCGGTTCCGCTCCTTGGGGTCTCTGCTCCTGCTGCCCCCGCCGTCCTCCTCCGTGTGGGGAGGGTGGTGGTGGTGGGGCTGGTGGTGGCGGGGCCTGCCCAGCGCCTCTCCCAGGCCGTTCTCCTGGTAAAACTGGTCGTGCCGGGCCGGGAAAGGAGGGCTGTCCCTGCGCAGCGAGTTGGAGCGCGACACCGACATGTTCTCAAACTCATCTAGCAGCCAGGCCAGAGAACCGTCCTTGGCAGCTTTGTTTCCGCGCACGATGGTCTTACGCGCATGGAAGGGAACATGGAGCAGGCAGGTGTGTGTGTGGGGGGGGGGGGGGGGGGGGGGGGCACACAAACAGAAAAAAAAAAAAGGTAAACAAAGCACACATTCAGCTTCCAAAGTTCATCCGCAACTTATGAGAGGCCCTCTCTTTCGCCTATCTTCCCCAGGCAGGGCTGGAAGAGGGAGCACAAGCATCTCTCCTAACTTCTTCAACAACGTCTAAGAGGACACACAAACAGAAAAGAAAATAAGGTAAGCAACATAAAAAAAAATAAGATGCTTGATGGATGCTTGACGATGGCCCGAGACAATTTCAGCTTTGGCAGAAGCAGCACATGGCAGCAGGCGTGGCAGGGAGAACACGGGAGGAGGAGAAACAGGGGCGTCACAGAGCCGTTTGCTCGCTTTCGCCATCCCCACTGTGACACTTTTTAAAGTCTATATGAATGCTGATAATGATGAATGACAGGCATGCTGGATTTGGAAGGCAGTGACGGAAAGGCAACCTTCCCCCACCCCCCAACCAGGTCACCCAGGGACTCCCCGGGTTTCAGCCAGCAAAAACCAAGCTACTCAGCCTGGGAATTCCAGACAACTATAAGTGGGGAGGTCGACTTCGTCTTCCCGGCTCTGCAGCCAAGTCTTCTGACGACCCCACAAGCAAGCAAGATGCTCCTGATCTAAAGTGGATCGGATCTTTGCAGTCTCTAAAATGTTTCAGAAGAAAGAATCTGCCAAATCAGCCCTTTCCGCCTGTCTCTCCGTCTCAGATGGGGCAGGGCCCCCTCAAATGCTTCCCTAAGCAAATCATTACAGACCCCCAGACCCCAGCTGGCGAGAAAGGCTCATCTCATCCCCAGGATGTTAGTTTGTTCTAGGACAGGGGTCTGCAACCTGGGCCACTTTAAGACCTGTGGACCAGCTCCCAGAATTCCTCAGCCGGAACAGCTGGGAGTTGAAGTCCTGGAGTCTGAAAGTGGCCCAGTTTGGAGACCCCCTACTCTAGAAGGGCAGAGATGGCTGCTCCTCCCAGAAATAGAGGCCAGGGAAAATAACTGAAGGCTTAATCCCCGTTTGTGCAGAAATCAGCACGCGGAAGGAGTGGTGTAAGGAGGAGTGCGGCCCTCGGTGGTTGCTTCGGTGTCCCTCCCTCTTCAGCATGTGTGGGCTGAATGAGTCCCCAACGGTCAAGAGCTGGACTTGAGCCACAGCCCACACAATGCAAAGCTCCACAATGGAGCCTTCCACGGGCCAGAAGTCTCATGCCCAGTTCAGGCGCCCCCAAGGCAGCTGCAAAGAGCAAGCCAAGGCTTCCAAGAGGCCAGCTGTGGCCCAGCAAGAAAAGGAAAGCAGGGCAGCTGGGGAAACAGCTGCTCAGCCTTGGCCGAACGAGGCCCAAATTCTGGATAGGGATACAGGGAGTCCTTGACTTACGACCACAACTGAGCCCAAAAGTTCTACAGTTAAGTGAGGTTTGCCCCATTTTACGACCTTTCTTGCCACAGTTATTAAGTGAAATACTGCAGCTGTTAAGTCAGTCACATGGTTGTTAAGCGAATCTGGCTTCCCCACTGACCTTGCTGGTCAGAAGGTCGCAAAAGGGGAACACGTGACCCTGGGACACTGCAACCGTCATAAATATGAACCAGTCGCTAAGCGTCAGAATCTTGATCACCTGACTGAGGGGATGCTGAATGAAAAGTGGTCATAAATCCTTTTTTTTCAGTGCCGTCGTAACTTCGAACAGTCCCTAAGTGAACTGTTGTAAGCCGAGGACTGCCTGTACTCCTAATTGGAGCTTGGACCAGCTGCCCCAACCGACAGAGCATGGGGGCAAATGAGCACCCCTGCCCCCCCCGCCAGTCACGGGAGGCAGGGGGCTGGGTCCAGGGCTTGGGGGAGCTGAGAGTCACAGGCTCTCCCCCCCCCCACCCCCCCCAAGGGGGGGGTTGGCCCAGCCCTGCCATGACGCATCCAACACTAAAGGGAGCCGCGCAGAGCCATCCTTGGATCGAGACTCGGTGCTTCTCTTGGCCACCTTGTGCAAAAACATCAGCCACCATCAGTTGTTGTCTTTCTAACCGTCAAGGACACCCCTTCCCTGGCTGGGACCGGAAGGCCCACTTAATCATGGAGAGCAAACAGGGAACGGGAGGCACTTTACCCAGCAACAGCTGCTAGCAGAAAGGCCTCGCTTCGCAATGGAGTCCTGGAAAAGGCCAGTGAACCCCGGGCAATTTGTGGCTCCCAATGAATTTCCGGAGCGTCTCCTTAGTAAGCCGAAAGCACGTTGTGGATCTTGCAAAGAGCTTCCCTCTCCCCGCCGCAGCCCACCCGAGGGGCCTCTCCCCGCCGCAGCTCCCTCGCCCTCACGGACAATTCATTCTGTCTCCAACAGAAACAACCAAACCCTGCAAAATGCTACAGAGCCGCCCAAGAGGCGGCTTGATTTCTCTAACAGACCGGTTTTTTGGACCCATTCCACCCAACCAGGGTCTCCGGTTCTATGCAAGGTTCCCTGCCCAGGGAACTGTGCAGCCCCCCCCCCCGTGCTGGGGGGGGTTGAGAGGCAGGAAGGGCTGGGGTCAAGGCAGACGGGTCTTCTGTACCTGGGGAGAGATTCCTGCTCCAGCAGCACGGGTCTTTTGGGCTCGGAGGTTTCCTGCCACCGCAGCCTTCCTTTTGGGGCGGAGGAAACGCTACACGGGGGGGGCGGCTGTGNNNCTATGCAAGGTTCCCCGCCCCGGGAACTGTGCCGCCCCCCCCCCCCCCCGTGCTGGGTGGGGTTGAGAGGCAGGAAGGGCTGGGGTCAAGGCAGACGGGTCTTCTGTACCTGGGGAGAGATTCCTGCTCCAGCAGCACGGGTCTTTTGGGCTCGGAGGTTTCCTGCCACCGCAGCCTTCCTTTTGGGGCGGAGGAAACGCTACACGGGGGGGGAGGCTGTGCGTGGCAGGACCGGAGCAGCCGTTCTTGGCCAACTTTCTGGCCCCTGGCTTTCCTCAAGAAAACCCCAGTTGTCTCTCTCTCTGCTCCCATAGAAGGAGCAAACTCAGCGAGGCTGAAACCCAGAAGCCATTTCCCCTCCTCTCAGGGCTGGGCTCGCCACTATTCCACACGGGGTCTCGGGCCCCACAAGTGCCTGCAAGATGGAGGCCCGGGGCTTGGAAAGAACCTCTGCAGAGGCCGTCTAAAGCCACGCTTCCTCTGCAGAGCCCAGCACCAGCTGGCAGGTGGGCATGGCCGCCTGACCTCCTTCAGATTTGAATGTGGGAACGATTTGGCCCGTTTCCAAAATACAGCATGCATATTTTTCAATCAAGCCTGCAACTGAGGTCTATTTGTCTCCCCGAAATTATACATTTGCTCCTGTTTGGGTCCCAAAGCTGGCTGGAACCTGGAAGCTGATAAACCTGCTGCTCACAGATGCACCTGGCCCCCCCCAATTATTCAGCCAGATCCTCAAGCAAATGACATCCGTCCTCTGCCACGCCTTGCCAGGCTCTTTATGCTCAGGGAAGTCTATCCACGTGGCAAAGAGGAGATATCTAGGGGAGAACAGAGAGATGGGTACAGGCGGTCCTTGACTTACAACCATTCATTTAATGACTGTTCAAAGTTACAACGGCACTGAAAAAAGTGACTTAGCACCATTTTTCACACTTATGACCGCTGCAGGATCCCCCTCGTCACATGATCACAATTTGGACGCTTGGAAACTGGCATGTCTTTATGACGGTTGCACAGTGTCCCAGGGTCATGTGATCCCCTTTTGCGACCTTCTGGCCAGCAAAGTCAATGGGGGAAGTCGGATTCACTTCACAATTGTGTACCTAACTTAACAGCTGCACTTAACAACTGTGGCAAGGAAGGTCGTAAAATGGGGAAAAACTCACTTAACAACTTTGCTTAGCAAAGGGAATTTTGGGCTCAATTGTGGTCGTAAGCCAAGGACTCCCTGTATGCCAAGCCCTTCCCTCCTCCTCCCTGGCACACTCGGCAGTTCCAGCTGTGGCTGGTTCTCCACTTGGCTTTCAGGATCTGTCCCTGGCCGGCAACCCCTCAGCACCCTCCTAGTTCAGCTTCCCCGCCCTGAGCTAAGCCTCACGACCGACTCTGAGTAGCCACGGCCTGGGTCTCCGGGGCCAACTCAAGAGTCTCTGGAGATTCTCAGCCACTCAGGTGATGGTTGTTCCAAAGGTGCGTAACTGGACTTTCTGTTTTTTCTCTTGAAGACGTTTCGCTTCTCATCCAAGAAGCTTCTTCAGTTCTGGCTGGGTGGTGGGGTTCCCCTTGAGTTCTTGAGTTCCCTTGACCTTGAGTTCCCCCACCATTCAGCCAGAACTGAAGAAGCGTCTTGGATGAGAAGCGAAACGACTTCAAGAGAAAAAAACACAGACGTCCAGTCGCCTCTTGAAAAACCGCCTTTGGGACACCGCGTCAGCTTCTCTAAGACCCAACTTCTCTCCTCTAAGCACCGGCCTTCCATCTCCGCCGTCAGGGGCCACGTGAGAGCCCAACGCAGGTGCCACCAACCTTCTGAGAGCCGGGCTGGACGGCCGTAATGTACACGGGGTCCACCAGTGGCTTTGGCCGCTTGGCCGACTCCTCGATGATGCCCTGCCATTGCCTGGGCAGCCCCGTGAACTTCTGCTCCTGCTGGTCGTAGCCCGTGTGGACCCGGTGTTCGAAGTTGGAGGGGGCCGAGATCTCGATGCGTTTCTTCTTTTTGGTGAACATGGTGATGTTGGCTAGCAGACCTAGAAGAAAGAGGGAGAGGGGTTTTAAAAATAAATCTCAATGGAGTCAATCTTGTAAATGAACATTGGACTTACCTGAACGTTCGTTCTCTGGGCGCTGCAGGAGAGCCCCCCCCCCCCCGGTGTTCCCACAAGGAGGCCCCCCCGCAAAGTTTTGTGGCTTCATAGTGAGCCTGTCACTAGCATGGGAGACCCCCTTTCAGGAGGAGAGGTCAATCCTCCCTCCCTGCCAGGGGCTCAGGGCGCCAGTCCCTCCTGTTAACCCTCGACCAAGAGACCCCTGCTAGGCGGACGGGACGAACACAGGGACTGCACAGGGGGGTTCAGGTACAGGATCAACGGGAGGCCAATTCAAACCTCCGGAACGGCCATGAAGGGCACAGCTGAGCAGCCTTCCCTAATCCGGCCTGCGGGGTTCTCCAAAAAGTGCAGATTACACCCTCAGCCTTAGCAGCTTCCTCTGGGGGGCTGGACTGAACTGGGAATGGATAACCGGAGCAGCTCAGATCAGGGAAGGCTGGCTTAAAAGAGGGAAGGCGAAGAAGGGCTACTGGCATGTTTCATGCTGCTGTGGTTCTTAGAAACATCCTTGGCTGGAGGGGCTTTGGCTGCTGAACTTTTATGACCCTGTTTTCCCAGCTCAGCAACGCCAGAGAAAGCCAGCCACACACCCACCCACCCCCACACATATAGACACCCACACCACCATCCATCCATCCATTCTGAGCACGTGAATTTTCCTCCTCCTCTGCCCCACAGCCATCCCCACACCTGGTCTTCTGGCCCCCACATTCTGCCTCATCTACCTTGCTCCCCTGAGAAACTGTTTCCACCTGAATGGTCCATGCTCCAAACGGGACAAAGGAGAAAGGGGAGGGGGAGTCTAGTGGCTCCCTCCTCTCGGGGAGTCTTGACTTGATCTCATCCAAATCCCAGCCCTGGTGATCCCAAAGGCGTTCCTGGGATCAGCTGCAGAGACTCAGCACTCTGCGGCGTGCCTCGCCAATCCGGTTGGACCGGTCCTTTCGTCATCAAAGCATTCCCCCCGCCCGCCCCCCCCCCCCGTTCTGTTTGCCCAACTGGGCCAGCAGGCTTCCCTTGACCAAGACAGGGAAGGCGGCCAAGGGAAACTAGGCAGCGATTCAGAAAAGAGCAGCAGTGAATCATGTCGCCATTTTTGTCAGAGCGGAGAAAGATTATGCGGAGATTTAGAAAATTAGGTTTCTCAGGAAGCGTAAAATTAGCATTAGAAAAAAAACCTGGACAGCAAAAAACGTGGGTCCAAAGAGGGTTTCTCTACTTCATATAAAGTAGCACCAGGCTTGTTTATACCAGGAAATGATACAGAAGGAAGAAGCGAGAGTGAGAAATCGATTTTGGCAATGTCGCTTCTCTCCAGTGTGATCTCCTTAACTGCTTCGGCTGCAGCTACACGGCCCACCTATGAGTGGAAGGGAAACCCAAAGGAATCTAGACTTCCACTGCTAATCAAAGAGGCTGTCAGGGGTTATTGCCTTGGTGGGTCTCTCTTCCTTTCCAACCTGCTCTGCAGACAAGCAGCTCAGACGCCTGGCTCTTCATCTGACAAATCAAATGCACATCATGGAGACTCGTGGACTCAGCAAGAGGTTAAACGTGTGTCATATGACACAAACACGCCTGCATTCCTAAAGAAAAATCTCCGCCAGGTCTAGAGGGCCACAAGCTAAGACCCTCCTCTTCTAAAGGGCATGGCCATTCCTTTGCCTGCAAAAAGCAAACCTGGACACCCCAGCCCCCCAGACGGGTTGGGATCACAGCCTACCCTCTGCTGGCTGGGGAATTCTGGGAGTTGAAGTCCACGGGTAGTAAAGGGGCCATAGCTGACCACCCCGGTCATGCCTAAATAGTCTATATCCGTGATGGCGAACCTGTGGTACGCGTGCCACAGGTGGCACGTGGAGCCATATCTGAGGGCACGTGAGGCGTTGTCCTATGTCAGCTCCAGCGCGCATATGTGCGCTGGCCAGCTGATTTTCGGCCTTCCGGAGGGCAGGGGGGAGGCCGTTTTCGCCCTCCCTAGGCTTCAGGAAAGCCTCCGGAGCCTGTGGATGGCGAAAAACGGGCCCAGTGGGCCTACCGGTAGGCCTGTTGGGCCATTTTTTGCCCTCCCCAAGCTTCAGGAAAGCCTCCGGAGCCTGTGGATGGCGAAAAACGGGCCCAGCGGGCCTACCAGTAGGCCTGTTGGGCCATTTTTCGCCCTACCCAGGCTTCAGGAAAGCCTCCTGAAGCCTGGGGAGGGCGAAAAACGGCCCAACAAAGCCTGGGGAGGGCGAGAAACGGCCCAACGGGCCTACTGGAAGTACGGAGGCTTCAGTGAGGCCTGCGCGCATGCGCGTGGGGGGGCAGCACGGGGGGGGGTTGTGCCGCATGCGCGTGGGGGAGGGCATTGCATTATGGGTGTGGGCACGCGCGCGCACGCTTTTGGCACCCGAGCAAAAAAATGTTCACCATCACTGGTCTATATAGTGGAGTCAGAACAGAACAGAATAACAAAGTTGGAAGGGACCTTGGAGGTCTTCTAGTCCAACCCCCTACTCAAGCAGGAGACCTTCTACCCTTTCAGACAAATGGTTGTCCAGTCTCTTCTTATCCTGAATTGTGAGTGTGCAAATCAAACGGACTGGATCAGCCTGCTAAGAACTGTCAGAGTTCTGCCAGGGGACTCCTGTTCCTACACTGCCCACCCTTAAAGCGGATGGGAGGGGGAGGGGGGCTGCTAATGTTCCTCCCCCCGCTCCTTATAGTACTCCAGCAGGGCTTTGATTTCTGGTCTTCTCCAATTTCTCAGCCCAAAGGTGGAAGGGCACCCAGCACAAAGCGCTTCAACTCTTGACCTTCCCGGGAGATCAGTTTCGCAGCCCAATTTATCCCAAAAGAAGCGACCAAGCAAAACACAACCAGGAACCAGCTGCATCGGTTGACATTTTCACTTCCAACCGCAACCCGACTTTCATGCACAGATACAAATCAATTTATTTTATCACAACGGTGTGTGAAAAAGAGGAAGTTTTCTTCGGGAGCAAAATTGAAGTGAGGGGCGCCTCAAATCCCTGCGGCATTTTGGGTCCTCTGCCAGAGCTTAGCTTGACTGCAAAAGAAGATGAAAAGCGTGAGGCTTGCGTGTGCCAAAATCCCTTCCGCCATTTCCCAGGGAAGAAGCAGTCATAAAAATCCGAAAGTCGGAATTGCAGCAGGGGTATTTCTCAATCAAAGCGCTTCAGCTGGAAAGTGCTGGAAGTAAAGCTCCCCTTTCAGTTCAAAGGAAGAGAGGCAGAATTCACCGTCCTAGAGAGGGAGGAATGGTACTCGGAGTAGGTTGACGTGGGAAAGGAGGCCACCCCGTAAGAGCCGGCAGCCTCAGGGATGCTCCCTCTTTCCTCCTAAGTGGGCACAGGGGCACCCAATTCCAGAAAGAAGATCCAGAACCTTCTCGCCCAGGCCTTTGGTTTAAGTCCGCTTCTGGGTCGTGTGAATTCGTTTTCGTTGTTGTTATCTAGTTGTTGCCCAGCTTTTGCCATCTTTTGTTCTTCGTTTATATGGTCCTGTGTGTTTTTCTCCGTGAAATGCCCAGCGTCACTGAGAACTGGGCAGTGGGGGGAAAAGTTTGAAAAGCTGTGCTTTAAAGTTCAGTTCTTCAGAGCGGAAGAAGCTCCTTGGATGAGAAGCGAAACGTCTTCCAGGAAAAACAACATCCGGTTGCCTCTCGAGAAAGCACCTTTGGGACAACCGTGACCTGGATGAGCGAGAATCTCCAGAGCGCGCTTGGGCAACAGCTCCGTCTGATGCAGGCCTAGGTGGTCCCCCCTCACACGCTCCCTGCTCCCCCTAAGAAAGGGCCGTCTAGGGTGGCACATGCACAGCTCAGCCTTCCTCAACCAGCGGCTCCACCACGAATGTGCAGGAAGCCCTTGTGCTGTTGTTGGCGTCTCTCAGAGAGGGCAGAGCGCGGAGGCTCAGCGCAGCGGTCACCGAATCTTGTGCCCGGCTGAGCAAATTCTTCAGGCCTGTTATTATTCGGGTTCTGCAGCTGGCCCAAAGCTTCAGAACGAAATTGAAGAGGATCTGCAAAACTTTCAAGCCTGCTTTCTTCTCATCTGAAGTGCCACTTGATTAAAAGCTTGAAGCATTTTATTAGCAGGCAGGCCCATAATTTCCGGTGCCCTGGTGCTCTTGCTCTGTGGCTCCAGTGACCCCAGAAGGCAGACCCAGACGTCCTCCCTGCCTGATCTCCACCATTAGCCGCCTTTGGGGAATAACCAGGGCGCGATTATGAGCATGTAACCCGTATGAAGAGGCAGGCTGTGGAAAGGCCTTCTGTGTCTGGACTCTCACCATAAACTCTCCAGGCAACCCGAGGAGTAACCGACCTTTTCACTACAAGAGGGAGGAGGTGATTTTGGGAGAGGAGTAAGAAAATAGAAGGTTCCCAGATTCTGGCTTTTTTTGGGCCAAAATGTTTTATACAGGAATGAACTGACCGATGTTCCTGATCTGCGGTAGATTCCCAACTGAGGACCCCAGGACCAAATCCAGCCCCCCCCTCCCCCCACCGAGGATCATCAAAAGCCCACCTTCTTCGGTGGCTGATCTGTATGGTAGAAGCAGAAACGAAGACCCCTGAAATGCTCAACTCTGCAGACCTGATCCGCATAAGGGAAGAAGAGGCTGATCGACATGCGTGCATAACTCCAGTGAATGAACATTCCCCGGCATCCCAAGCAAAGTCAGACTCCACATCTGAAAAACAGGCTGCACATGAAGAACCCAGGAGGCAAATAGGTTGCCTTCGCACCATGTCATCTGCCCTCTTCAGAGACGGAGGGAAGGAGCCATTTCAAGCTTCTCAAATGTCTGAAACAAAACCTCATCAATGGGCCTCAAATCCTGCCACATTCAGATGCACCAGCTGTCTGGCAAGCACTTTCATTTACTTATTAAATTTATACAGCGCCCATCTCCCTTCCCAAAGCGACTCTGGGCGGCTTCTAGGATAAAGAACATCCGGAAGCAGGCAAGCTTTATCAAGAGCCCTTTCTTTGTTGCTAGTAATTGACCATTTATCTAGTCAAATGAAAAATGACAAGCCGCCCACGATCACGGCACCTTGGGCTTCCTGGATTGCTCAATGAAGGCGACAGAAACATTTCCAATGAACCTCCTCCGGCTCTGCTCTGCGCTGGTCCAGAGAGGCTCCCTCAAAACGGATGGGGAGCCAAGAAAAGTTTGCAAGTTTGGGCTCTTTTCCAGACAGCCCCAACTTGATCCCCAAGGGCTGAGCTTGCATTTCTCGGGAGCCCTGCTTGCCTTCCGTGCTATTCCGCCTTTTCCACGCCCTTCCCATCGCCCTTGCCAGACAGGGGAACAAAAGCCACGTCTCCGGGACTCGTACGAACTCAGCTGGAGGGAGAGCCGCTGCACAGACAACCCTGCAGCAAAACCATCTCCAGACTCACGTCTGCTTTTCTCTCCAAAGTGTGAGACAAAGTGAATCCATGAGTGGATTCACACAACAAGGCACACAAACACAAAAGTTGTCCTGGGACAAAGGAGCCCCACCTGCCCTTTTTGGGCTCCAGAAAACTGCCCAAAGCCCCTTCGGCACAGGCACGGAGCCCCACTGTCAATCTGCAGACAGATCCAAAGACCGGCCACGAATCCATCCCCCAGGCAGGTCACAGCACTTGCATGCGGCTCCGAAAGCAACCCCTGCCCCAACAACCCCCCCCCGCCTTTTTCTGGCTGAAATAACAATGGGAATGGTAAGCGCCAAGTAAGTGAGGAAGAAGGTGCCCTCCTCCTTCAAGGGATGCTGGCAAACCCAGCCGAACAGGCTTCTCACACTCAATGCTCCCAAAAGGTGGGAAGACAGGAGACTTACACGCACACTCGTCCTCGGGAGACTTCATTGTGGCCCCGTGTCTGCCTTTGTCCACAGGCTGTGGCAGCTAAAAGGAAGCACCTCGGCCCATCCCCTCCTCTTTATGGCTTTTCGGCCCATCCTCTCTTTCATTAAACGCTCCCTCCCTCCGCCCCAGTCCATTGGCTGGGGAAGTTCTCCACACTTCTGGCTCTGAAGCACAAACTCTTTCCCGGTTACTCCCAGAGGACCAAACCCTCCCAACGCGTTTGCTCCAATGACCAACTTTTCCAGACTGAGTTTCAACCACCAAGAATGCAATGGCAGTCCTCCTTCCAATTGTGTGTTCTGCGGAGATGGGTGTGTGTGTGTCAGACATCCCTGCAACCTACTAGTAGCAAAGGGATTTTGCCTTCCTGATGTGGCCGTCGTGGCCCACTGAATTAATATTCAGAGTTAATGTCGCATCTAAACTTTACCCCATAAAACATAACACTCTTTACTGCGAAAAGCACAACAGTAAAAAATGCGTACATGCCTCGTTGGCAAATCTTACAATAATCCACAAAGCGTTTGAGCATCATTGCACAACAGGGAGAGAAAATGTTCCCCCCCCCCTTGGGACGGCAGTGGCTGAATCTTCATTACTAATTTATTTATTCATCCATCCATCATATTTACATGGCTGTCAAATCAAGTGACTCTGGGCGGTTTCATTACAGATACTCCCATCCTCTTTATAAGAAGCCGGTGAATCTGCTTCACTCCACAATTAAAAAAACATTTTATGAGCCGCAAATTAGCGGACTCATGAATGCCCATGACCGAGGACGACTTAAGAGTGGCACAGCAATGGGGATAACAGTGCCGGCCACTGTTATTAACCCTGGCATGCTGACAAAGCTTCTGAGAGGATATGTGCACTCACAGCAAAATAGCAAGCAGTACCTGATCACAAAAGTGTGAACCTGTTGTGTATAAAGGCAAAACCTCCTTTGGGTTCAGATCAATTCTTGGTGACTTTTCAGAAATAACAGAACAATGGAGCTGGAAGGGACCTTGGAGGTCTTCTAGTCCAACTCCCTGCTCAGGCAGGAGACCCTACACCACCTCAGACAGGTGGCTGTCCAATCTCTTCTTAAAGACCTCCAGTGATGGAGCATCCACAACTTCTGAAGGCCAGTTGTTCCACTGATTAATTGTTCTCGCTATCAAGAAATTTCTCCTCAGTTCTAGGTTGCTTCTCTCCTTGAAAAGTTTCCATCCACTGCTTCTTGTCCTGCCCTTCAGGTGCTTTGGAGAATAGGTGGGAACCTCCCCCCCCCGCCTTCTTCTTTGTAGTAGCCCCTCAAACACTGTAACACTGCTATCATGTCTTCACTAGTCCTTCTTTTCATTAAAGTGATTGTGCATGGACCACAAGAGTTCTACCCAGCTTGACATAGCTCACATACCTGATCGCACACACCTCCTTGGCACCGGTGTGTATATAGTTTTACACCCAGTTTGGGAGAGTTTACCACCATTTGCCTGGCTCGCCTGTGGTAAGGATGGGCTTTAGTGATATAAAAAGAACTGCTGCCCTCACTCTATTAGTCATTTCACATCGCCTGCACAGCTTTGCTCATGCACATTTGCATGGCTGGCTGGGGAATTCTGGGAGTTGAAGTCCACCCATCTTAAAGTTGCCAAGGTTGAGAAATACTGAGCTAAACAGACTTGTACCAAAAAGAGAAAGGAAACCTCCAGCTGTTCTTGTTATAGGAGAACTATGTAAAATATGAAAGAAAAAAACCAAGAGAAGTCTACTTTTTCCCACCGTGCTCATCACTGCAGTCTTTGGGATACATCAGGGAACCTTATGGCCATTCGTTCTACGGTGCTGTTCTTTGACTCTGTCTGAATTCCTGTCCACTTGTTTCCCATGACTCTATGAAAGCACTGAATAGCAGGCAGACGCCGCTGTAGTTCAGCAACGAGCGGGGAAGGATTTGAGGTTGGAATAGCACTGGGGAAACAAAAGAAGGAATCCTTCAGTACATGCCAGGGAGTGAATTCTCCCCAAACCAAGAACATTGCCAATATGTGCAATTTGGGCTTCAGGAAAAAAAACATGACCCAAATCTGAGCACTCAGATCCAAAGACAAAGGAAGCTACAGGGGAGATCTACAGGAGGTTCGAAACTTCAAGTCTAAACCACTGGAATTCAAAAATCCATCTAACCGTGGCCAGAATCATCCGAGTTCAGTTATCCAACTCCAAATCAGAGTGGGTCAGAAAAAGATTGCTAAAATGTAAAGCGAAGCACAAGTGAATAAAGAATACTGACTGCAGTGTTTCCCAACCCGGGCAGTTTGAAGATGTGTGGACTTCAACTCCCAGAATTCCCCAGCCAGCTATTCCATTTTTAAGGTATCCTGGCTGGGGAATTCTGGGAGCTGAAGTCCACATATCTTCAAACTGCCCAGGTTGAGAAACGCTGGCATACCGTATCAGCAGGAAGGGAAAATATTGGCGGTTGAAGTGAGTGCTGAGAGGTCCAGCTCTAGTCAATCATTGGGGGGTGAGTCCCCCTGACTCAAACAACACTCCTTCTTTCATCCTCCGTGCGATGCTGCAATTATTTCCACAGTCCAATTAAGCGTCCCTTACAATTCTGATCCGATTCATCCCTGCAGTGACACAGATGGCGGCCTCCTGATTGTCTGAATTTCCTTTCTTCATCCTCTGTGTCAAAGGTTGCAAGAATGGTGGGTTCCTTCTTCAGCAAAATTATTAAGAGTTCATAGTAAGGGGGAGAGGATTCACACACACACATACACACACACGTCCACACCACATCAAATAAGAATTGCATAATTTTCTTTCTTGAAACACTTTCTGAAAAAGGTTGGGTGCAAGACGGTGAGGCAGAAAGACGCGGAGGAGAACCATAACAATTCGGGACCAATTCCCCCTCTGACTGAAGGGAAAGTTATGTATTTGTTTATTAAATTTATATGCCCTCCATCTCACTATCCGGACTGAGTTGAGCCATCTGGGGATCTCACATCCAACTGGTGTAGCTCAGTCCTGGAAGATGTACTGATGCCCTCTAGAAGTGGGACAAAATACCCTCACCAAATTGTGACTGTGGGGCCGAAAAGCAAACTATCCAACATTATAGTGTCAGAGACTGGACTGGAGACATTGCTGATTTTCTGGCTGTGACAAATGAAGCAAAAATTTATATCTGTAATCTAGACGTATGTTTATAATATTTAGACTTTCTACTTCATGTTTTTTATCTTTTTTATTGAAATGTGATGTGAATGTGCCATATGACACAATAATAAATAGTCCTGATCTGTGCCCTTATTTGTTCTCTTATGGACCGAAGTATCTAGAGGTCACTCGGTCTCTGCTGATCTCTGAGAGGATGCAATCAAGGAAGCTAAAGAGTCAGGCAAGCAATGAAACTGATCCAGATCCAACCTCAGAAGGGAGCCCCAGATTCTCACTTGAAAGAATGCCAATTAGGATCAGCCTTGGAAGGCACAGCAAAGGCGGTGCTGCTTTGAGTAAGGGGACCCAGAGCAAAGCCCCCTGAGCGGACCTCAAGATCCGAAAAGAGTTTCCTTAATTTTGGAATAATGCAGAGCAGGCCGCTGCCTTCGTACTTCAGTATGCCAATACTGAGTTCCTAATTCAAAAGACTACATTCTCCCTGTTGGCTGCCTGGGCGACAGGGATCAATTCATTTAAAATATGAATTTATTTGGCTGAATTATTTGCCAAAAAATGTTACTTAGCATTTGGCATAAATCAGGGGTGTCCAACCTTGGCAATTTTAGGACCTGTGGGCTTCAACTCCCAGAATTCCCCAGCTATGCTGGCTGGGGAATTCTGGGAGTTGAAGTCCACAAGTCTAAAAGTTGGACACTCTTGGCATAAATCTTTTAGGTTTTTTTTTAATCAGGCCTTTATTATTTTTATAGATAACTCAGGGCAGCAAACGTACTACTTTGTCCTCCTATTTTCCCCACAGCAACCTCATCTCTGTGAGGGAGATGGGCAGTTCTTCAATATGTCAAATAAATAAATAAAACCCTGTGAGGTGGGTTGGACTGAGAGAGGAGGACTGGCCCAAAGTCACCAGCTGGCTTTAATGCCTGAGGCAGGACTAGAAAGGCAAAGACTAGAACTCCCAGCCCCCTGATTTCTAGCTGGTGCCTACGAGACCAAAACCTCATCTTATGTGCCTGCAGCGAAGAAAGAACCCTCCTCCCAACGACGCAAAAAAAGCAGGGACAAGATCAAAGAAAAGTCCACAATCCTGAAGAGGTCTGGAAAGACCACCCGGGAGACTTGGAACTAATTAAAGCAGGGGGATGTGCTTTCTGTCTTGTCCCTAGCTGTGGGGAGGAGCAGATATTTAATCCCCACAGATGAGAGACTGTGCAGCTCCTGGCAGATCCCCTTCTGCTCTGGGATGTCCCAGATCACCCCACCAGAAGGCAAGGCAAGAAACAACGGATGGAAACTCATCAAGGAGAGAAGCAACCTGGAACTAAGGAGAAACTTCCTGACAGGGAGGACAATCAACCAGTGGAACAGAAGTTGCCTTCAGAAGTTGTGGGGGCTCCATCACTGGAGGTTTTCAAGAAGAGACTGGACAGCCACCTGTCTGAAATGGTCTAGGGTCTCCTGCTTGAGCAGGGGGTTGGACTAGAAGACTTCCAAGGTCCCGTCCAGCTCTATTCTATTCTGAAATATTCTGAGATTTTTTTAAGCAGGCACAGAGGCCAGGACTAGGAAACGTCTCCCCAGATCTAAAGAAGTTCCTTTTTCAACCAGAGCCGACCTCTTGCAAAGCCTATTTGTCTGCTAACTGCCCTTCCCGCCCTGGCTGGTCGCAGCCAGCAGCCTTTCCCCAGGTCAAGCTCCCCTTATCTGCCTGCCTTGTTTGATTAGTCAGCCATAACCAACACTTTTTCACAAGCTTGGATAAACACAAGAGCAGAGCACGCCCACAGCCACCAAGCATACACCCAACAGTTAAGATCGTGCCACTGGCTGGAAGTATAACCAGATAAGTATAACCTTACCAGGAAAAAAGAAAAGAAAAGAAAGAAACCAAAATGGAATGAGCCAGAAGACTGACAAAACATGTTTGTTTCAAGAGCCAAGGGTGTGTGTGTGTGTGTGTGTGTGTGTGTGTGTGTGTGTGTGTGTGTGTGTGTGTGTGTAGGAAATTGGAACTCTTGCCTATCAGAATGGGCAAATCATTAAGGCAAAGTCAAGAGACACGGTGCATGAAAAGTAGTCTCACCAATTCCAACGCCACCCCTGTAGTGTTCAGCAAAGGAGCTTCTTTCCTCTGGAGCAGGGCTCTCCAAACTTGGCACCTTTAAGGCTTGGGGACTTCAACTCCCAGAATTCCCCAGGCAGCCAGCGGATGCGGATGCTGGCTGGGGAATTCTGGGAGTTGAAGCCCCCAAGCCTTAAAGGTGCCAAGTTTGGAGAGCCCTGCTCTGGAGGAGCTGGGTATGACTACCATGTTGTTGGGAACAGAAACGGAAGAGTTTCGGGGTTGAGCAAAGGTTATTTGACTGATCCTCCACACACGCTCCCCTACGCAGAAGCCCTGCAACATTCAAAAGACCCCCCCCCCTTTCCATCTCTCAGAAGACCTGGCTCTAGCCAAACTGCCCGTCCTGCTGACCCGGCCTCAATTAAGCCGACTGATCTTCCTGGAACCGCCCCCTCCTCTCCGCTTCAGGCGCAGAAACCGGCCCGTGGGGCTGACCGGGTTTGAACTGCACTTTGGAACATCGATTCTGCCCAGAGCCAGAGAGGGCCGGGTCCTCCAGACAACATTGAAGGGTCTCTGGAAGCAAGAAAGAGCCGGGAGCCTCTGGGGCCTCCTCTGGGGCAGTGCCCTATGCGCTCTGCTGTCCTGCAAGGGAAGCGGGGGGGGGGGGAGGAGAAGGCAAGGGAAAATTCAGCCCTTGCTAGGCAGGAAACAAACCTGCAAATTAAATATAAATAGCTGGGGCACAGAACAATCATTATCTTGCAAAGCCATTTTTACCTCACGAGCTTTGCAAAGCAGTCCTAGCATGAAATTGAAGGATCTGCGGACTGCCTTGTTTTCTTTGGCCAAATCCCGGGGGCTTTGCAGTTTTCCCGGGTACCCAGAGCCGGGCTTCGCCCTGCCCTCTGCCCTCACTCACCCAGGCACTGCCTCTTTCCCTCTCTAGGTCTGCAGCACTTAACATAATACCTGCCCAGGTTTCTTACTTCCTCCTAATCCTCTCCTCAAAACTCACCCTACCCTATATCCCAACTATAACCAAGCCTACACACACACACAGACACACAAATGCATTCTTCCACAATTGCCTCCTGTGACTTCAACTTTAGCCTGCAAGCTTTTTGGAGGGGAGAGCCACTCTCTTGTGATCTGTAAAGGAAGGGCTTGCTGAGCGGAGTCCCCAGTATTCTCCATTTTGGAGGCTCCACTACGAAGGCATGCCAGCTGCTTCAAAAGCTTATTAGCTTCCAGAGAGATTTCCTCCGCTTCAAAAAAAAAAAAAAAAAAAGGCTGAATTTCAGAAGCAAATTGGATTATTATGACAGGATCTTTAAGCTGCTGAGGAGTTATCTGTAATTGCTTTATAAGCTGCTTCACTGTGGAAGATCAGGTGTGATTTAAAAAAAAAAAAAAAGGAAATTCAGAACTCCAGTACAAATCATTCTAAATCTTAATGATAAGCGGGGTTTTTAAAACAGCGGCGTGAAAGCCCCACCGGCCCAGATGGCACAAAACCTAAGCATAACAAATCGATTTAGATATCAAACTAAGTCGGAAACAAAACAAACCCGGGGGGGGGGGGCTTAGTGAAATGTGCAAGCCAGACCACTACTCAACTTTACTCAGCTTGTCGCCAGCCCTCAACTAATAGCTAATAACGAATAGGAACTAATAGCCACACGGTGGCCTAAGCCAGGGGTCTCCAACCTTGGCCACTTTAAGCCTGGCAGACTTCAACTCTTGCTGGCTGGGGAATTCTGGGAGTTGAAGTCTGCCAGGCTTAAAGTGGCCAAGGTTGGAGACCCCTGGCTTAGGAAATGTGTATTGATCACATTTCCTGAACTGAGGAGGAAAAGGGAAGAAGCAGGATCTGGCCCTTCCTCCTCGGCCAGGTCTCCCTACTCTTGGTCAGCTTCTTTGTTCCTTACCTCTACAGCCCCTTCCTCAAATTTTCTCGTCACCATCTTGCACCTGTGATATATTGAGGAGAGTCTCGGTAGCCGCAGATCCAGGCAGGGCTGCCTACCCACTTTCATCCTCCTGGCAGTTCAGCAAAGACAGAAGTTCTCGCTAAAAGGCCAGCACTGCCCGATGCCCACCCTGGGCCCCCAAAGGCAGAGGGCAATGGGACTGCGCTGGCACCCTGCGAGGCACCCTGTCCAAGGAAGCCGTGATTACATTTTAACTGTTGGTTCCTGCTCTTCTGGTCCCTCCCGTTTTTAGAACTCCACTTTCACGAGCTACTTTAAGAGGCCCAAAAAGATAAACCTCAGATAAGAAGCAGGAGCTGTTTTAAGAGCTGTTTTTGCCTCCAGAATATTTCGGGGGATGAATTCTACAGACGGCAGAGTTCAGCTGACGTGACGTCTACACTGAGAGAAGGGCGAAAGAAGGGCGTGCCCGCTGCCTGTGCCCCCAGTGCCTAGGGAAAGCCACGCTGTGCCTTACAAGGGGCGGCAGCCCAGCCCAGCCCAGCCCAGGGCCCTCCTAGTCTTAAGCAGAAGGCTGTAGGCGGAAGTGGGGAGGGGGAGAAAGAACGCAGGGGAAAAGGAAAGAGCCCCCACTTCAGGAAGCACCTCCCCCTACCAGGCTGCGTGGGGGAAGGGGAGCAACTGGGGGGGGGACCCATTCACTCACCTCTTGCATGGCTGCACTTCCTGCAAAGCCAACTCCCTGGGGGCTGGGGAGGGGGGCACAGAAGGGCGAGGTGGGGGGGGGAAGTTTCCCCCCTCCTGAAGAGAAACCGGCCTGCTTCTCTGCTCCGCGTCAGCTGGCTTGGCTGAGCAACAGATCCTCAACCCAGGCAGGGACACTCCTTCCCTTCCTTCGCTGCCCTGCAACCCCAAAGCCCGGCCCACACCGGCCTGCCTGCTTGGCGAGGGGAGAGGAGAAGAGCGCCCCCGGTGGCTGTGGAGCGCAGGCTCACACAAAGAGGAGGGGAGCCACAGGTTGCCAGCTCTCTTTAAGGTTTTCTGACCTTCGTGAACCGAGAGAGACGCTTTCCACACAAGCACTTCAGACTGAATTTGTTCAGGCAGAAAACGTCTGGAACCCAGATACCTTTGGGGGTATTGGGGGGAGGGGGGGAAAAGTTCTCCACACATGCTCAAAAGTTCCTGTTCCTTGTGAGAGAAGCCACCTCTCATTTCCGTGTAGAGCCGTTTCGTTTTCCCACCCGCTATTATTTGCAAAGCAAAAGCTACCACCGTTTCCTGCAAACCGATTGCCCCCAACTCGTTTGCTTCCCACCATCCCAAGAAAAGACACAAACTCATAGATGGAGATAGGTTTAAAGTCTCCCCCCCTCCCACACACACACACACACACACACACACAAGCACACACACCCCACTCCTCGCCTGTGACGTGGTCTCGGATGAAACCAGGACTCTGGACTCTGCTTCCCCCCCCCCCGAGTCTCGGTTTCACTTGGCCCCCCCACTTCCACTCCAGCGGCACAAAGAGCATTCAGCTACGTCGGAGGAGGAGGCGGCGGCATGGAAGGGAGGGGTGCGCGGTTCCCAGATTCAAGGATAACCGGGGGGGGGGGGGATTCCCCAGGCAGAGTTCAGAAAGGGGGAGCCTGATCCTTCAAGGGAAAGCCTCTCCTTTCATCCTGACCCAGACTTCCAGAAACGTGGCTCTCCCTGACTTTCATCCAGAATATAATCTAATACACAATCGAAGTTTCAGAATGATCCCAGTTTCTGTTTTGGAGCAAGATGACAGGAGATTCCTGAACTAGGACTAAAGAGAAGAAGAAAGTGTAATTGTAAAAAATCAGTAAACTGTCTTACTCTAATTGTATTTAAATCATGCTAAAGATAGAAGACAATGCATTATTATATGTGGAATTGCCTTTAGCGAAACACGTTTTAATATTTAATATTATTTTGGCAGCCTTTTCAGAATAGACACAATTCAACGGATTCCAGACTTAAAAGGAATAAGGAAACTGTGCCGAAGCCTGATTGGGGGGGGAGGGGGAGCAGAGGGTCTCCCTATTTCTCCCACCCGAGGTTTGTTGTACATTCTCTTGTGCCAGGAGACAGTCAACCCCCAAAACAGTTTTGAAACTCTGCCCCTTCCCCAGGATGCCCCCTCCCTCATAAGTGTGCAGTCTATCTGATTTCTTTGCGATTGTTTTGGTAGGAAGTGCCTGTGATCCCACAGAAGAGAAAAGGGTTAAAAAGCCCTCCCCCCCCCCCCCGGAGATTTCAGCCGTCAGCCAATGAGGCGGCAGCGTTTGAAACCAAAAGAGCCAATGGGCAGCATCTGATGGTTACACATCAAAGACCGGAGGGGGAGGGGGATTAGGGGAAGGAGGAACTGTGGCCAGATCCTGAAGATGGAGAGCAGGCAGCAAATGGGCAAAAGCTGGACCCTCCCAAAGGTGCCCTTCCAAATGCCCAGGAAATGCCCAGGGGCTGCGTGGGCATCCCAGAAGGAAGGAATTCTAACTTAGCAATTCCAGAATTAAAGAAGTTTCTTGGGTGAGAAGCAAAATGCCTTCAAGGAAAAACCCAAGCAAGTCCAGTTGCCTTTTGAAAAAGCACCTTTGGGACAGCCGTGGCCTGGAGGACTGAGGATCTCCCTGAGGGACATTCAGCCTAAAACAGGCAATCCAGAGGGCAGGGGACAGGTTGCTTAAAGGCCCATGCCAATTTATCCTCTCCTTCTGCCCTCTGGCATCTGCACAGGCAGCCCGCCCCACCTTTAAACGAAGCCAGCCCTCCCAGGAGAACTTCAGCCTCTTTGAGGGGAGACGGGTCTTTTACATGTTACCAATCACTTCTGCCTAACTTGACCCCAGAACACCAGGACTCAATCACCAGAGATAACTGGGAATGCAGGGCGAGGATTCTTGCACAAATCTCGGCTCTTTAAATTATGAGGTGAGATTAAATGTATTGGGCTATGATTTTCTAGGAATCTTATTCACTGCAGTCTGAAAAATTAGTTCTCCAGCTGCAAAGGCAAAAAAAGATCCGAGTTCCTGGCTGCCCTGCAAAACAGCAGAAGTGACCAAACATCTACAAAATATTTGCAAAGAGAGTCACCTTGTGGCGAGATGGACGGCAAATAAATGTAATAGAATAAAATCCTGGGAAATGGTTAATTATAAGCTGTTGACTTCCCGGCTTCTGTTGTGCAGCCAAGGAGATCCATCCCCTAAGCCATAATTGCCCCCAAAGGAAGGAAGGATGTCAGAAAAACTCCTGCCCATTACCCTGTCTAAAAGGCTAACTCAGCTTTCTGGGGGATTCCGGGGTGCAGAAGGCTGGGCTCACCCCATCACACCCCTCCAGCCTTTTCCACACAGAAGGTCGGTCACTGCAAGTGGCGATGCACAGCTGTTTAACTTCAGAGAAAATTACAACAAAATTTAGACTTTATTTCCACCTTGGTCCGAGTGATGGAAAAAGCACCTCAAGATCGGTAATATAATTTCTGAGGAAATGAGCACACGTAAATCCTAAATCAATAATGCAGACGTATCAGAGAAAACAAACAGCATTAGGAATTGTAGCCATCATGTCCCCGAAAGGGAAAGTACAGGCAGTCCTTGACTTACAATCATAATTGAACCCAAAGTTTCTGTTGCTAAGTGAGACAGTTGTTAAGTGAATTTTGCTCCATTTTATGGCCTTTCTTGCCACGATTGTTAAGTGACTCTGACTTCCCCACTGACTTTGTCAGGAGGTGGCAAAAGGGGATCACATGACCTGGGATGCTGCAACCGTCATAAATACGAGCCAGTTGCCAAGCATCCATATTTTGATGCTGGCTGGGGAATTCTGGGAGTTGAAGTCCACACATCTTAAATTGGCCAAGCTTGGGAAACTCTGTATTTTGGGAATAACTTTTACATCCAAGGAGGATCCAAGGTCAGACAGACAAAAGAGCCCACCTCTATCTCCCCCCTGCAAATACAAGTGCCATCCCCAATGGCAGCGAGGTCGAAGTATTAAAGCAGTCACAAAGCAGCTGAAAATTCCTCTTCACTTGCCGATAATCCAGTGGCCTCCAAAAGGAATTTGGAGTAATGATGACAGTAATGCAATCTGGCAGCAGAGCTTACCGCTAGCATTAATTGTCTTTTGAAAAGTCTATCCGTATATTGGACCATGCGGAGGATGACGGTCTACTTCTTCTGCCCACCTCCCAGGGAAGATTCTGCCCCCCCCAAAAGATATTAGCCAGATCACTACGGTTTTCAAGGCGTTTAATATGATTGTGAAATGGAACCTGAGTTCTTGTCTCCAGCTGTGTGTCTGTAACGGCATTTAATCCATCACAGAAGCAAAGACATCTTACCTGACAATGAAGTAATTGCAAGGCCCAGACAGAGATGGGCAGGGAATAAAGTTCAGAAAATGTCCTCCCCCCCCTCCATGTTATTCACAGACACATACCCCCCCCCGAAGATTAATGTACGGTACTTTCTAGCAATTTTCCTGCCTCCTTTGCTGTACAATCATTGCTTCTAGTGGGCCAACCCGATCATAGTCAGTCAAACTCAATGGTTGTCAAGACGGACACCTGCATACCAGCAAGTTTGATTCTAACATAAAAATAATACGGAGTCAAGGAAATAGCTCCGAACTCAAGATGCGGGCTTTCACAAGTTGTATTGCAAATGTGCAGACATTGTTATTTGTGTATCCAACAACCACCTTGAGTCACCTTTTCCATGCTGGCTGAGGAATCCTGGGAGTTGGAGTCCACAAGTCTTAAAGTTGCTGAGTTTGGAGACCCTTCCTCTATTAAATGAAGCAAGGGAAAACAGCGCGTGTGTCAAACAAGACTGTGATGCTAACCATTTTGAAACATTTGCGGACCCTTCTCTGGAAAATCTCAGAATCCATCCTGAAAAACCGACCTGCCAACAATTAATTTAAAATACAAGTGAAAGTGATCTGACCAGGTAATCCTTTGCTTTCATTTGAGTCTTATCAAGACATACACAAAATTCTCCAAAGGCTCTTGGGGGGGGGGGGGGAGCAGGTGCAGAGTTCACAAGGACTGTAAAGCCTGCTTACTTCACAGCTTTTAAAAGATTCTGTCCTCCTTAAGACCTTGGCTGAAATCCGTTTTATATTTATCCTAGGAGAATTGTTTCCACACACTTTCCACTTTCCTCCATGTGTGCTTAATTGTATGCAGCCTCCTTCTAGCATCCCTGTTTTTAAGGAGCCTCCCTGAAATACGGGTGGGGGGAAGGAAAGCAGCCACAGGCAGGGAGGAAATAAGAGATAAGAACTTCCCTGTGACGTTAATGAGCAGAGAGCGAAGCTTCGCAGACCTTCCTAACCACCTTCACTCCTTATCACAAAGATACACTTGACAGTCACACCTGCTCTTTGTATGAAGGATCACAGCCATCCGGTGGTCTCCCTCCATCACGAAGGGGTTATCTGAGCTCCCTTCACTCACACCTCTGCTGGCATCCCATCGTTCCATATTGGGGGGGGGGGGAGGAGAGAAAAACAAGAGGAGGGGTCAGGCCTGGGGACAGCTACCACTGCTAGAGCTACACGCTTCTTATAGAAATGAAGAGCAGCCAAATCCCTTGGGCAGCTTTCCTCCAAGCCCCCAGCTCAATCCGTCTTCGCCTTCCTCCTCATCTGACCCAGAAAGCCAGCTCCACTAAAGCTGCTGGGGGTCCCGGAGGATGAAGAAGCTCGGACCCCTTGCAAACAATAAGCAGCCACGGAAAGAATAACTGAGAAGGCTCTTTAGAGAAGGTGCAAAGCGGAGACCCGGTGCACACTCGGGCACGTCTCACGTCCAGGGCCAGGCAGCCTCCGGGCTTCAATTCTCCCTGCCCTTCACTTCCCCGGGAGGCCAAAACAGGCCATCAGCTCACACACACACCCCTCAGCAAAGCCGCAAGAAACCAGCCGCTCTGGGAGATGCAAGCAGGCCTGGTTAATGTGGCTGCAGGCAGTGCCTGGAGAAGACGGGCCCTGGAGAGGCAGGGGATGAGGAAGGCACGCCAGGAATGCAGAGGGATCTAAGACACGCAGCTCCCGTTCCCCCCCAATTGGGGGCATGAAAGGCACAGACACACTCTTTAACGCTTCCAATACAATTCACCCCTTCGTCTCGCAGAGCTTGTGCCTCGTAGCTCAGGGTTCGTCCTCCTCAGCCTCAGGGTCTCAATTCCGGAAATCCAACCAAAAATTCCAACAGAAAAGAACAATTAAAGCGCTCGCCTCTGTATCGCATCCCAAGCTGTGAGTGGCATTCAGCCCATACCACAGCGGCAGAACCACCCAGGTTACGTGGTGGAGAAACAGACGTAAGACCAGTGGCCCATTTAGTCCAGCTCAGCTTCAACTGACCGACAGCAGCTGAGGTTTTAGGCAGCGGCCTCCCCAAAACGGCCCAAGGTTGATCCCAACAACCTTCCTTCTCTGCCCCAGAGGACGCCGCGGTCTCCCCCAAAGCTGGAGGTCCTCAAAAATCACCCGGTGCCCCCTTAAACCCAAATGAAAAGAGGGACCCTTAAATGCAGCTCCAGAGCACGAAGGCCTCTCGGCTGCTGTCTCCCCTGGAAGGCTCTGAAGCCCTGGAGGGCGCTCAGCAGACCCTTCGTGCCCCTCAGAAGCTGCAGCCTTTCAGCCCAGCCCCCTCCTCCTCCCAGTCAGAGGGCTGGTGGCAGCAGCAGCAACACTGCTTTGCCAAATAATTACTCTGGTGGTAATTAAACTGCAAGCTAACTGAGCAAGACCCTTAATTACTTTACATCATTACTAGAATTAGAGAGTAGTCTCTCCCCTAAACACACATGTGGGATGATGGGGTGGGTGGAAGAGAAGCAAAATGGGACAGAACTCGCCGCCTTGCTGCTAATTTTCATTAGCAGGGAGCAGAGCCACTACTTAAAATTGTTTAAGCAGGCTTTACTTTGTCCCAGGAGAAGCTCCCGCTGTTATTCATGAACTTTTCGCTCAGCAGCCGTGGCATCAGGCCAGCTCCAACTGGCACCTGCACCTGGGAAGTGCCAGTTCGCTACCGGTAGTCGCTCCCTGGTAAAGCAGGTGCAAAGAGGCTGAGGGCCCACCTTGTGTCTGCTCATCCGCACTCCTCCCAAGGACGCAGCTTCCCTTCTTAAGCAGTTCATGGATTGTTCCCAACAGAGTTGGGGAACGATGGCCCTTTTATGACTTGTGGACTTCAACTCCCAGAATTCCTGAGCCAGCGAGGTTCCCAAACGTTTTGTCCTCTGCTCCTTCCAGGCAAAGCAGAGACCCAAAAGGCCACTCTGGCGCGGCGGACCTGCCAACGTGCCTGACATGTGGGCAAAAAAAAAAAAAACCTAACAGGCCACCCACCCCCTGAATGGTATAACCAGGAGGTAGAGGCACTTCAGACTTCAGTCACACATCAGCTTACATTTGAACGTGATTGGCAGCTAGGATTCCTTACCAGAGCCTCTTTTTTCCTTTTTACAAAAAAGTTCTTTTTTTTTTGAACTGGTGTTGCAAGGAGGAAGCCCAGTATTTTAAATGCAAGAAAAATTCTAGCAGCATTATCCCAAGCCTGCAGCATTTAGAACAAAATACCTTTTTCTTATGCCGGAGGCTTAGTTCCAATATATATCATTACAGTTATATAGAAGGAGCAGATACAGCAGGCAATTTTATTCCTTCTTCCATGCTCCACAAATGCTCAAATTTAGAACAGGGGGATGGGGGGGGGGAGAAAGACTCTCCATTCAGGCTTAAAATACCTTCCGTTTCTCTTTCTCCCACTCAGGCTTTAACTTTTTTTTTCATAAGAGGGAGAAAAGTCGAGACGCTTCGGAAAGGTTTGAAAAAACTGGCAGAGACACAGCAGCGTCACATATCTCCCTCTGCTTGTCTTCTGAAATCAGCTGTGGGGATTTTTCCTCAATAACCTAAGCTCTCCTCTCTTATTCCACTTCTATGCGTAACACCAGAACCTGCGAGAACAAGAGGGGGCTGGATGCAGTTTCACAATTGAAGAATTAGAGGGCAGCAGGCAGAAAAAACTCCCCTACCTGGAACGCCTTAGATCAGGGGTCTCCAACCTTGGCCACTTTAAGCCTGTCGGACTCCAACTCCCAGAATTCCCCAGCCAGCTTTGCTGGGAGTTGAAGTCCGCCAGGCTTAAAGTGGCCAAGGTTGGAGAGCCCTGCCTTAGATCGCCATTCCTGTAATCTTTTAGCCAGCAGTCTGGGGATCAGCAGAGCTGAAGTTAAATCTACCTCCATTTCTGTTCCATTAAATGCTCCTCCTTGGATCAGCCTTATATGATCCCTTTTTAAAGATCCCTGCAGTCAAATCTGTTCAATCCAGAATGCCAATCCCTGTAGACAACTTATTACTGTCATACATGTGGAAATAACACAGTGTATCTCAAAACACACAAAACAAGTGCAAAAATTGTCCTGTCTCTTCCAATTTAACAAAAATAAAGCTGATGGCAATCTACAATTTCTGCTATTTGCCCCTGCCTTTATGTATACCTGCACACTATTTTTAAAGCCTATAATCAGAAAGAGTCAGAGTCTTAAGTTTTTGATTTAGGTAATTTTACTAGTATAAAATAAACGGGAGCGGTGGATTTATTGAAACAGAATAGAGCAGAGCGTTTCTCAACCTTGGCAGTTTGAAGGTGTCTGGACTTCTATGCTGGCTGGGGAACATCTTCACACTGCCAGTGGTGGAGGAACACTGGACTAGAAAACCAAGAGTTACCGGAATAGAATGTTTTTGGTATTAATATTCAACTTTATTTAGGGCCCAGATAATTGCATGCCCCTAAGCAGGCCGACCCCCTTGCTTGCTCTGTTCATTCACTGAAAAAGCCTCCCTATCCCCATCCGCCCTCCAGAGAGAATGCTTTTGCCTGCCTTACATAATCAGACTCTTCCCAGGATTTGGAATAAGGCAGCAAGAAAGCTCCTGCTTGCCATCTTCTGGCTGGCCCTAAATGGAGAAGGGGCTTGGTTATTAGGATCAAAGAGCCAGGATCCGCTCCTGAAAGATTTGTAAAAACAATTTCCAGTCTTTGCAGAGAAATGCAGAACAAAATCCAAGACAAAACTTCAGGTAATATTTGACGTACACCATGCAGGTAGGTCTGTCTCACCACTGAATTATGCTCCACAGGGTTTTTCAAATCCTCATCCACGGATTCAAGACTCAAAGAACAACATATTTAGGCAACTAGCAGGTTTGCTCTCTTATCTGAACTCGAGCATTTTTTTAAGACACAGCGTGGATTAACTAATGTTTTTATTAGCAAAAGCAAAGTATATCCTTGTTGACTTTCAGAATGTCCCGTATTGACTTTTTCATCCTGGAAGTGTTTTTCCAGGCTGACCAGATGGGGTCTCTTCCCCACCACGCTCCCTAAATCGGAACCTGAAGATTTCTGAAAAAGTCACCTTTGAAACAAGTTTGACTACTGGGCCAAGAGTTCTAACTCTTTTGTAAAAAATGAAGCAACATGTTTCTAACTTTTAACAGGAAAGAACTCTCAGTTCTGAGAGAAACAAACAAAGTGCCAAATGAGTGTTCTTCCATATATAAATGCAATAAGCACAAGCTGGCAACAGGACCTCCTATCTCCTCTCAAAACTTTCCAAATAGAGTAACTGTTTAATCTTCTGCTTCTCTGGGCTTTCTTTTCCTTGTTTTCTTGAAGAGAGATCCTGGTTTCTTTTGAAGTGATTCCAAGTTTGCAATGGGACTCAACACGAATCATCTCATCAAAATAAAGCCAACAACCAGAGACCAGTTTGTAGCTACACTGCTCATTTTCTGAAACATTTTGAAGGGCTTCTGAAGCTATCAGTATGATCGATTATCCTGGGATGCAAACCTCTGCATTCAAGTTGTTTTTGTCGACTAGTTCAAGGGATAAACCAGAGGCTGAAAGGCTGAGAAACAATAACCTTCTGGCAAGACAAAACTTGTCTTTATACTGATCTTTATAAACAAATGTTTGACTCACCTTGTATATAATAAAAAAAATGGCATTGGCCTCTTTGGAACATAAAATTCATAACAATTTCTCAAACAAGCATCGGTATACAACCAAGATATCCTGAAATTCCTTATTAGCAAATACGGAAGTTGCAACTCACAACCTCAAGCAGACAAATGACCCTTAACTATGAAAGTGAGCCTACATTAATATACCACACCAATATATGGAGCCTACACCAATGTACGGTAAGCAGCAGGGCGTGTCCTACTTACAGGTGTCAAAATCTTTCTCTGGACTCATCCTGAAACAGATCACCTCCGCCATTCATGTTCTAAATCCAATCTTTTTCTTCCAAGACTTTTACCTGCCAGAGTATTCTCAAATTACATTTATAGAGTCACAAAATCTAGAAGCATTTAAATATAAAGTACAGCTTTCCACAAAATGATGTAAAATAGACTTTCAAACATTCAGACGTGTCTTTTTCTGGAATAAAATCTTTTATGCAAGACAATGTATCAGCTAGCTACATTCCATAAACCACTTTAGTAGAGTTCTTTTGGACACTGAGGCTTGTAAAGTGTAGAAGCTGAGCTTCTCCAGCCCTTAAATTTCTCTGATCTACAGACAGGCAGGATTATCTGCCAGGCATTAATAGTGCTGTTTTCTTTACAATCAGAAACTGAGTTTGCAGTTTATAAATATGATGGAGAGATTCATTTCAAACCTGTGAGCTAAAAGTAAATTCTTGAAAGAGGCTTACAGACTAATGATCTTGTCAGCTTGCTTAGGACAGAGAGAAGCTAAACAGGTCAAAGGGGCGGTGCGGGGCATTTTGTAAAAGGAGGCTTAGCTCATCTAGGAACACCCCCCTCCCCCAAATAAAAAGGCATATTGGACTAAGCCCCTTATCCACCTGTGAAAATCTGAATACACAATAACAGAACTTCTAGTCCAACCCCCTGCACAAGCAGGAGCCCAGATACCATTTCAGACAAATGGCTGTGCAGTCTCTTCTTAAAAGCCTCCAGTGTTGGAACACCCACAACTTCTGGAGGCAAGCAGTTCCACTGATTAATTGTTCTCCCTGTCAGGAAATTTCTCCTTAATTCCAGGTTGCTTCTCTCCTGGGTTGTTTCTTGTTCTGCCTTCAGGTGCTTTGGAAAATAAGTTGACCCCCCCTTTGTGGCAGCCCCTCAAATATTGGAAGACTGCTATCATGTCACCCCTCGTCCTTCTCTCTCTTAGACTAGACATACCCAATTCCTGCAACTGTTTAATTTAATTATTTAAATAATGTAAATTTATACGGTATGCCATCTTACTCCCAGTGACTCTGGGCAGTTTACAAACACTTAATTTGTTTTTAAAATATAAGGGGGGGGGAAAGAGAAAATGGCAGAAATGTAAAACAAAAATGGAAACTTTGGGGGTTTCAGCCGCCTTTGCTCAAGGCCCAGAGAGCGATTAAAGCAAAGCCCTGAACCCGGCCTGAGGCTCGGGGCTGAGAAAAGCCGGCTCCGCAGGAATTCACCTGAGAAAAAAGGCGCAACCACCTGCCCAGATCTCCTCCCCACATGCCACACCTGGTCAAAGGCAATACAGGTTGTCCTCGACTTACGACCACAATTGAGCCCAACATTTCTGCTGCTAAGCGAGACACCTGCTAAGCGAATTTTGCCCCGTTTTACGACCTTTCTCTCGCCACGGTGGTTAAGTGAATCCTTGCAATTGGTTGTTAAGTGAATCTGGCTTCCCCATTGACTTTGCTTGTCAGAAGGTCACAAAAGGGGACCACGTGACTCCGGGACATTGCGACCGTTGTAAGTATGAGTCAGTCGCCAAGCAATAGCAATAGCAATAGCACTTAGACTTATATACCGCTTCATAGTGCTTTACAGCCCTCTCTAAGCGGTTTACAAAGTCAGCCTATTGCCCCCAACAATCTGGGTCCTCATTTTACCCACCTCGAAAGGATGGAAGGCTGAGTCAACCTTGAGCCGGTGAGATTTGAACCGCCAACTGCAGCTAGCAGTCAGCTGAAGTAGCCTGCAGTACTGCACTCTAACCACTGCGCCACCTCGACTCTCAAGCGACTGAATTTTGATGAAAGGACCATGAATGGAGGCTGTGAAAGACGGTCACAAGTCACTTTTGTCAGGGCCGTTGTAACTTAGAACGGTCACTAAACGAACAGTTGTTAAGTCGAGGAGCCCCTGTACCACAAAGCAGCTTTTCCCCCAGCCCCAAACTCTCCAAGCCTCCCTTGAGGCTTCACCCCCAAAGCCCCACAAGGATAACAACCCAGGCGAGGCTTCCCGGGGCGGTTTGCACCGCTCGGGCATCTCCGCGTGGTCCCCCATCCACCCCTTGCCCTTCAACCCGGGCCAAAGGCGAGGGGGCTGACCGGGCCGGCGAGGCCCTCGGCCCTCCCAAAGGGGCGCCTGCTTCGGTCCAGACTCAGGGAGGCCCCTCAGGCGAGGGGCTGCCCCACAGAAGGACCCCCGGCCACCCGCCGCTGCGCTCGCTCCCTCGCTCGCTCACCCGCCTCCCCTTCGGTGGTGGTGGAGCCGCCGCTCGGTCTTCAACAGCTGCTGCCGCCGCCGCCGCCGCCGCCCAGGCCGGTCTCGGTGCGGTTCACGAGCAGGAGGAGGGCGACGACGACGACGCCATTTTGGGAGCCGGCCAAGCCGCGGCCGGGCAACATCCGGGGACAAGCGCCTCCCCGTCGCCTGGCGAC
Source organism: Thermophis baileyi (assembly GCA_003457575.1). NCBI lineage: Eukaryota > Metazoa > Chordata > Lepidosauria > Squamata > Dipsadidae > Thermophis > Thermophis baileyi. The sequence goes on from QLTV01003442.1 coordinate 745,741, forward strand.
AGAGTGCCCCGCCCCGCGAGGCGGCCGGAAAGAGGAGGGTTCGCTCCCGATTAGGCAACGCCGGGCCGGAGCGCTCTAGCACTCGCCTGCTATTGGCCGAAAGGGAGTGGGGCGGGGCAGGAGAGGGCGAATGGCTGGGCGGCGTGCATTGATGGACGGGAGGCGTTCCCGCGCGCCCCCTGGACTGGGCTGGGCGCGGAGGCGGAGGCACTTCGGGACATTTTCGCCTCTTTGCTGCGGTCGCGGCTGCCGGGGGATTCTGGGAGTTGAAGTCCGGAAGTCTTAAAGTTGCCAAGGTTGGAGACCCCTGGGGTAGACTGCCACGGGAGGGGAGGCTCGATCACTTGGCCGGCAGCCGCTGCTGAGCCAAGCCGTCCTTGAGCTGCTCCTCACCCTCTGTGCAGCAAGAACCCGCAGAACGTCCCGGGTTCAAAGGAGCCCCACCCGGCAATTCCTGGAGGTAAAACGGGGATCTCGTGCCTGGCTCACCCGGTCTACTGGGCAGCAACGAAAAAGGTTTGGCCTGGCTCCTTCCAGTTCTCGGCCTCTGGATCTCCACGTGGTCTCCCATCCGATCCCCAAGTAGGAAAATCCCCCCCCCCTCCGCCCAGCTTCATCACCCAGTCAGGGCTGGCCCAGGATTCCCCCCTGCTTGCACCCTTTGGAAGAACCCTCAGGCCATGCAGAGTGCAGCCACCCTTCTCCGGGAAAGTCATTCTGCCCTTCTCCCCCACTGCCAGCGAAGAACGTTTGCAAGGTTTTGTAAGAGATGCCCATTTGTGTATTTCACTGAGGTTGTGCCCTGCCTGAGCCGGCCCTGCTCCTTCTGCCAATAACCCGTTTCCATTAAAAAGCACAACCGATCGTTTTCCAAATGGCAAATTCCATCCTACATGGAATGGCAGAAATTTATAAAAATAACCGTCTGAGAAGTCTGGTTTAAAAATAAACACTTTTTTCTTGTCTCCCTTTATTTCTGACTTTTATTTCAAGTAATTATTTGCTTAAAAATCACGCTTGTCTTTAATGCTACAGTAAAGATCAGCATCCCATAAATGTGTGGGTATCCATAACCCTTCTTGCCCTTGGCCGCTCCGCCATCCTCCAGAGCTTTGGGCTACAATCCCTAATTTGCCATTAGCTGTCTGATAATGATGGGAGTTATATCGAAAGAATCTCTGGACAGCAGAGCATTAGAGAAAGCCGTCTCAAAGTCCTTCAGGAAAATTCACAGCAAGTCACTGCACCCTACGCAGTTCTGCAAACAAGATCCTTTTAGCTCCTCGTTACACGTTAGAGCTCAATCAAGTCCTCAATTCTAACAGTGTGAAAACAGCTGCCTGGGAGGAAGAGATGGCAAGAAGTGGATTAAAGACGGAGAGAAATTTGCATGCCTTGCAGCAGAAGATGTGAGCCCTGCAGGCAGGAAGCCCATTCCCATCAGTGTTAAGTAGGGACAGTTTGCACGAAGGACATGAAAACATTATTTCTCTGTCAAGCTAACCCTAAATTCAGGCTGGGCAGACGGGCAAGTACAGGGGGGCATGAAGAGGGCAGCTGCAGCCACATCACTGAAGCTCCTCCTCCTTTTTCTCCATGGGTCGAGGTCTCCATCTTGACTCTTTGACCCCCTCTGTAGCCGGGGTCACGTTTGGGGTCATGCAAACCGCCAGAGAACACAGTGCTAGTTTGCAGTTGAAGCTGCTGGAACTCAGAAGGTGAAATCCTGGCCAGCTGTCTGGACCAGAAGGGGGCCGCGATGCCTTCTCAGACCTTCCAGCCTGGAGGGTCAGTGCCAGGCCCTGGAGCTGTGCCAGTCTTTGATCAGCCAAATCTTATCCACGACCTTCCCATTCTGAAAAGCAAAAGCAAAGGGTCAAGCCTGGAAAAACAGGGGTGATCTGACCACAAGCTAAGTCTGGCTGCCGTGGAGGAAGGAAGCGGAGAGGGATACGGCCACCCTGAGCAGTGCTTGAAGCATCCCCCACGAGGCTTGTGGCTGGAGCTCAGGACCAGCTCAGGTGGAGCAAGGCTGCTTGGCAGCCAGACACCAGGCTCGGGAAATTCACCTCCCAAGCACCCGGGGGACGAGCCGTTCCCGGCATGGATGGCAGCCGAAGCCAGGCGGAGCAATGGAGAGAATCCAAGACTCAGGGCTGCTGTTGTCCTACCTGGTCATCCGAGACCTGCTCCAACCAGAGGTGGGTCTTGTTGACGATCTGCATGCGGGCGTACCCATAATCCTCAATCCGCACAGCACTCCATTCTCGTGGGTCTGGGATGAAGGGGTCCAGCCGCTCCTTGCAGCCCTGGGGAGGGGGAGGGGGAGGGGGAGATCAAAGGGCCTGTGGCTCAGCCGCTGAAGAGCCAGTGGCCAAGTGTGCCAAGCCTAAAGTCTGCCCTCCCCCTCCCCTCCCTGGGCTCTCCCCACCCTGTGCTTCCAGGTACATGCAGTCCTTGACTTATGACCACAATAGGCAGCTTCCTAGGAAAAGAATTCTGTGTATGCGCAGAGACGGGCCATTGTTAGTTCGCATTTAACGCTGCCTATCTGCAAACTTACAGCTGATCCAGTGATAATGTGGACAGGGGCGCTGGGATTGGTATAAGGGGCTGTGGTGCTCCCATTGTAAACCTGAAAGAGGGACGAGAAGCAAAAAAGGAAGGAAAAGAATCAATTGGGATGCTGGGGGCCAGCTGCCCCTCTGCTCTGCCCAGAGATGGTGGGGCGACGTCTCTGTGTTGGGGGAACCTGTGGACTGAGGCCACTTGGGTCACTCTTGCCGCGGTGGCGCAGTGGTTAGAGTGCAGTACTGCAGGCTACTTCTGCTGATCACCGGCTGCCAGCAGTTTGGCAGATCGAATCTCACCAGGCTCAAGGTTGACTCAGCCTTCCATCCTTCCGAGGTGGGTCAAATGAGGACCCAGATTGTCGGGGCCAAGATGCTGACTCTGTAAACCGCTTAGAGAGGGCTGTAAAGCACTATGAAGCGGTATATAAGTCTAAGGGCTATTGCCGCTTTGCAGCTCTCCATCTCCACTAAAGGGGCAGGCAGAGAGACGGGCACTGCGGGCTCTAAAATGAGGGGAGCCCCCTCGCCCCTCCCAGGGAGCCATTCAGTTGCTCCCCTGGATAGGAAGGGGGAAGGTAGCCCATTCTGACCCCCCCTCCAGCCCCCAAAGCTGGACTCACCTTGTAGTCGTAGACAGGCCAGAGCCGTTCGTACGAATGCTCGTGAGCCCACAGCGTCAGATCTACCCCTGGACAAAGCGGGGGAAGGAAGGGGGGGTCAGGGCAGGAAGGGGAGCCCAAGTGGGTGGGGGGGGTTGCCTCGGGGTGCAGCCCCCCTTCCTGCTGGTTTACTCTCAATGCTGGGCAGCAAAGGCAGATCCCCTCTGCCTGCGGAGGGGCCACTGAAGCCGTCCGTCCTTAGCGAATTGTGCACGGAAGGACGGGGCTCACATGGTCAAGATGGAAGTTGCAACTGCACGCTCAAAGCTTCCCCCCTTTTTTTACACGCATTACCGATAGTCCTCGACTTGCGACCACAATTGAGCCCCAAATTTCTGTTGTTAAGCGAGACACTTGTTAAAGGAGTTTTGCCCCATTTTACGTCCTTTCTTGCCACAGTTGTTAAGTGAATCTCTGCAGTTGATAAGTTAGCAGCATGGTCGTTAAGGGAATCTGGCTTCCCCATTGACTCTGCTTATCCGAAGGTCGCAAAAGGGGATCACGTGACCCCCGGACGCTGCAATGGTCATAAGTATGAAGCAGTTGCCCGTTCAGTGTCTGAATTTGGATCACGTGATCGTGGGGATGCTGCAAAGGTCGTAAGTGTGAAAAATGGCCATAAGTCACTTTTTTCAGTGCTATTGTAACTCTGAGTGGTCACTAAGTGAATTGTCGTAAGTCGAGGACTACCTATATGTGCATTCTCTTGGAGGTATTCCCTGGGCATTCAGCAGGAGAGCGCAGGGGCTGCCTGGGAGACTTACCGTATTTGAAGAAAAGATCCTCCAGGCCGTAACGGTTCGGCTTCAGTCCTTTGCGAACCTGGAAAGGCCCACAAACCACACTGAGGGCCACCTGCTCAAGGCTGCCTAAATCTGCACCCCCTTCATGGCTGTGCCGGGCATGGGACTCAGCCTCCTTCCAAATTTCAGCTCCAGAGTTGGAAGGGACCTCAGAGGTCTTCTAGTCCAACCCCCTGCTCAAGCAGGAGACCCCAGATCAGGGGTGTCCAACCTTGGAACTTCAACTCCCAGAATTCCCCGGCCAGCCATAGAGTTGAAATGCACAAATCTTAAAGGTCCCAAATTGGACACCCTTAACCTGCACTATTTCAGAGAAACGGCTGTCCAGTCTCTTCTTAAAAGCCTCCAGTGCTGGAGCACCCACAACTCCTGAAGGCCAGCCGCTCCACTGGTTGATTGTTCTCACTGTCAGGAAGTTTCTCCTTAGTTCCAGGTTGGATCTCTCTTCAGTGAGTTTCCATTCTACCTTATCATCCAGATTATATTTACTTATTTGTATTTTACAATTAAGTATCATTGCACTTCCACCTTGTCCTCCTGGCTGCAAACATCTGCCTGGAAGGATCAGGGTCAAAGCCCAGGTGAGGCTTGGCCACCAGAGGCGGCAGATGTGAGTTGGGCAACCATATAAATTTGTTTCATAAAATAAACAAATGTTTCGGCCACTCCCTATTTTCTCAGTGAAGCCAGGGGCTCAAACCGGCTTCTCCGTGGCCTACTTACGATGCTCTCGTATTGGGTGCAGTCATCCTTGTCGTTGTTGGAGCAGTACATGGGCCGATGCCCCATGGTGATGATCCAGGGGCGCTCCCCACGCCGCGCAGGCTGGTTCGCCTCCTGCCCCCAAGAGGAACAAACCGGAGGCTCGTGTTTGCCTGGCGCAAACTGGCTCCGCCCACCCAAATCCCGATCCAGCCTACCTGGAGGTCCCTCTCCAGCCAGTGGAACTGCTTGGCTACCAGCTGCTCCCCGTAGTCCAGGAAGAAATACACCTCCGTGGAGAAGGCAATGAGGTGAGCAGGGCCTACATCCCAGCTGGGAAGGAAGCAAGACAGGCCGCCACTAAGAGCAGGGGGACAGGTGGGGGGGGGGAAGGAGCCACCACCCCCAGAAGATGGGGAGACATCTCCATGGAGGCCCCAGAGCCCAGACCCCCCACACCCAGATTTGCCCCAAAAGCCATTAGAACCAGAGAGTGAATCTGGTGGAGCAGGGGAGGGGATGGACCGAGGACAGGGAGAGCCAGAATCTTCAGCTGGAGACACTCCCTGGGGGGCTTTGGGCCAGGTATTGTGTCTCAGCCTCCCTCACAGGGTAGTTGTGTGTAGGACAAGGAATAGCAAAACTTAAGGGCAGAGTTAAAAGAGGCACCAGCCTAGAATAGCAATAGCAATAGCACTTAGACTTATATACCGCTTTACAGTGCTTTACAGCACTCTCTAAGCGGTTCACAGAGTCAGCATATTGCCCCCAACAATCTGGGTCCTCATTTTACCCACCTCAGAAGGATGGAAGGCTGAGTCAACCTTGAGCCGGTGAGATTTGAACCGCTGAACTGCTGAACAGTCAGCTGAAGTAGCCTGCAGTACTGCACTCTAACCACTGCGCCACCTCGGCTCTACAGAATCCCTACAGAGCCACAAGCAAACTAAGTCCAACCTCCCTTGAATTCCATGGACTCTTTCTTATCTAAGTCCAGGCAGGTGCTGACCATCGGTTGAGAGGATTCCTGGGCAAAGGCTTTTAGCAATCAAGCAGTTTAACTGGAGCTTCATGGGTGAACCTGTCTTTTGGGCCTGACATTAATCCTACAGCCATACAAGGCAGGAGCAGCTCCAGACCCCTTTTTCCCGCCATGAAAGGAACTGGAGAGGCTGGGAAGGAAGAGGGTCTTAGCCGTCTTGGCCTTGTGCCCCTTGCAGCCCAGGGACGCACCTGTACCAGAGGCTCTCGGTGTCTCCGGGCATGCTGAAGCGGGACCGGTAGTTGGAGAAATTGCTGCAGGAGGGAGGAAGGGAGGGAGAAGGCTGAAGGGGGGGGCGGCGGATGCAAACAGAGTGGCCGTTCCCTTCGTTATGCCATACAGCAAAACCTGGATGCCAAGGCTATATTCCCCCATCCACCCGGAGAGGGAGTGCCACCCTGGGAGTTATAGCTAGGCCACCAGAACCAGCCTGCAGACAGACTGGCAGAGCCGGGCATCTCTTAAATCTGGCTCAGCCCCACTCACTACTTCTCCTCGTGGTTTCCCGGGCAAGTCATATATGGCACAAAGGCAGCCACTGCCTCGATTTTCCGCATGAAGGCGTCCCCGACGAGGGCGTTATCCTGCAGGGGCAGAACAGACAGAGGTTGGAATTGGGCCACGCCCAGGGCCAGAGTTCTCCCACCCTGCCCGGCACGGGCACCCCCACACGGCCCTCTTGGAACAGCCTCACGGGGTCCAGCCTTATGACTGAGTTTTCAAGCCAGGCGTCTTCCTTTCCAGCCCAGAGATGCTCCAGATGTCTTACCGAGTGCAGGTCGTAGGCAAAATCTCCTGGGGGGGGGGGAAGAGGGTCACCATCAAATGGTGGGTCAAAGCAAGGGTCCCAGGGAGGAGCTGGACAGCCAGCCGTTCGGCCTACCTATGTGCAGCACTGCGTCGTACCAGCCCTGCTGAGTCTCCCTCTGCAACCGGGACAAGGACTGGGGGTTCTCCAGGCCCATGTCTCCAAACAGGGCGAATCGGGGGCTCCAGCTGCTGCCGTTCAGCAACGCCCGGAAGCCATAGGGCTGGCTCCAGCCCCACGGGCTCCCACAGCGATAGACTGCAAGGAGAGAGAAGCAGAGGGAGTTGCAAAAAATGATCGCGTGACCCCTGGGACACGGCAACCGTTATAAATGTGAGTCAGTTGCCACGCCTGAATTTTGATCACGTGACGATAGGGATGCTGCAACAGTCATAACTGTGAAAACGGTCATAAGTCACTTTTTTCAGGGCTGTGATCACTTGGAATGGTCACTAAATGAACTGGCGTAAGACAAGGACTCCCTGTGTCCCCTCCAACTTCAGATCCCCATGGCTTCTCTTCGTGGCCGCGTATATGTACCGTGCAGCCACGAGATGCTGCCACAGGCAGAAGAGGGTGTGGTTTTTGCAGTGCCCTGCGAAGAACAAGGTGCCCCCAGCCCTTACCGTAGCTCCGTCCCGGAAGAAGGCCGCGGAGGGTCACTCGGTGGATGAACATGGCCCGGCCCAGGCTGCCGCCGTCCACAAAGCGTGTAGCATTTCCGCTGGCCCTGTGGGGAAGGGCCTTCCCTGGAGCCTGGCCAAAGACTACAAGGGACTCGGCTGGGTCAAAGGTCGTCCAAGTGACCACCATGGAGGTGGGGTCTCCTGCAGCAAAAGCACCAAGAGAAAGGATCCTTCGTGGAGGGGGAAATCGCCCCATCTTTACAGAAGGTTGCAAAGAAAAATAGGCTAGCAAACGCTGTGGCTAAGTATGCAAAGGTCGTCTTTTCCTAAACAGGAAGTGATAACCGATGGGCAAAGACCCCCAACAAGCTGGCTCCAACCAAGGCCGGCTAAGTTAAAGGTTAATGCCCGCTGGGCATGGAGTCCCGCTGTGCCCAGGCTGGCTGGCAGCCCCCTGACCCGCCCTTCGACCCACTGGAGGTGCAGAGCTGGGGAAGGGAGAGAGGCAGGTCCCTTCCCCCAAAGCTCACCTGGGTAAGACAGATGCACCTGCTCCGGCTGGACGGGCCGGGGCCCCTGGCAGCGCAGCCGGGGCAGCCCCAGGCAGAGGAAGAAGCCCAGCAGCCTCGCCCCTGGCCCCATGCTCCCGCCGCTGCTCCCCGCCGGCCGCCGAAGCCCCGCAGCGCCAGGGTGTTGCAATCCGGCCGCCGCCTCCAGTTCCCGGGAAGGGCCGGGTCCCAGGGCTCCCGCCCAGACGCCAAGCGGGGCTCGCCAGGGGCCTCTCCCTCCAGGGGCCGACCTCGCCCCGCGCCTCCTTTGCGGCGCTTTGGGGACCCCGCCGCCAGCCCAGGATTCGGGGCGCGAACGAGCCCCCGCGCCCTCCCCGACGCCCGGCCAGTCACGCCGCCCAGCCT
>QLTV01003442.1:781124-806942 GCA_003457575.1 Thermophis baileyi
GCTTTTGGGAGGGTTTAATACTCAGGGGAAGGGGAGGGGGGCTAGTGGCTGAGACGGAAAGAGGCACTTAAAGAGATTGCGGGCAGCTATATTTACAGAAATCCCTATATGAATAATGATAATATATATCTAGATCGATGTCTATATATCTATATTTAAAGGCAGAAGGTTGCACAGGCTGAGAATGTGAGGGAGTTGAGGAAGAGCGGAGGGGGAGGGGCGCAAATCCCCCCCCCAGCCAGGGCAGAGCCTGGTGCTCTCTTGGCCTCGGGTTCGAGGAACAGCTGAAGCCCCCCCCCCCGGTTTCTTTCCGACTCCTCCTCGGATGCTTTGGGGCACGTTTGCACTATGAATGTAAGCCAGTTGGGTTCCTGGGTTCCTTGTTGTAGTTTGCTTTGTTTTCCCTGCAATCTGCAAAAAGGGGGTGGCCGCAGTCCTGAGGGTCTCAGAAGGGAGGCCAGTTTATGGGCAGCCTGTCCTGCCCCAGAGGATGCCCTTCCACACCTTCCCTGGGCGGGGAGATGGAGGGGAGGGGAGGGGCAGGACCCTGGACTTGCTCTCCCCTTTGGGCCTGGTGCAGTTTATCTGCCTCTTCTGCCTCCCAGCTGCTCGGTCAGAATCCTTGGAGGGTGGGCAAAAGCTACCTTGCTGGGCCAAAGGGGTCTCTGCCCCTCTCCCTCCCCCCCGGCCTCCTCCCGGGGGAAAATAATGCTGTGTAGCACAGGTGAAGCAGCCCACTGGTTTGACCCTAGACGGGATGGAAGCCCCGAGATGTTTTCTGGGACGGGGTCTCCAGCCATGACAACTTTAAGACTTGTGGATTCCCAGAATTCCTGCAGAGATGGCTGAGGAATTCTGGGAGTTGAAGTTCCCAAGTCTTAAAATGGTCAAGATTGGAGACCCCTGTCCTGGGATTAGCTTTGCCCCCCAGTGTTGATCTGCCATGGGGAGGAGGGGAAGCAATCCAGGAGCAGAGAGAGCAAGGCCCAGCCTCCCTTGCATCCTCAGGCTACTTAATTCACTCTTTTTGTGAGGGCAGCATTGTGAAAACACACACACACACACACACAGACACAGACACAGACACACACAGACACAGACACACACAGACACAGAGAGAGAGACACTGGTGACTGCCCTGTGTGCTCTTGGCGGAGTCTGATTTCTGCATAAGAAAAGGGGCTTGGTCAGACAAGGAGCCCCTCCTGGCATTCCCCTCCCCTTTCCTTCCTTCGGCCTGCCTCCCACTCTCCAATCCCCCACCCCCTTGGCCAGGCCACTCCAGCTTCCCCAATCCAAGGGAACATAAGAGGAGTCCTCAACTTACAACAATTTGTTCAGTGACCATTCGAAGTTACAACGGCACTGAAAAAAGTGACTTATGACCAGTTTTCAGACTTATGACCATTGCAGCATCCCCATGGTCACATGATCAAAATTCAGGCACTTGGCAACCGGCTCATATTTATGACGGTCGTGGGGTCACGTGATCCCCTTTTGCGACCTTCTGACCAGCAAAACCAATGGGGAAGCCCGATTCGCTTACTAACCATGTGACTGACTTAACTATTGCAGTGGTTCACTTAGCAACCATGAGGAGAACGGTCGTAAAATTGGGCAAAACTCACTCAATAACTGTCTCACTCAGCAACAGAAATTCTGGGCTCGAACGTGGTCGTAAGTCGAGGACCCCGTCATTTCCATGCTGGTGGATGGAGAGAGCTGGAGGGGCTCCGAAGCTTAAACCTCTCTCCCCTGGCCTCCAGGAATTCCCGGCCGGCTTGAAAGGCCCTGAGCAAGGAGCCGCCATTCCTACCTGGCCAATTCCTGCTTCCCAGGGAGCAGCCTTCCTTGACCTCACCTGGATCCCTCAGACGGGGTCCAGCAGGCCCGAGGAGGAGGAAGGCAGGGCTGGGAGGTGAAGTGGGGGAGGGGCCAGGATTTGCTCCTCTTGATGCCGAAGGGGGACCCAAGACCCTTCCCCTTGGGCATGCGAGGTGGGGGGGCTCCATTTGTAAAGGGGGGGGCACATTGTCTGTACAGAGAAGCCAAGAGCATTCAGGGCTGTGGGAAAAGCTGAGGTGGTGGGTCAGCAGTCACAGTTGCAGCCCAGGGTGAGGGTCTTCGGCACTGGGCATCCTCCCGGTTTGGGCCACGGGGCTGAGGGGGCTTGCAGGCCAGTGGCCACGTGTGTTGTGGGGCATGGGGGGGGCTTAGAGTGACCACAGCATGACTGTCTTCTGTATTTTCCAAAGAAAAAGTACGGGGGGGGGGGTAGGAATTGTTTAATAAGAATACAATCCAATAAAAAGAGGTAGAAGAACACACGTTGCCTCGGGTGCATAAATGTCATTGTCAGGGGCAACTTTTGAACCTTAAGCAAACTTCACCGGGAACCGGCCGGCACACAAAGGCTCATCTCGGCTCCCCGTGACCGAAGGTTGCAGTCAGACATCTGGGCAGGCTGGTCTCTCCGCCCACTGCCAGGCCTGAAGAGAAACGGGAACAGATGGGCAGCCTGTGCCAACGACGTGCCCTGCTCCGTGTTGCTGCCTTGGCGGGATTAATGCTTCTGCTTTGCTGCAGCTCAAGGGGGCGGGGGTGGGGTGGGGTGGACTAGATGATCTCCAAGGTCCCTTCCATTATTTTATTATTTGAAATGGGTAAGATGGCATTTCAGAGGTCCCAGGTGGAAAGAGAGCAAATGGGAAGGTTTTAGAAATCCATGTGCCAAATGCCAGTGCCCGAGAGGTGGAGCATTCCACAGACGTTATGCCGGCGGGGGAATTCTGGGAATGGAAGTTGCGCGTCTTCAAGTTCATTGCCATGCTGGCTGGGGAATTCTGGGAGTTTGAAGTCTGCTGTCCTAAGTCGGTGCTCCCTCCAAAAGACCAACATGTCGCACTAAAACTGCCTGGCAGGGGCATGCCCTCCGGTTGGCAATTCGTGCCAGTGCCATGACTGTCCTGCTCGCTCAGGGGTGTCCTTTCTGCTGGTTTCTTATTAAAAGGGGAAACTCGGAGGAGAGACAAAGGTTGCTGCCTAAATCAGCTGCAGGGAACTGGATCTCACCCAAACACTGGATCCAGTTCTTTCCGACCGACTGCGAGCTGTAGCAGGCAGGGAAGGACTTGCTGGAAGCCCCTCCAGCTCTTTGGTTTGGAGGGGGAGATGTCCAGATGTAGCCTAGAATTACTCATGCCCGTAACTGGCACCGTGGAAGTGCCCTCTGGGTTTGCTGGGTGCTAAGCAGCTTGGGGGGGGGGAAAAGAAAATTTTGAAAAGTTTGTACTAGAAAGGGAAGGCTGCCCCTTTCCTCCCAGGTGGCCGCTGGCATTGTGTTTTCTCAAGCAACTGTGACGTAGAACCAGCTGACCGATTTAATCGCCATTCAAAATAAGTAAAGTAGAGCAAATTAGTCTTCAGCTCCCCTCCTGGTAACGCAATTGCAGAGGAAGGAACGGATGGAAAAGGGCAGCTTGTTTTGAAGTGAGTCAACCAGCGTTTGGTTTCAGAAACTAGAAGAGACGGGTGTTGGGTTCCTTGGAAAGCTGCTTTTAAACATAATTCCAGGCTCAACTTTGGTTGCAATGCTCTGAAGCAGTGGTCTCTCCAACCTTGGCAACTTTAAGATGTGTGGACTTCAACTCCCAGAATTCCTGAGTCAGGGTCTCCAACCTTGGCAACTTTAAGACGTGTGGACTTCAACTCCCAGAACTGGGAATTGAAGTCCACACGTCTTAAAAGTTGCCGAGATGGAAAAACACTGCAGTAAGACAAAACCACATTTGTCTGTTTGGCATTCCTCCCTGCTGACATTTCAAATTTCCTAGAACTACCACACAAGGGAAAATGTCCACACCTTTTTTACTCTTTACCTGGACACAAAAGGTAACGTGGCTTCCTCTCCCACTCATCCTTTTAGAGTCGCCACCCTGGGCTTTTTCAGAGAAAAGCAGGCAGGTGGATTTGCTCCTTCAGGCAAAGGCTGAAGGCTGAAGCTCCTTCAGGCTTATCTTGGCCGCCTTGCTTGGAAGTTCATTGACCCCTGAGCCAGTGGCCCTTGGGGGTTTATGGGGGCCCTTGGTGGAGTTATAGACAACTTTACTGGGGCCGAAGCTCAGCAGAAGACCTGCACTGCAGCTCTGATGTTTCCACCAAGATTTCAAGTGACGGAGGAAAAAAATTATTTCCCCTCTGACCGAGATCTTGCAGAGGTGTTTCCAGCCAGAAATGTCCATTAATTCAGGTGTGTCTTTTCCCAGCTTCCAGGCACTTGGACTACAGGTCCCACCATCCCCAGGCAGCCTTGCCCAGCAGCATGGCAGTTTCACCGGATGTGAGGGTTGAAACCCCCAAGATGGGAGACCAGATTCCCGTCTCCTCCTCTGGTTCCGCCATCAGCAGACCCAATGATCTCCTCTTTGTGTCTATGGAGAGTCTCAATCCTCCAGCTCCTGGTTGCCCCAAAGGTGCCTTTCCCAAAAGGCAACTGGACTTTCTTGGTTTTTTTTTTCCTGGAAAATATTTCACTTCTCATCCAAGAAGCTTCTTCAGTTCTGAAGAACTACTTAATGGTGAAGAAGCTTCTTGGATGGGAAGCGAAAGGTTTTCAAAGAAAAAAAGGAGAAAAGTCAAGTTGCCATTTAGAAAAAGCACCTTTGGGTATCCCGTCTTTGAAAATCAGATTTTTGGGGGGGGGAAGAAGGCTCTGCATTTCCTGCAAGGGGGGACACTTGCAAGGGCGAGCAGGCTGGCACCTTTGGGTACGAAATGGGTCCGATCCAGGAAACTGCCCTGCCTGCGTCTCTGGCTCGCTCTTCCCATCCCGAAGGAGATTCGCTATGGGGTAATGGATCAGAGGGGTCTGTGATTGATCACCTCCTGCACCCCCAAATTAGAGAGCACTCGAAGAGTCCCGTCATAAAGTCTCCAGGGCTGTTTTGATGCTCGAGGACAGAAGCAGCTCTGCTATTTAGGGAACCAGAACGGCTCAGCCAAGACCCACCCCTGGCCTTTGACCAGCCAGAGGGGCCTCCAATAGGGGAGGCAAAGGGCCACATGGATGGGGGGGGCACCTGTGGGACTTCATCCCCAAAGAGGCAGGCTCTCCCACTCACCCACCCCAAAAACGTTGCCTTAACTCCTGGGAAGACGGGACCCTTTCCACCAGGGAGGACCTCCTTGGAAGGAGCCCCCCCCCCGGGGCCAGCTTAGCCCTCCTATCTGCGGCCTCTGCTGGGTGCCTTCTGGGCAGAGGGCCCCACCGTCTCCTCTCCCCCCCCCAAGAGTCCCCAGTTTTCTTTGCTGCGGTTGAAGGTTTCAGCAGGGTGCCAAATCTGCTCTCAGGTTGCTCTGGGCCCTTTGCACGCTGCCGTCCTCGGACTTCTTAATGAGCAGCTGCTGAAGGCAGCCTCCTGAGCTGAGCTGAGCTGAGCTGGCTCCGGTCCTGCGGCTGGGCTGATCTCATGTGGCGCTTGCCTGAAGACGCCTCCAAAGGAAAAGAAAGGCCGGCCCCAACTCCTGGCTTAGCCTTGGCTGCCAGGACAATCCTTGGCTGGAGCAGAGCCATGCTGGGAAGGGTTTGGGGTGGGACCGCTTGTCTTTGGCCCCAGGTGAGTGGGAGGGTCTTGAAGCCGCTCTCCGAGTATGCTCAGAGTTCCTCACTCCTCCTCCTCCTCCTCCAAAGAAGGACCTCAACTGTACGTGGCATTCTTGACCCACGGTCGGTCGCTGTGTCCCAAGGTCTGGAGAAGAATCCCTCCGGGAGATTGGCTGAGCTTCAGCAAAGTCATGGCTGTTACAATCAGCCGGCCTCCACCCGAAGACCTCTTGCAGAATTCTGCAGCTGCACCCCAAAGCAGAATCGGGCCTCAGGTTGTGTTCCCACCTGAGAGGCTCATTGCAAGTCTTCCTAACCTGGTTGATAAAGACGGGCTTTAATGGCCAACTCAAGGAGAAAACTGGAATCTAGTCTCACTTCTGGGAATCATTCAGCTTTCGCAAATGGCAGGATGCGGGAGGATCCTGTGGGCCAGAGGCCAGGAACGCCTTAGGAGCCCCCCTGCCCCGGAACAAGCGAAGATCAAAGGCCGCTGCCACGGCCCGAAGCACAAAGCTCACCAGACCATCTCTGGTGGACCTTGTCTGTTGTAGGCCTCCGACTCTGTGGCTGCTCCCGATTTGGTGTATTGTGCAAGTGAAAAACTTGGGATCCTCTTGCAAGCTGTGGCTGAAGGAACCCCAAGCGCATGGCGGCAAGACAGCCCCCCCAGATACGGGCTAAGGAAACCTGGGCTGAAACTTTTCTCAGTTGAACCCACAAGTTCTTAGAGATTCTTAAAATGGGGGGGGGGGCAGGAGGCCTTCCTTTATATGGATGGGGAGCCAAATTCCAAATAAAGTCTGGGATATAAATGCAGAAGGTGTGTGTGTGTGTGTGTGTGTGTGTGTGTGTGTGTGTGTGTGTGTGTGTGTGTGCGCGCGCGCGCATAAGGCAGGAGAAAGGTGTGCTTGTCTTGTTGATCTCTCCTGGGATTTTCATTCGGCTGCCCTTCGAGGGCTTAGCAGGCTGAATCACGGGAGCATCTTTAAATAGGCACAGGTAAGTCTTCCAGGCCCCTCTGCTATTAAAATATTACAGATTATCTCCTGCTTCACCACCTGGCCCCTTTGCCTTTCCGGGCCCTGCTCCTCTGCCTGCTGTGAGTCGGGGGCCTTTTTCAGGCCTGCAACACGGAGGCCCTTGTGAGTCTGTTGGGGGTTCAGGGGCCAAGGAGGGTCTCCATCACCCAGCCGGAGGAAGGAGAGGGGGGGGGAACTGGGGCAGGGCGCTGGAAAGGAAGGCGGCCTTATTTTGGGAAACGAGGAGGAGGAAGATGCGGCAGGAACTGGCTCCTCAAGGAAAGAGGCCCTTCCTGCCCTCTGCTGGGGGGAGGGGCTGAGCTGTCCAAGAGTCTGCAGGCAGCAGGACCACCCTTCCTGCAAAACGCCAGGCTGACCCTCCTGGCCTTTTCCGTCATGCATCTGTTGGCAGCCACAGCACTCTGGTTTGGTGGCTCCTACGGAGGGGGGAGGGGAAGGAGCCCCCCCCCCCGGCTCACCAGACAGCTGCTCTCTCAGTGGGCTTGCTCATTAGCCAGGAGCCCCCCAAGGACAAGCAAGGGAAGGTGTGAATGGCTTCCCAGAGAAGCAGCTGCTTTCCAGGCATTGGAAAGGTGGGTGAGGGCCGAGCCCCTAAAGCCTGGCACCCTCCTCTGTGCGCACCGCCACCACAAGGAGGGGCCACGGCCCCTCAGGGCCCCTCAGCTCAAGGGCCAGAAAGGCAATGGGGAAGCAGAAGGGTCTCTTTGTTCTCTGGGGTGGAGCTCCCAGGTGAGGGGCTCTTCTCACCTGAATCCCTTGGGCCAAAGAGGCAAATAATGGAGGGGGAGGGGCACTCCGGCTCTTCCCGACGCTCGGAGGCCACTTTTGCCCTCCTCTGCCCCGTCCGCAGTGGGTCGCTGGCGGGGCTGAGCAGGGAGGGAGCAGAGCCTTGTCGGGTTCCCAAGATGGTCGGGACGCGAAGGAGCTGCGAGGAGGCTCTTCCGAGCTCGCCCAGCTCCGCTCCCCCTCCGCCGGCCAGCACCCACCCCCGCTGCCAGCCCAAGTGGACCTTTAACCCCTGGATTCACTCCCCACTCCCCCACCTCGGAGCCCCTCCACACCCGGTTCCTCCTCCTCCTCCTCCTCCCCGGCAGCCCCTACGGGGTGAACCGGCAGGCGGGAGAAGAGCCGGACCGGCGGGGCGCCCGGGGAGCCGGCAGCGAGCGGGTTAAGCGGCTCCCCGCCCCGAGAGGCTGGTTCCGGGGAAGGCGCCGCGCCGAGAAAGTCTCCGAGCAGCCGCCGCCGCTCACTCCGGGCTGAGCCGGGCGGCGAGTGGAGGTCCCGATGGAAGCCGGGCAAGATGCCGCGCCGGCGGCGTGAGCGGCTGCCCCGCGTCCCCTTCGGAGCGGCAGCGCCCGGGAGAAGCCCCCCGACCCCGCCGGTGGAGGAGGCGGCAGCGGCGACCTTCCCGGGAAAGTCTCAACCGTAAGCATCCGCTGCCCGGGACGGAGAGGGGGGAACGGGGTCCGTTGCTTGGCGGAGGAGGGGGCCAAGGGGGCGCTTCCCCCGAGTAAAGAGAAGCCCTTCCAGGTGGCTTTGTGGGAGCCGAGCACAGCCGTGCCAAGAGTCTCTGAGCATGTACCAAGTGCTTTTCCTTCACCACTTGAAAGTTGCCAGGGATTTGGAGATCAAGGCATTGGGGGGGGGGCCTTCCCCGCCCACTCTTGATCTTACTCTCACAAGAGTTCTGTGATGTAGGGGAGGCTGTTGCCCCAGGGATCCACTAAACCCCGTACCCGGGGGGGGGGCTTGGGAGGGCGCATTCCCCTCCTCGAAAGGCATTTAAGGGCTTCCTGGATCCTGCCTGAATAAATGCGGAGGTAGTTCCTGAGCCCCAGCCTGCCAGGCAACGTTTTGCCCTCTGCCCAGGTAGCGACTCCAGGTTGGCCCTTTTGCTTGCTTGGCACGGGGGGAAAGACACTCTGCATATTCCCAGAGGCTGGTTGCAAAAGATTCCAGATGCACCAGCAGTCTTTTTCAGGCAGTTTGGGGGGGGGGAGAATTGGCAAGGGTGGGGGGGCACACAAGACCTCCCTAGGCAGAGGGAAGACCCTCCTAGTTTCCAAGCCCTCCTTGTGGGCTTCAACTCCCAGAATTCCCCACCAGCACAGCTAGCTGGGGAGTTCTGGGAATTGAAGTCCACAAGTCTTAAAGTGGCCAAGGCTGGAAAGCCCTGCTAGTTGATCCGCACCAGGCAGGCAAGAAGCGGCAACTGGCCAAGGGCAGTTTTCGTGTGGCACAAGAGGAAGCCTTTGATAGCCCAGGCTCTCCGCTGGCGTCTTTGGGGTCCCTGGCCCTCTTTGAGCACCCCACAATAGGAGGGCACGAGGGAGATGCCCCGCCTGGGAGAGAGGGAGTTCAGTCCTCCTTTGACTTTGGATTCCCTTAACTTCTGAGGTTAGTGGGAGCACCAAGGCGGAAGCTGGATCCAGCCCCCATTCTGGTTCTTGGTCCCCCTCCAGCACCCAGACTGACCGGCCCATGGGGCTCCTGCAGGCCAAACCGTCCGCTCCCGCACCTGCCTGGACCCCCAACCCCGATCAGGAAGCTCCCTCCCAGGTCAGCAAATGGCGTGGGTTCCAGCCAAGGAGATGAGGCACCTGACAGGCAACCCCCACGTGGCCGACTTCCCCTTCTGGCTCTTGCCCCCCACGCTGGCCGTGGGTCAACAGAGACTTCCACCCGGTCTTCCCATGTCATCCCAGAGAAAACGCAGGGAGGGGAAATGGGATATTTCCAGCAGGAGCAGGAAGGCAGCCCCCCTCCTCCTCCGTCCCTCCTGAATGTATTTCTATTTTCATCTTCACTGACTTGCTGCAAGGATAACAAAATTGTGCTGATAACCTCAACAAATAATGGAGTTTCTGGCAATAATGAAATCAGTCCAAATGCAATTTTGAAATCACGGGGCACATGGCGGGTGGGAGCCGAGCAGCAGCCGTTTCTTCCTGCCTGGTTCGAGCCGTGCCGTCTCCCCTGCCATATGCCTGCCGGGGACGGACACCTGGGCTGCTTTCTACTTCTCTTCCAACCTGGCCTTGGGGCGAAGGTGACGGGGGTGGGGTGAGGTGGGGAGGAATGGGCTGAGGAGAGGAGCCTTGCTGGCTCTTCCTTGGCTTTTAATGCCACCAACTGGGGTGGAGCCTCGTGTCAGAGCCTTTTCTGGAGTGGATCCATGTCTGTGAAGTTCCTTTAAGACAGGGGTCTTCAAGCTTGGCATGCTGGCTAGGGGATTCTGGGAGTAGAAGTCCGCAAGTCTTAAAGTGGCCAAGTTGGGTGACCCTTCCTTTTGCCTCTTTGTGGGCCTTCTGTAGTCTTCATTCCAAGCGGTGTTTGGGTTTTATTATCTTTCTAGGAAAGGTTTTACCTACCAGCGCTACCTTGCTGAGGTTTTATTTACCATTTGAACTAACTTACCGTACATATTTCATATTGTGTTTATACTTGACCTTTCCAAAATATGATATAACCTGCTGGATGAGGCTTTTATCCGGAGAAACAGGCTAGGCAAGGATGTAATGCTAATAATCCTTTTTGATAGTAATAATAAGAGAGCAGTTAGGGGATCTAGCAGGAGACGCCGAGGCTTCCGAAACATGGTAGGGACGCAACCGGAAGGGCTATATAATCGTTTTAGCTGCAAAGGGCAGATTAGCTGGCCAAATGACCCGGGTGCAGGATTAAAACTCTCCTCGCCCCAATGATGGCTATTTGTGTGTTTCTCTGATTGATCTCCTGGCGTGGCTCCAGGGCTCAAGGCTGGACATCTCTCCTCCGACTGCCTTCCCAGCAATGTCCCCGGGAAGGAGTTGACTTGTGGTTTCTAGACTGCTCCTATATTAGTTGAAATCAATGAAAACTCCATGAAGCTGGCAATGGCTGGAGATCATGCCTGGACTCTCAGTGTTCACACAACACAGTTAACTTGAGGGATCTAGTGCAGGACTAGCACTGATGATGTTGCCTAGTTGGGTCATGAAACGCCTGCAAGAAAACCACCAAGTTCAGAGACCACCAAGGAGCCCATCGTATCCTCCTCCTCCTCCTCCCTTCTAGCACTGATGATGTTGCCTAGTTGGGTTATGAAACGCCTGCAAGAAAACCACCAAGTTCAGACCCCTCATTTCAACCCTGAGCTACAAATATTCTCCTTCACGGCTAACTTGGTTACTGTAGTGGCCCACTTGCTGGACATGCCTTGTAAGCGAACCATGGACTAACTGGCTCAGAGACTTCAGCAGCCACACACAAACCTCTAACCGTGGTTAAGACTGAGGAAGCCCAGCGTTTTGCGCAAAGTCACTCAGCTTGAACAGACGCGGGGAATCCTGTGGTGTGAACGTTTGCTGAAGGACTCAGGTCTGGAGAAGGCCGAGGTGCCCCCAGCCACGGAGGCAAAACGTGGCCCACAGACCTCAAGCACAGGCCTGGGGGCAATGGGTACGTGCCCCCTTCAAGGCCTTGGGTTCAGCTAAAGGAGGAACGGTGCTCAGGGGCTGAACGTCTGCCTCCGTTCCCCTGCATGTAGTAGGGGGACCTGTAGCAACGCTTGGCCACCTTCGTGGACTCAGATGGTCTGAATCTCTATTTTAAGATAATCTTATTTGAGTTGACAAAGTTCAACAAAACTATTTTGCACAGAGCCAGAGATTCAAACAGAGATTCAAATCGCCTCTCCCTCCCTCCCCGGCGGAAGAGGAAGGCTGCCCACTGCTGTCGCCTAAAAGGCTAAAACTCCCGTCTCCCGGCCCGTCAGAGCCAGCTGAGCACGCCAGGAACAATTAGCCCATCGATTAACGAAGGCAGTTCTGAAACCCTCCCCCCCCCCCGCACTCCACAAGAGCACCACCAGCCAGCCTGGCCGCATGGTCAAGCTCGGGCCTGCAGGAACGCCCAGACGTGGTTATTTAGCCAGACCGTAGATTAGCCGGGAGCTGCTCGTCAGACCCACCCAAACACTCCGGGGATGAAAAGGCCTGACGCAGGGAACTGGCGGCTTGCCGGGGATTGTGGGGGTCTGGGGAACGGAGAGCAGCACCCTTCTCGGCCTGCTTCCCTGCTCCCCCCTCCCTCCCTCTTCTGCCCGTCTGTCTCTTGGCCGAGGGCTGCTCTCCCCGTGAACCCTGCAGAGTTTCTCCCCTCAAAAGGCACCAATAAAACCGATTGGGAACTGGCTGTCCAGATTTGTACAAATGTGAGCTCGCTCTGTGCCTAGCTTTGAAACTGAAAATACGTTTTCTTCCCTTCCCCAAGAGCCTCTTAAGAGCTGCCTAAGAAATGGAACTCTACCTACCTTCTGTAAGATGTTTTTAATGCATTTCTGCAGTTCCATCCAGTTATTACAAAGTTCTCCACCAAACGTTTTCTCCCACCTGGACCGAGGAGGGAGAAAAATAGAGTCTTGAAAATAGGCCAGCCTCCGAGGAAAGACTGCCCAGCTGCAGTTGGTGCCCTCCAACCCAAGATGGGCAATCATCCTCATCCCTCTGATGAAGCAGCAGCAAAGCCCCACAGCACACCCTCCCCCCCCCCAATCCTGGGCACACTGCTGAGATCCCACAGGAACATTTGGGTTCTTCTGTCTGTCCATACAGCAGCTGCTTCAGAAACATCTGCATTTCTGGGATATAAATAGGAAGGTGGCAGAATAATCGAATTGGGGGCCGAGCACTGACTGGCAGGTGGAGGGCAGAGAGAGGCACCTGAGGGGCTAGAAGGGAGGAGGGCACTCCCCAGGGACTTCCAGCTTTGCAAAGTAGCATCTCTCTCCCCCAAAGGAGAGCCATCCCTCTCTCCATGTCCAGAGATAAAGCACTTCATTTATTCAATGCCCAGAGGCCACCACCATCCAGATGTGCTCTCCTCTATAACAGAGTAAGTGTTGGAAGGGACCGAACTAGTCCGACCCCCTGCTCAAATGGCTATCCAGTCTCTTTTTGAAAGCCACCAGTGATGGAGCACCCACAATTTGTGGAGGCAAGCCCTTCCACTGATAACAGAATAACAGAGTTGGAAGGGACTTTGGAGGTCTTCTAGTCCAACCCCCTGCTCAAGCAGGATACCCTAGATCATTTCAGACAAATGGCTGTCCAATCTCTTCTCGAAAACCTCCAGTGTTGGAGCAACCACAACTTCTGGAGGCAAGCTGTTCCACTGGTGAATTGTCCTTGCTATTAGGAAATTTCTCCTTAGTTCTAGGTTGGTTCTCTCCTTGAAAAGTTTCCACCCTTTGCTTCTTCTCTTGCCTTCTGCTGCTTTGGAGAATAGCTTGACTCCCTCTTCTTTGTGGCAGCCCCTGAGATACTGGAAGACTGCTACCATGTCTCCCCTGATCCTTCTTTTCATTGAACTAGACATACCCAGTTCCTGCAACCGTTCTTCATCTGTTTTAGCCTCCAGTCCCCTCATCGTCTTGGTTGCTCTTCTCTGCCCTCTTTCTAGGGTCGCAACATTTCTACACACACCGATTCTCCCTTCTCATCCGCCAGGGTTTTCCACTCACTTCCCCCCCCCCCAAATATCCCCTGGTTGGAAGCAGCTGTCTGGGGGGGACCCAGCATGTTTAACAGGGCAGAAAATGCTCAGGATTACCCGGTGGGCGCCTAGGAACAGAGGAAGCCCCTGCTTGGGTGCATTTTATTTCTGACTCTCCAGGAACTGGGGTGGCTTTCTCAGTCCGGTTTCTCTTCCTGCTTCTACTGCAGAGCCCCCGGGCTCAGACGTGGACACGGAAAGAGAGGAAAATCTCCAATGGGAATGAATTCATAAAATCCAAATTGCATTTTTACAAGACACTTAGCTCGAAGGTTTTTTTTTTTTTTTAATTTCTTGTTGAATTTGCAAAACACATTGAACCACAGAGTAAACAGGGGGTTCTCGGGTGTTGAGCCTCCTCGGAGTAGCTGAGCAATTAAGGAAGCCGCTGGGTCATCAGGTGAAGTGGGTTAGGCAACCACGGCAGCCTTTGTGTCCCTCCAGAGAAGCCACCGGGCATCCAAGAAAAGCATGCTGCTTCTTTCTGTGCATACACAGGGCTTCCAACCTTGGCAACTTTAAGACTCGTGGACTTCAACTCCCAGAATTCCCCACCAGCACAGCTGGCTGGGGAATTCTGGGAGTTGAAGTCCACGAGTCTTAAAGTTGCCAAGGTTGGAAAACCCTGATTGAAATATTCTGCAGAATTGAGGACATTCTCCGTCCATCCTCTTCCTCCTCTCGTATGGCCATTACGAGGTCTCCCATAGCCAGCATCTGCACTGTCAGTCTTCCATCGTTCTGAGCTGGCTGCCTTTTCTCGAGCGAGAGATCATCTTCTGTGTTCTCATTTCCTAGCTTGGATTTCTGCTCTGCCTGCCTACAATGAGCGGCGACCAAAGAATTTATTCAGGACATTGAACATTTGTAAGGATGGCAGGTCTGGGCCAAGGCTGCCCACCGTTCCTTCCAGGCATCCGCGGCCGTCTGCCAGCTGCTTAGTCTGTTCAGTAGCAGGTGGGATCCGTGGTCCAGAATTGCAGTCCTAATCTCATTTGGGCCAGTAACAGGAGGAGACAATGTCCTTGAGGAGGGACACGGCTCCTCTCTGCCCCCTTCTCCCCTTTCTCCCCTTGCTCTGCCTCTAGGGCAGCCCTCCTGCTACAGCCGGGTGGGGCTCCTGGTGTACGTGCTGAGCTGGAATTTAACTCAGGGTTAACAAACTGCTCCAATTTCTTGCTTTAAACTGGGCGGATGGGATTAACCCCACGATGTTGACTCCCTGGCTCAACCCTCCGAATAAGGACTGTCCTTCCGGAAGATGCTCCAGATGCAGCTCAACTTAAGACCACAACGGAGTCCAAAATTTTCGTTGCTAAACAAGACACTTGTTTTGTCCCATTTTATGGCCTTTCTTGCCAGAGTTGTTAAGCGAATCACTGCAGCTGTTAAGTTAGACACACGGTGGTTAAGCGAATCTGGCTTTCCCATTGACTTTGCTTGTCAGAAGGTCGCAAAAGGGGATCACGTGACCCCGGGATGTTGCAATCGTCATGAGTCAGTTGGCAAGCGTCCGAATTTTGACCGTGTGACCAGGGGGATGCTGCAATGGTCCTAAGTGGGAAAACCGGTCATAAGTCACTTTTTTCTGTGCCGCTGTAACTTCGAATAGTCATTAAACGAAGAGTTGCAAGCAGGATCTGTATATTCAGAGGGTCTTGTGGCTATGCCCGATACCAGTGTGTGTGAACAGTTTTAAGGGGGAAGCACGGCTCTCTGTTTGCACACTTGTCTTGTCCCAGTTTTGGGAGATCTCTAACCTCACCATGTCCTGTGTCACCAGTCCTGTGTCAACCAACTGTGGTCAGTCTGGACTGTGGTGGACGCCTTCAGCCAAGCCACCTGGTTGCACAACAATAGCGTCTTCCTTAGATCTGCCCCCCCCCCTCCACAAGCACCCCAGGACAATGATGAACTCTCTTTGCTTAGCTTCTCCTCCGCTTCATGATGGCCCAGAGCAAACAGGGCCAAGGTGGTTGCTTGCTAGGGATCGATTCCTGGGTTTTAGCCTCCGGTTGCTCGCATTATCCTCCAAAGGTGCTGCTGTTTAGCAGAATAACATAGTTGGAAGGGGTCTTGGAGGTCTTCTAGACCAGCCCCCTGCTCAAGCAGGAAAATCTATTACCATTCCAGACAAATGGCTGTCCAATCTCTTCTAGCAAACCTCCAGTGATGGAGCACCCACAACTTCTGGTGGCAAGTCGTTCCACTGGTTAATTGTTCGAAAAAGCCAAAGGGTTCCTACCCTTGGAAAGTACGATTTCCACCGAGGGCCTTTGATCTCCCTTCCTCTCCACAGCAACCAAACTGGAGAAAACGCTGAGCCAAAGTCTTTCGGGTGGGGCTGGGCAATTACAGATGTCGAGGAAATTTTAAGTATCTGCCAAGCTCGTTTCTTATCTACGCTGACCGCGTTTTACTGCTTGGACAAACAGAAGGTCCCTCTGGCAGCAGGATTTGAGCCGCCGGACTTTTCCGCCAAATGTACACACACACACACACACACACACTCACCCAGCACACCCTGCTAGCAGCACCCAGATCTTCCTGCGGGTCCTGGATAATGCTGGCTTCTCGCCTGGATGTGCCCACAAGAAGTCTTTGCCCGTTCGTTCCCCACCTCCACCTGACCTCCTGATCCTCCGGAGATGGCTGTTCCTCCAGGGGAGGCTCCCCCAAAAGCAGGGTCTCCCTTTCCAAGATGGCGAGCAGCTGATCTGCTGGTGAAAGTAACCCCCCCTCCCCTTTCTTCAAAAGAGAAATAATGGTTTTGAGGATTGATTGCATTCCCCGGATTTGGAAAATCCTTAGCCTCTTCCTGCCTCCGGCATCGTATCTCCACCCAGAATCCATCGCTCTCGCCCCCAGTTGCCATTCTTCCTTGCACGAGGGCCTGCCCCTTCCCAGTATGCCCACTGGGACTCCGAGCCACATCCTGCTCTCTTCTCAATGCCCCAGGGGCTTCACGGAACAGGAAAGAATTCATATGACAACACCCTCGGCTGGCTCCCTACGGAAGCAGCTGATGGAGACGACATTAGCAGAATAACAGAAGGGACCTTGGAGGTCTTCTAGTCCAACCCCCTGCTCAAGCAGCAGACCCTCTACCATTCCAGACAAATGGTTGCCCAATCCCTTCTTAAAAACTTCCAGTGATGGAGCACCCACAACTTCTGGAAGCAAGTTGTACCACTGGTTAATTGTTTTAACTGTCAGGAAATTTCTCCTTAGTTCTAGGTTGCTTCTCCCCTTGATTAGTTTCCACCCGTCGCTTCTTGTGGGATCTGTCTTTTTCCCAAGAAGCCCCTCTCCTTTTTCACTTTGGTAGAGATTTCAGGCTGCCCATTCACTTCTCTGCCGGAGTCTCGTCAGAGTGCATTAAAGTACCGGTACCTGCACCACATCCAAGCGACCTGCGTGCACACGGCCATCTTGTTCCTTGTTTGCTGTCAACAGGATGAAGCTATATTTACCCACGTCGAAAAACCTCACTGGTGAAAGAAACACGGTTGAAGGGCAAGAGAGGACTGGAGCCCAGGGACCCTGGCAGGTGTGGCTTGGAATTGGCATAACTTTTAATTTGGGGAAGACGGAGAGAGCGTGGTTCTCCTTCCCACATCCTGGCTGGGCTGGCAGGAGCCTTGCTGTTGCCGCACCAGCCTGCTTTATCCTCTGCCCTTTGGAGCCCGGCAGGGGGGCTTCTAGGAACCCTCTTAGCAGGGAAGGGGGTCCCTGTGACCTTCAGTCCCAGCCAGAAGGATTAAGCATCCCCAAAAGGTCAACATTCATTTTCCAGGAGTCTTTTCTGCATAGAGTCAACCTGCCCTTCCTTGATGGCAGCAGAGCTTCATGCGCACACAGAGGGGCTGCCCACATGGATGCCGAGTTCAGCTGTGCCCGTGTGCACGATCTGCAGGGAGACGGCTGACTTTGGGGAAAGCCAGGAGTGCTAAGCCTGCCGCTGGCTTTCTGCCTGGATCAGTGTGCAGTTACACAAGACGAACACCCTGTCAGATTCTCCGTCTGCACTTTCCCACTTTTAAAGCTCTAAGCAGAGGGCTTCCAACGTCCTCCTGCCCCTCCCACCCACAGACTGAACCCCTCGTGGAAAGCTCGGGGGTCTTCCGAGACCGCCTGTGAGCCCCATCCGACTCGGCGACCCACTTTGGAAAGCAGGAAAGCCCCCCGGCACACTTTCTGTGAATAAGGCTCTCTAATTCTGCTTTCCAGTTTCAGACTTAGCAATAGCACTATAGCACTTAGACTTATATACCGCTTCATAGTGCTTTTACAGCCCTCTCTAAGCGGTTTACAGGGTCAGCCTACTGCCCCCAACAGTCTGGGTCCTCATTTTTACCGACCTCGGAAGGATGGAAGGCTGAGTCAACCTTGAGCCGGTGAGATTCGATCTGCCAAACTGTTGGCAGCCGGTGATCAGCAGAAGTAGCCTGCAGTACTGCACTCTAACCACTGCGCCACTGAAGCTCTTGGTTATAATGCAGCGTTTAGATAATGTAGGTGTGCCTATTGAAGAGGCAAAACAGAAAAATACCTGGTCTGAGCGAGAGTAACAAAAAATGTGGTGTGAGCCAGAAAAAATGGTTAGGGTGCCAGGGAAGGAGAGAGGGGAAAAAAACTCAGGGTGATTTTCCAGTTTTGCCCCAGTTCTGGCTGCTCACCGCAACTGGCGGCCTCCCTTTTGCTGCCCTGCAGGGCACGGGGGTGGGAAGGCTGCACAAATGAGGAGTGGGCCAACTGCTTTTCTGCCTGTCCCAATGCACCTTTTGTCTCCTTCAAAGTCTGGACTGCACAACTTTCATCCAGGAGCTCATTGGGGGCTGATCCTCAGAATAGAGAATAGAGCTGGACGGGACCTGAGAGGTCTTCTGGTCCAACCCACTGCTTAAGCAGGAGACCCCAGACCATTTCAGATAAGTGGCTGTCCAGTCTCTTCTTAAAATCCTCACGCACCCAGAAATTCTGAAGGCAAGCCCTTCCACCTGTCCTCCCTGTCAGGAAGTTCCTCCTTAATTCCAGATTGCTTCTCTCCTTGATGAGTTTCCATCCGTTGTTTCTTGTGTTGCCTTCGGGTGTTTTGGAAAATAAGTTGACACCCCCCCACCCCCCCGCCTTTGTGGCAACCCCTTAGATATGGGAACACTTATGTTACCCCTAGCCCTTCTTTTCTCTAGACTGGCCATACCCAGTTCCTGCAACTGTTCTTCATGTGTTTTAGTCTCCAGGCTTTTAATGAACATGGCTGTCCTTTTCTGCACTTTTTCCAAAGTCTCAACATCTTTTTTGTAATATGGTGATTACAAAAAAGATGTTGAGACTTTGGAAAATCCTCTTAAGGATTTTCTCTTTCAACCGCAGCTCTATTTCCTAGGGTGCTTCTTCTTCCCAATTTGCTACAGCGGCTCACAGGCCTCTTCCATGCATGCCACCCACTTTCCAATGGGCCATGACACATTGAGAAGAAAGGGGAGGGCCCCCTCCCTCTATATGGCCCCTTCTTCCCGGAACTGCCATGCCGACAATCGTGGATCGTGAGTGTTCGGGCCACTGGCCTGGGTGAACCACCAGTGCTGGTTTCATTCCTGGCAGCAATCTGGTTTCAGGCCACCGATCTGGACGGAAGAAGGGATGTGCTTTCCGGGGCAGTAGCAGGGTGCGGGCATGTTTGTGTGTTGCGGTAAAAATAGGGACGAGCCTTGAGACACTTTAGTCTAGGACAATGACCCCCCTGTTCTCAGACGCTCTTTTCCCTGCCCTGAGAAAGGGGACTGCTTGGCTTCCCAGCTCTCATCAGAAGCTGCACAACCATTTTCAAAGGCATGTGTGTATGTAACATCAGGGCTGGAATTCATGTTCTGCCAGGAGGCACCGAGGATGTGTCTGGCCTTCAGAAGAGAACATAGGTAGCTCCAGGTTGAACTGTGGGGTCCTTGGTGCTCTCTCAGCTTGGTGGTTTTCATGTAGACGTTTCATTACCTAACTGGGAAACATCATCAGTGCTAAAAGGGAGGAGGAGGACTGTGGGGTCCTTGGTGCTCTCTCAGCTTGGTGGTTTGCTTGCAGATGTTTCATTACCATCACACCCCAACCAACACAGGCAGGGCAAGCTACGGTATATCCTCAGGGAACAAACTCCGTAGTTACTAGCACTAATGATGTTACCTAGTTGGGTAATGAAACATCTGCAAGGAAACCCCCAAGCTCAGAGAGCACCGAGGACCCCACACGTTCAGCCTTGAAAAAAGAGAACGGAGAGGGACAGGATACTCTTGAGTAAGAACACACATTTTCTTTACCATCCCAAATAAACATGAGTTTCCCTCAGAGTGTGACCAATTTGATGGTGGATCCAAATGACCAAGGGGGGGTCAGGGTCTCCTCCGCGGGGGATGCAGTCTGTGTTCAGGCAGATGCTGAGCAGCCATTTGCCAGAAAAGTTTCAATTTTAGTTCCTGCAGTGAACAAGCAAGGGCTGGGCTTGATGGCTCCTCGCAATAAAATTGTTATTATTTTAAGGCTCAACATCCAGGAAAGCGCCATATGTTTTTCTTGTACAAGCCCATTCCCTGGCACAGTTCCCGCCGTTCTCTGCTCTCTGGCCCATGGAGTTTCTCTGTGACTGATGCTCTGAACTGAACCACGCCATGTGGCTTTGCCACAAAAGACAGCAAGTGTCAACCCGTCTCTCTTTCTCTCCCCCAGGTCTGAAAAGCCAGGAAAGGCCACGGGGCGATAGGCCAACCCGGGAGATCAGAGGGACGGCAGCAAAAGCAAGGCCGTTTAGAGGGCGATGATGGAGACCTTTCCTCATGGCAGCTCTAGGAACCTCCTTTTGGCAGCCTGCGTGGTTCTGTGGAGAAACCACACCCAGCCACGCAAACTCCTGCTGTGAGCTAGGATCCAGGAAGACGCCCCCCCCTCCCACCCCCACTTCCCAGGATGTGCAACACCAGCCAAGCCAGCTGGAGCTGCCCTGTGGACTCCAGGATAGACCACCTCTTCCCGCCCACCTTGTACATCATCGTCATCACCGTGGGGCTGCCCACCAACTGCATGGCGCTCTGGGCGGCCTACCTGCAGGTCCGGCAGAAGAACGAGCTGGGCGTCTACCTGATGAACCTCTCCATCGCGGACCTGCTCTACATCGCCACGCTGCCCCTCTGGATCAACTACTTCCTCCACTACGACAACTGGATCCACGGGCAGGAATCCTGCAAGCTCTTCGGGTTCATCTTCTACACCAACATTTACATCAGCATCGCCTTCCTCTGCTGCATCTCGGTGGACCGCTACCTGGCCGTGGCCCATCCGCTGCGCTTCGCCAAGTTCCGGAGGGTCAAGACAGCGGTGGCCGTCAGCGCGGTGGTGTGGACCATCGAGATCGGGGCCAACTCCGCCCCGCTGTTCCACGACGAGCTCTTCCACGACCGCTACAACCACACCTTCTGCTTTGAGAAGTACCCCATGGAGGAATGGGTGGCCTGGATGAACCTCTACCGGGTCTTCCTGGGCTTCCTCTTCCCCTGGGTGCTGATGCTCTTCTCCTACCAGGGCATCCTGCGGGCCGTGCGCAGCAACGTCTCCACCGAGAAGCAGGAGAAGGCGAAGATCAAGCGCCTCTCGCTCAGCCTGATCGCCATCCTGCTCTTCTGCTTCGCCCCCTACCACCTCATCCTGCTCTCCCGCAGCACCGTCTACCTGAGCAAGCCGGGCGACTGCAGCTTTGAGGAGAAGGTCTTTGTGGCTTATCACACCTCCCTGGCCTTCACCAGCTTGAACTGCGTGGCCGACCCCATCCTCTACTGCTTCGCTAACGAAGGCGCCCGGAGCGATGTGGCCAAGGCCCTCTCCACCTTGGTGCGCTTCCTCACCAGCTCCAAGCCCCAGGAGATGGCCAGCGCCTCGCTCACCCTCGACACCCCTCTGTCCACCAAGAAGAGCATCTTCTGCCGGCAGCCGCTGGCCTTCCCGCTGCCCCCCTCCTCGGTGGCCGGCGGGTTGGGGATGGGAGACGAGGATCTCCACATGAAGATCCTGACTTTGAACCGGTGACTGTTCCTGGGGAAGCAGCCGGTCTCTGCCACGCGGGCGGCATCCCGAGGATTCTTTAAGAGCCAGTAATAATATTACGACGATTTAAAAGCAGCCCTGTGTCTGAGCATGTTTCTGCCACATGTTCCACTGATAACCATACCTGGCATTTGTCTAACACAGGGGTCTGCAACCTTAAACACTCAAAGAGCCACTTGGGCCCGTTTCCCACAGAAAGCAAAACAACGGGAGCCACAAAACCTGGGTGGGCATGGCCAACTCGACGTCACTCACTCCCACCCAGTCACATGACACCCCCCAGCCACACCTATCCAGGTTTTGTGGCTCCCCGTGTTTTGTTTTCTATGGGAAATAGGTATCTCTCTCTCTGTGTCTCTCTCCCTCTCTCTCCTCTCTCTCCCTCTCTCTGGGCTGTTGTGCTCAGTGCTCGGAGGGGGAGGGAAGCGCTTCCCCACGCTGCCCCCTTCTTTCTCTTGGCCCCGCCGACAAGGGAGGAGGAAGGCCAGGCTTGGGGGATGGCCCCCACCCCACAAGATCCACCCCTGCCGGCCTCTCCCAGCCCTCTTTGCTGGCGGCAACAGCAAATGTACCACAATGAAGGCAGAATGCTGTTGCCGTGCAAAGGCAAGTAGAGGGGCGCTTCGCTCCCGCACTAAGGCTCCAGCCATGCCACTGCCGTGACAGGATGATGGCTCTTTCATCCCTCTGCCGCGACAGGGTGACAGGGAGCCACAGCAGAGGGCCCAAAGAGCCGCATGCGGCTCCGGAGCCACAGGTTGCAGACCTCTGGTCTAACACTTCCAAGCATACAAACCACTTCACACGCATTTCTTTATCGTCCACGCTACAGCAAGGAGAGCAATTGTCCCCTCATATGGTCAGGTGGCACAGCAGCACCTCATCACTGAGGCCATGTTGGATCCCATAAAGATAGGACCCGGGGATACGGCCAAAGCGCCATCAGATTTTATGTGCTGAGGCCAGCCAGATTGTGTCCCATAATGGACACAAACAATAAAACTACGCTGATTCCCATCAGCCTACCATGTGGGCTGTGTGACACCATGTGACACGACATCCCACAATTTACCATTTAAGGGTGTAAAAACCACTCTGACCCTATTCTCAATCGGTTCTACAAGTTCCCCTTCTATGAGAAAGCAGCAACAGGGTCCTGGCACTGGGCTCGCTCTCGGATCTTCCCCTTCATCGTTTTTGCACGGCTCCAAACCAGCCACTTCCATTAGAGCAGCCTTCCTCCATTCAATTTCCAGGCAGCCAGGTCAAAGGGCTGTTTATGACTTTGAAAGCTGCCATCCTATGGCATCTGGATAGCACCAGGTAAAGATTTCTAAAGATGACAGAAAAATTCTCTTATCTAGAGAATAGCAGCGATAAGGTTTGAGCCACTGGTTCCTGTGCAACAAAGCTGGGAACTTCTTGTTTTTTCTCTCTTGTCCAATTTATGCTTGCTTCTTTAAACAACCCGATTAGCTGAAACGAGCGCATGGCTCAAACCAGGGCTAGCAGTTCTCAGTGCACAGCTGCTTCCCCGGGGCCCCTTCAAACACCAGAAGACGAAAACAATCACCCGCGTCTGTTTCTCCTTAGCCTGTTATAGTTTCCCATCTCCTAGTTAGGACAGGAAGCCGAACACAGGGAGTTTCTGGAAGGGTAATTAACGGAACATTTTCAGAGGCCATGATTGGTTGTCACATAATTAAATCTCAGCCTGGCCTGATCCGTCACCCAAAGGGAAGAGGGGGAGGAACCTGCCTTCCTCCCAGAAGAGGGCAGCTCTCAGTGGGTGCTCCTTTCTAAAACAGGAGAATTTGGAATTGCTTCCGATTGTGCAGAGAGAGACCAAGGCATGTTCGCATCTGTAGGCTTTTCGGTCTGGGTGGGACCCTCGATTGAGAAGTCAGCTGACCTGCTTTCGTGGCTCCCTGTTACATTCACAGCTGGATTATTTAAGAACTCATGAAAGGGTGGACTTTAATTATCCCTTCAATGCATGTTTATGAATGAGCGTGGGACGGATATTAATCTATGTCAGCAGAGATGATGTAAGAATAGTATTTCTTCCCCCAGAATAGCTAAATTTACCGCATATATGTAGTGTTACAATCTGTGAATCAGCCCTTTGTATGGGACAAGATATAAGGCATATAAATTCTCTTGCTCCAAAATCAATGTGGACTTCTGGCAAGTTACCCTACGGATGACTCTCTGTTCCAGGAATGCATGACAAAGAAAGATTAGCATCAGTAACATTCCGAGATGAGAACAGCCTAATCTTAGCCTCACTGAGGGCCACTGGGCAGAGAGGCTTCCTGGGAATAAACACGAGAGGCCAAAGGTGAGTCCAGTGGACAGGGCTCTCCAGAGGAGGAGGAGGCGGCATCCCTCAACCTCAGCCACGCCTTGCCTTGGGGTCTGGTAGCCTAAAACATGCCCACTCCCACAAGGGACAAGAAGGGAGCGCCATCACTACTGGCGAAGGAGGGTTTACCCTCCTCCCTGAAATCTCCAATCTTGCAACTCCCCAGATGTTCTGAGGGCGAAGGTCAGAACGGGAGACTTTCTCTGGTGCTGTTTATTTAGCTTTCTCTCTCTTGGCTGGATCCTCCGGCTGCTGGAATGTCGATAAGAGGAGGCAGTCGCCTGCGTGAGGGGCAGAGCAAAGGAAGGTCGGTCCTTTTGACTTTCCCAGGGTTGGGACCTGAAACGCCTCAGTTCAACTCTGGCATGTCCCAAAGGTGCTTTTCCAAAAGGCAACTGGACTTCCTTGGGTTTTTTTTTCCTGAAAACATTTTGCTTCTCATCCAAGAAGTTTCTTCAGTTCTTTAGAAGTGAAACGTTTTGAAGGGAAAAAAAACAATTAAGTCCAGATGCCTTTGGAAAAGCACCTTTGGGACAACCATGACCTGGAAGACTGAGAATCTCCAGAGACATTTTACTCCAGATGGACTGTGGTGCACATGGGATGTAATAAATTCCCCAGACCCTTTCGACAAACGGAGTCGTGTTTGAAGTCCTGGGTGTTTGGCAATCCTGGAACTAACCTGCTGGAGGGTTTCTTTCTCTGCTTGGTGGTTTCGCTTGGCATGCTGCTCCCTCCGAGGATGTCAATTAGTTCTTCTGGCAAAGAAGGTGGCAGCACCTAAAAAGGGCAGAGAGAAAAGGGATTGAACATTGGGGTGCCCTGACTCTCCTTTCTCCCCTAACCACCTGCAATCTGCGTTCCCAGGGTCTGGGGTGACCCCGTGGGGAGGGACGAGCGTGTGGTCAGTCTCCTGGCCAGAAAATGCCCGGCAGAGGCCTCCCAGAGAGGGCGCAGGGCTCCTCCTAGGATCCAAAGCTGCAAAGTCGAGGCACCACCCATCTCCTCGCCTCATTTACTCTCCCTGGCCTTTATTCTCGCTTCATTGCTTTCCTGAGCATGTTGAGTTACTCAGCCGGAAGTTAAACTTCCTGTCGGGTAATGCGGGATATCCTCATTTCGTGAACAGGACCTGAACCCCAAGACCAGCCCATTTCAATGAACCTTTGTAGCTCAGGGTTGACCTTGGTGGGGTCCTTGGTGCCCTCCGACCTTGGTGGTGGTGGTGGGGTTGCAGACGTTTCATGACCAAGCTAGGTAACGTCATCAGTGCACTCCGAGGTTGGCTGTCTGGGCACTGATGCTGTTGCCTAGTTGGGTCACGAAATGTCTGCAAGAAAACCCACCAAGCTCAGAGGACACCAAGGACCCCCCCCCCGGCAGCCCATCAATGAGGGTCGTGCAGAGCGCAAGGATTCACTGGGGGACCGCGGCTCCTGGCCCAGGATGATGGGCCTTGGAGTCCCGCCTCCTGCATTAGGCTGGCCGCTCTTCTCCGCCCCTCCACCACAAACCCAAAGCTTTACCGGGGGGGGAGGGGGGCGGAGGAGGCTTCTCGGGGTCCTCCCGGACGCAAATAAAACAGGAGGGCGCCCGCGGGCGCGTCGCTCTGTTTCGTATCTCTATGGTCCAACAGCCAAGGGCCACCCGCCCCGACCTCCACGCCGTCTCTATGACGAGTGGTTTCCGGCTTACACCGGAAGCGGGCCGGCACACTTTCCCCTCAGGTATGGGAGTTGAGGGAGAGGCAAGGAAGACTCGCCCCCCCCCCACCTGCCTCGACGCTTGAAAGGACGCCATAATTTATGCATTCATGAGTAAACGAAGCCACCTGAGCACAGGCCCCGCCCCTCACGCTGCCGCCGCGTCCGGAGGGAGTGTGGGAGGGGACATTTGCATATTCATGAGGAATATTTGCATACGCGGAGTGACGCCAGAGGCCTACGCAAAGGGCGGGGCGCGCGGAGCGTGCCGGAGACAGCGCGCTCGACGTTAGCGGGCCGCTCCGCGCGGGGGCCGCTGGGAGCGCGAGGATGGTGGCCGGCGCCTTCCCCATCGCCAAGTTGCTCTACCTGGGCGTCCGGCAGCTCTCGAAGCCCCTGGCGGCGCGCATCAAGGACGGGGCGCGCGCCAGCCCCTTCTTCCGCCAGTATATCTGCGGTCCCCCCGCGCAGCGTGAGTAAGCG
>QLTV01003442.1:855587-872657 GCA_003457575.1 Thermophis baileyi
GCGGAAGCGCCCCCCGCCCGCCCGGCGCCCCTTCGCCCTCGGCCCGAGCAGCCGGAGGCTTCCAGGGTGGCCGCGCGGGGCCCGCTCTTCCCTTTGCAACCCGGCGCCCCCGCGCATCGCCCTGCGGCCCCTACATCCCCTCCCATGGGCTGGGGATGCTAGGATGCGGCCGTCCGGCGCAGCTGCCAGGCTCTGGGTGGGGAGCGGCGGCTGTTTTCCGCCCGGCGTGCAGAGCGAGGCGGCTGGAGCGCTGCGGAGTTTCGGGCAGGCTGCAATCTGCGCGCGGGGGGGGGGAGGGGTTGTTAAGGGGCCCTTTGTGGGGTGCGGCAGAGCCCGGCTTGTGTTTTGCGAGAGGCCTAATGGGGAAGGGAGCGTCCCTGGGCTCCCCCACATGTCCCGGCCCCATTGAGTGGCTGGAAGAAAAATGGCTGAATGGGGCGCTGGATGAGCAGCAGGGGCCAAGGGGTGGCAGGAAGGCTGGCACCAGAGGGAGGTTTCTGCCCCCCCCCTTCCCGCCCCGTCAGTCTGCTGGTAAGGTCGAGGTGCAAACCTTTAGGAAAGGCGGCAGTGGACTTGCACTTGGGACAACATTGCCTGTTTTGTGGGAGGCTATTGTGGTATGGATCCCCCCACCCCACCGCCACCTCTGGATCTCTTCTGCCTGGCATTCTGCCCTGTGGGCAGTGTGGGGCCCTCGGAGCCACTGGGACCCTGGATAGGTTGCTCCTCTTTTGAGCCATTTGTGTATTTGGACCTCTTCCCCCTTGAAGAGAGACCCATATGGACCCCTGAGGTCAGCCCGTTTTGCATACTGACAGCCCCTGTTTTCACAAGGCACAAAGCCAGGATGGAGTAGGTGACACCCAGAAACGCCAGTGGCCCAATCTGCAGATGACCTTGTCCAACGTGTGTCCCAGAAATGTTGCACTGCAACGCTCACACCTCCCGGCCAGATTAGGTGCAAAGGATGGTGGTGGGCCTCAGGTTGGACAGGTAACCCAGTGAAGGTTGAAATGTGCATTTCATCCCAGATCCTTTGGAAAATTGGATCTCTGAGAGAATCCCGCTTTCAAAATGACTCCTGGTGAGAGCTAAGTAAACCTGTTCTCCCCATCCCCCCTTGACCCTTGACTCTGCCAGCTTCCAAGCACTGGATGGTTGGCCGGCCATTCCCTGACATTCCTTCTGCCAGCATTGATGGAAGCAGAAGGAACAAGGAGGGCAGGGAAGTCTGACCATCCAGGGTGTGGCTGTTGATGAGGCATCAATTGTTGTTGTTGTTGTTGTTGTTGTTGTGTGCTAGCACAGCCAGGAGATGCAACTGACCCAACCTGGCATGCAGCAATCAAGCACTGAATTGTGAAACCGTATTTGCAAGACTTACGACCCTGTTTTCGGTATCACCCAGACAGTCGTGTGGGTGTATCAGAATTGCAGCGATGGCCTGCCTGCTTCTCCGAGTGCCAGGCCATGCCCTGATCTCGCAGAAGACCCAGTTTGGTCTACTGAGTGAAGGCCCCAAGCTAGAAGGCTGGGAGTTCTAGTCCCGCCTTAGCCATGAAAGCCGCTGGGTGACCTTGGGCCAGACACTCTCAGCCCAGCTCACCTCCCAGGGTTGAGGTTGTGGGGAAAGCAGGAGGAGGAAAGAGCATTAGATACGTTCGCCGCCTTGTTTATAAAAAATAATAAAGGCGGGATATAAAATAAATAAATACGTTTCTTCTCTTCCTTCCTTTCCTGCAGAAGAGTCTCCTTCGACTGCCTCTACCACACCTGATTCTACAGATGGTGAGTGTGCAAAGTGGGTGTGAAGAACCCGACAAAGGTGCCAGCCTGTGGCTGCCCAAATCCGGTCCTGGCATTTGCAGCCATGTCACCCAGTGTGAGGAGCAGGTGGCACCAGGTCACAGGTCCGGAAGAGCCAGCTGAGCGGGCTGCTCTGGGGCCTGGGCTGGATTTGCAGGCCCAGCATGCGTGCTCCCTGCGTCCTCTGATCCAGGGAAGGGACCGGGCCGCCTTCCCAGATGTCTCCCGAATGCCATTCCTTCTGCAGGAGCCAACGAGGAGTCTGACTTCCCTGAACTGCAGACAGCGCGGGAGTTCTCGGAGGAGGAGGAAGAGGAGGAGGGCTCTGTGGAATGGGGGACCCCCAGGGAGCTGACTTTTTCCTACATCACCATTGCCACGCCCTCCGGCAGCAGCCCCAGTGCAGCAGAGCATCGGGGCAGGCGTGACTCCCAGACCCGCCGGACGAGGGCTCCGTTGCCCCGCATGGAGACTTATGAAACTTTTGTGCCCACCCTGGGTGACAGTTTGGAGAACATTCCCAGCCTCTGCCCATCTCCAGAGGCAGAGGGGGCCCTCCTCTCGGGCAGTGGCCAAGGACTGGATGACTTTCCATGGGACTGGGCTTCCCGGGTGGGCTGTGGCAGCGACCTGGATGCGGCCGAAGGGGCGTCTCCGTGTCCCACGCCCCCATCGCCAGCGGTGGAGACGGAAGGAGGTAGCAGCACGGCTTGCTCAGGAACAGGTAGGGAAGGGGCACCTCTGAAGGGCAGTGGAGGCTGAATTCTGCCCTCACCACAAATCCCCGGTCCGGCAGGAAGAGGGCCACATTTGGAGGGCCCAGAAGAAGATAAGACTTGTAGCTCAGGGCTGAATTGTGGGTCCTTGGTGCTTTCTGAGGTTGGTTGTCTCCCGACAGGCATTTCAGGACCCAACTAAGTAACATTATTAGTGCTAGAAGGAAGTGGGGGTTTGTGGAATGGAAGAGGAGGAGGAGGTCTGTGGGATCCTTGGTGCTCTCTGAACTTGGTGGTTTTCTTGCAGACTCTTCATGACCCAACGAGGTAACTTCATCAATGCTAGAAGGGGGGGGGGTTGCCTCTAGCACTGAAGATAATCCCTAGTTGGGTCATGAAACGTCTGCAAGAAAACCACCAAGTTCAGAGAGCACCAAGGACCCCACAATTCAACCCTGAGCTACAGAAAGGGGGGCTGGCATCTTCCAATGTGCCCAAGAGGGGAGGGATTTTCTAAAGGGTGGAATGTGGGTGGGATTTCTTCAGTCAAAATATGATGGTGGGATTCAGAGTCATATCCATCCATGGCAACATTTGGTCATTTGTGATGCCCTGCTTTGTTTTGTTTTTTTAAGGGAAAAACAATCAAAAATTGTTCAGCATGTGGAGAGTTGATCTGTTTGTATTTATTTTTTCAACATGAAAAGCAAAATGTGCTTTTTGACTTTTCGGAGCCCCTGTAAGAGCCACAGAGAATCTTTCCCGCTCTTTATTCTGATGAAATTAAGGAGAAGGGCTGGCACAGTTCCCCCCCCCCCCGCCACATCGGACGGCTCCACCGCTCTTTCCATGCTGTCCATGGGGGCACCAGCTGCTTTAGGGAGCCAATCCACATCTGTAGGCTGGGTCAACCTTCAAACTGCAGATGTTGGAAGTCCAGAGCAGCAGAGCCTAACCTATGAGCCACAGAAATGCTAAGAAATTTCTCAATTTGAAAAATAAACAACTCCCTGCGAAGTTGTGTTGAGATGCTCAGGACGGCTGTCCTGAGAGTGAGATCAAAGTGCCAGCCGGGAGGGAACCAGGAAAGGCAGCTGGACTGGGAAGGGCAAATGGGGAGCTGGGCACAACTGCAGAGCTCGGTGCCCAGAGCAAAAGAAAGGCCCTGACTTCGTGTTTTCCTGGTTTTAAACTCTGCTCCAGATGACCCCAGGGAGACCCTCTCTCTGCCTGCTGCCTTAGTCTCCCACTCCGAAGCAGGCGCCTCCTGCGGTGCTGACACCCCCCAAGACCGAGCACTGACCTCAGCAGAGTTCTGCCAACTACCCCCACCTGAGGAAGAGGAAGAGGGGCCCGGCCAGGAACCCCATCCTGAGCAGCTCCACGTTGAACCAGACCAGTCCGAGAACGCCCTGAACATCCTAGGTGAGCCAGTTGGCATGAGAAAAGGGGCATTAAGAATTTGCCAGGCTAGCATTTTGCCCCCCAAAAGGCTTTCTATGGTAGCTACAGGGTATCAAGGGGAGGCCTGCAGTGCCGCCGCCCCCCCCAACCTGGATGTTTGTGGCGTACCAATCGCTCTGCTCGTTCAGAGGTTCAGGAGCCATGTTGGCACCAGCAGGAGCAAGGGGAGCACCCCAATAGGCGGCCGGGCCTTGCTTTGGGGCCTGCCCAGCTGCCCCTTCCCCAGCAAGCATGTCAGACTGCAATGCCAGGGTGATGGGAGAAGTGGCCCAGCTCCTCTGGCAGGGCCAGGATGGGGAAGGCAGCTCACCTGACTAGGCCCCCCCAACACCGAGGAAGAGGGATTGTGCGTCTCTTCCGCTCCCCCCACACCCACACTTGGAGATGCCAGAGGTTGAGTCTGGGGTCTTTTGCACAGGGTGGGCGAGCACAGCCGGGGCACCTTCTCCAAGGATGGGGCCCAGAGGCAGAGCTACGTAGAAGTCGGCCATTTGCAGGTAGTCCTCGACTTACAACCTTTCGTTTAGTGACTGTTTGAAGTTACAATGGCACTGGAACAAAGTGACCATTTTTCACACTTATGACCATTGCAACATCCCCGTGGTCATGTGATCAAGATTTAGATGCTTGGCAACTGGTTTGTGACATCCCGGAGTCACGTGATCCCCTTTCGCGACCTTCTGACAAGCAAAGTCAATGGGGAAGCCAGATTCCCTTAACAACCATGTTACAAACTTAACAACTGCAGTGATTCATTTAACTGTGGCAAAAAGTCGTAAAATGGGACAAAACAACTGTCTCACTTAGCAACAGAGATTTTGGGCTCAATTGTGGTCATAAGTCGAGGACTGCCTGTATTTCCCTGTTGTTGAGGATTCCTGGCCGTATTTGTCCCACTGAAGCCATGGCGGGGGTGGGTGGGGGCGGCCTGGGCTGCCCTCCTGCCTTTGCTGTCCCTGGTAGGGCTGTTTCTCCCAGGGAAGGTCCTTATTCACGGCCCCTGGCATGGAGCCCGGATCGGGATTGCAGCCACGTCAAGTCAACGGGTATAAATAACCACAGTGCTGAACCAAGCAGAATTGGAGCCGTTGAGCCTTCCGCCGCTCTGCCCTGCCTCCCCGAGCAAGGACAAGGGGCCTGGGCTTCTCTTCAAGGAGTCTGGGCCTGGCCCAGGCTAAAGAGCCCCCCCCCGCAACACAAGGACCCTCTCTGAGAAATCCACATCTTTATTGCTAGCGCTGCTGTTTACTTAATACAGTCTTAGCTACTACTCTGAATTGCAATGGGAGCCACACTGGGCATGATTGTAGTTGTAGTCCAAGGCTTCCTATTGGCTTTGTTTCAAACACATTAAAGGAACTAACATTTCCCCCGCCAGACAACAGGTGGCCTTGCACGGGGTCTACTGACATGCTGCATGCAGGCAGTTCTGTTTCATTTAACTCAGGGGTCTCCAAACTTGGCAACATTACGACTTGTGGACTTCAACTCCCAGAATTCCTCAGCCAGAATGTCTGGCTGGGGAATTCTGGGAGTTGAGGTCCACATATCATAAAGTTGCCAAGCTTGAAGACCCCTGAGTTAAAGGATGCAGCCCCACCATCAGTATTATCCTTTCCCCAAATAAGGGGAGGGATGGGAATGAAGGCCCCTGCCTCCCAAATAGGGTAAGGGGCCTGCTGAAAAGCCATTCGGCAGAGCACCTTCTGGCTCGCTCTTGAGACCGTGAGTCCACAGAGACCACCACACTAGCATCTGGAAAAGAGCAGCCTTTTGCTTCCCAAGCTTCAAATCCTCAAGGCCGTGCTTCGTGCATAACAGCACCCGAACTCAGAACACCGGAGACAATGAAAGACGTGCTCACCCACCTCAGTGTATATGGAAATAGCCGCTCTGGAAAACAGTCACCGAGGCAGCCTTGCCAGCCGGAATGTGAGCACCAATCGCACGCCTGGCCGAGTTAGTGGCCAGTACAAATGGTTGAAAGAGGGAGGCTCCCACTTGCTCTCCTCGCTGACTCTTACCGTGCAGGGTCAGCCAGAATCGGTCACTTTGAGCCCCTCAACACCCCCCCCCAGCGTGCCTGGCCCCTTGTTGCTCACCTTCCTGCTTCTTTGCTGGGGATCCAGCGCTCCATTTCGCAGCTGCTGGCTCCCCAGCCCGCTGAGGGTGGGCAGCCCCTCCCTTTAAGGCTGGAGCCTGCAAAGCTGCCTCCGTCCAGCAGGACCAAGCGAGGCAGGCGGGGGCTCCGGAGGGGCCGAGGCAGCTGGGATTCGTCAGCTAAAAATAGCACCCCCCACCTGCGCTTCCTCAGCCCCGTCCCCTGAGCAGCCCCCCCCCTTCCAGCCCAGAACTGGTGCCCGGGGAGGTTTCCACAGAGCGGCGAGGAGCCTCGGAGCTGTGAGAAAAGGGGATCGCCATGGCGAGCACAGGTGGGTGTCCGTCCCCCCCCCCCCCGGTTAGGATTGTGCCCTGCGAGCTTTGCCAGGCAGGGGAATCGGGATGGGGGGAGGATCCTGGTTGAGCCACGAGGCCAGCTTGTTTTCGAGGGGGGGGACTTTAACTGAGTGGGGACCCGGTCTGAAGGGAGGGAGCCTTTGGGGGAAGAGAAGTGTAAATTGGGGAGCAGGACATAAGTCATGTAGGGTGCAGATGCCCGGAGCCCCCAAACTGCCACGCTGGGCCTGTTCAGCCCTCCAGCCCTCCCCCAGGACCATCCGTGCCTCCACAGATTCCTTAAGCGACTGGACTGCATCTGGGCCTGTCAGTTAAGGGGGGGAGGAGAGAGTCTGCAACAGCTGCCAGGGCCCTGGGCGTCTCGCCCTCCCCGCCTCCTCTCCCCCGACGGGTGGGGTCCCTTCGCGCCATCTTTGCAGAGCAGGAAATCCTGAACCAGCTTTGGAGCGATGGCGGCTTCTCTCTCGGGGAAGAGAAAGTGGAAATGACAGCCAGACACCCGTCTCCCACTCCCCCCGGGCTGCATCTGCAAGTAGTTGCGTCCAGTGTGGAAGGCCCAGCAAGGAACCCGTGCAGAGTGCTTGCCAAGGGCAGCCACGCATGGCAGGAGGCTGTGGGGCGAGAGGTGGTTGGCATCTCCCTTTTAGGAACATGACAGAGGGGCTTAGAGCTTGGTGGGGGACGTGGTAGCTGTGCCAGTGTGGGTTGGGGAGACGCTGCTGGGGGTTGAGATTGCCCCCTCCTGCATCCTGGAATGGGAAGCGGGTAACCAGACCAGGCCGGTGGTTAAACTGGCATCTGTCGGGGGAAGCCTCCTGCCTCGGGCCACAAGTGAGCAAATATTTAAAAGACAGGAAATCTGACCAGCAACAGCAGCCGCGTCCTATTTAATCACGGCCCCTCTGCTCTTGGTTTGAGGTGGAGCATACTTTGCTTAACAGTAAACATGGGTGGAGGAGTGGGGGGGCAACCTTCATAGGCTTCTTATTCAGCCCCCACCCCCACCCCCCATTTCCAGGATAAACATTCTTGTCTGAAACCAAACTTCTGGGAGTTGAAGTCCACAAGTCTCAAAGTTCCCAGGCTGGACTAGGGTCTCCTGCTTGAGCAGGGGTTGGACTAGAAGACCTCCAAGGCCCCTTCCAGCTCCCTTATTATTATTCTGCTTCGCCTGCAGTGGCCGACTTGGTGTACTGGCGGGACACCCGCAAATCGGCCTTGGCGTTCACGGCGCTGATGGTGGCCCTGCTCTGCCTGATGCACTTCAGCATCATCAGCGTGGCCTCCTACCTCTCCCTGGCCGCCCTCGGCATCACCATCTCGCTCAGGGGATACAGCAAGGTGCTACAGCTGATCCGCCGGGGAGACGGGCACCACCCCTTCCAGTGAGTAAGCCGGGCTGCCCGAGATGCTTGCAGGGTGTGGGGAATGGCCGGGGGGCCCTGAGAGAAGAGTCTGCCAGTGGGATGTCTTCATGCTCATCTCTTCTGGCTTGGCTGACCTCGGGTTCCTGCTGGAGGGGCACGAGCAGGACAGCCCCCCTGGCACCAGGGATGTTGCCCTCCCCCAAGTGGGTGAATGTGGGCCCCTTGCCTTGCCCTGCAAGGGGGCTGCTGTTGTAGGGCGGGCTGGTCTCCCTGGCTCTGGGGCTGCCAGGGATCTCAGTCTGGAAGGGAAGGCAAGACAGCCAGGTATGGGTTTGGCTGAGTGTCCTTCCTTCCTTCCTTCCTTCCTTCCTTCCTTCCTTCCTCTCTTCTCCTCTCCCTTCCCTTCCCTTCCCCTCCTGCCTGCCTGCCTGCCTGCCTGCCTGCCTGCCTGCCTGCCAGGGCCCAGCTGGATGCAGACTTTGGGCTGTCCAAAGAACAGCTGGAGCGGCTGACCGAGCGGGTGGTACATCATGTCACCTGGGGCACAAAGACTCTGCAGCGCCTTTTCTTGGTGGATGACATGGTGGAGTCCCTCAAGGTGAGCCTGGCTGGGGAATTCTGAGAGTTGAAGTCCACACATCTTAAAGATGCAATAAATAGTCACAGAGATGGAGGCAACATTCATCCCTTTGTTGGGCCCGGAGTCAGTGAGGACGTGTCAAAAAGCCAACTGTGTCATGTGTCTCACTCTTGCCCCAGCTTGCTTCCTCCTGATGGGGTGGGTACAGGCTGGGCACCTCACTTTCCAGAGCCCTGGCAGGATGGGACCCTCTGTCTTTCCTTCCTGGGGTCTCAGCCAGCTCCGCCTTTTATCTTTTTCAGTTTGCTTTCTTGTTCTACGTCCTCACCTACGTGGGAGCCGTTTTCAATGGTCTGACGTTGCTTATACTCGGTAAGGGGAGGGTCTGGGAGGACAGTGCCTTTCGGGGTGGGGTCGGGGTCCTGCAGGAATAAGGGACTCACCCCCTCCTTTTCTTCCACAGGTGTGATAAGTGCATTTACCTTCCCTCTGCTCTACAGGCAGCATCAGGTGAGTATCTAGCTCTGGGGGAGGAGAAAGTTGCTGAAACTCACAACTGGCATTAGAAAAGGAGCAGAGCAGAATTCATTTCCTGCTGCCGTGTTTGCTTGGCTAAATATTTATTGTTGTTGATTAAGCCATAGGCCATATACAGAAGAAAACATGACAATAGAATCCTATATAAAAGTGGAGTAGATAGTCTTTGACTTACAACTACAAGTGAGCCCAAAATGTCTGTTGCTATGTGACACATATGTTGTGAGCTTTGTCCCATTTTACAACTTTTCTTGCCACAGTTGTTAAGTGAATCACTGCAGTTGTTATGTTAATCACACGGTTGTTAAGTGACTCTGGCTTCCCCATTGACTTTGCATATCAGAAGGTCGCAAAAGGGGATCACATGACCCAGGGACACTGCAAGAGTCATAAATAGGAGTCAGTTGCTAAGTGTCCGAATTTTGATCACGTGACCCTAAGATGCTGCAGTGGCCTGACTCTGAGTAGCAGATTTTCAGAAGTAAGAGGAGGGGGCAAAGCAACTACTAGTTCCATGTTCTTATTTTTGGAGGGGCTCATCCCTGTTTCTCCTCCTCCCTTCATTCAGGCACAGATCGACCAGTATGTAGGGCTGGTGAGGAACCAGTTGAGTAACCTCAGAGCAAAGTAAGTCCAAGAAATTCCCGCAGAACAGAATGGGGCAGGGGGTGGGAGGAGAATAAGCCATTGGAAGGCCTTCTTGGGCTCCGGTCTTCGTGTATTGGTGACATAATATTTAGTTATTTCATGTATATCCTGCCCATCTCTGGGCTTAATTTTCTTAATTTATTTTTTTCCCTTGGATCCAATATGTGAGCCGGCAAAATACTTCTCAAAAGATAGTTATTTCTGCCTTATTTCTTAGGAGAAAGAAATTGGAATGTAATTTAGAAAGAAAACATTATAAA
Organism: Thermophis baileyi; assembly: GCA_003457575.1. NCBI lineage: Eukaryota > Metazoa > Chordata > Lepidosauria > Squamata > Dipsadidae > Thermophis > Thermophis baileyi. The sequence goes on from QLTV01003442.1 coordinate 865,423, forward strand.
AATAGACCCCAAAGGGTCTAAGACATATTGATGGGGTGCTCAGGTTGGTCTGTGCTTCGCCCTAAGGCTTGAATTGAAGCTTTTAAGGCTTTTAACAGGCTTTTAAGAAGGGATTGGACAGCCATTTGCCTGGAATGGCATAGCTATGCTGGCTGGGGAATTCTGGGAGTTGAAGTCCACAGGTCTTAAAGTTGCCAAGGTTGGACACTCCAGGCACAGGGTCTCCTGCTTGAGCAGGGGGTTGGACTAGAAGACCTCCAAGGTCCCTTCCAACTCTGTTAACTGAAGGTAGACTTGGTAAAAAGCTTTGGAAAGCAGATTCCTCCTCTGGCTGGCTCAGTTTCTCTTTTTCTCCCCAGGATGCTGGCCAAATTGCCGACAGCAAAAGCGAAGGCAGAATGAGGGGTCTCGGTGGTGGTTCTCTTCCCTGCGCACACAGATGCAAACGACAACACACACCCTGCTTCTTCTTCTTCTTCTTCCTCACTTCCCCTCCCCAGCCATTGCAGTAGTGACCCTTCCTCTCCCACTCTCCTTGGCTTGGAGGGGCTGGGCAGTTGCTGGTTTTCCTTCAGCTCCCCCTGAGAAATTGGGGAACCCTTGCAAGGGGGGTGGGGGGAGGACCATCATCCCTTTGCATCTCAGCCCTGCAGTTGCAGAGGCTTAGGGAAGCTGCTAAGGGCTGCCTCTTTCCCTCCTGGGGGGGGAGGGCGGCTGAGAGAAGCCCCCCCCCAGGCCCACAGCCAAGGATTTGTCAACCAAGAGCCGAGGGGCTAGTATCCCACGCTCCTTTCTCCCTCCATGTCCTGGCGACTTCCTCCTCCTCCTCCTCTTCCTCCTGCCTGCAATATTTGTCCCGGGTCCTGAGTTGAGGCCGGCCAACCTGGAGCATCCTTCCCTCTTGAGGAAGGGGGGCCGCTCGAGGTTGGGCAGGACCACCTCTGCCCCCTTTCTGTGGGATGTTGTAGCTGTTCCTCCCCCCCTCCCCCCGCCGCCTCTCGTCACGGGCCGGGCTGCGGCTTGGCTGATCAGCTGGCGGGTTGGGTGCAGCCAAGATATTCTTTTTGCCTGGATATTTACACTTTAATAAAAACAGTTGTGAGGAAAAAAAATGGGTACGCATGACCGCTTGGTCTCCCGAGTCTTCACTCATGGTCGTGGTGCACTGTGTGGGTGTGTGAATGTGTCTCCCTGCCAAAATTCCTTTTTTTGCTCCTCCTCCACACCAAGTCATAAAGTCTAGTTGGAAGCTGCAGGGACTTAGTGTCCAAGCCACAAAAGCTGGGGCCAGAACACCCTTTGCCTGTCCGTGTTGCCAAAATGGTGCAAGTAAATCTTGTCCTGGTTTTATTTTTGCAAGTGGTTGAGTTTCCACACAGGCGATTGGTGGGTGGGGATTTGCCTAAAACAGGGGCCTCCAAACTTGGCAACTTTTAAGACTTGTGTTCCAATATCTGAGGGGTTGCCATAAAGAAGAAGGAATCTGTTAAGATATTCGATTTAATAGCTGGAGCAATGAAGGGTTGGACAATGAGTAAGAACACACTGTTTGTAGCTGATTGATTGATTGCCCACTGCGTGAGGGAATCTGAGCTGTGATTGGTTGATGCGAGAGTAAAGGGGGAGTTTCCTTCTTTCCCGCCTTTTTCCTCGGTGTGTGCTGTGTAGAATTTACCTCACGATGTTCCTGCAGTGTTGATTTACCTCAGGGGTGGGCATGGATGGCCCTGTTATGATTTGTGGACTTCAAGAATTACGCTTCTGTTTGCCTGACTATCTACGTGTCAGCGTCTCGGACAGGGGTGGGTTCCTCCCGGTTCGGACCGGATCGCCCGAACCGGTAGCGACCCGCTGGTGACGTCACTGAAGTGGATCGGCCGGTGCCTGTCCGTGGGCGCCGCCATCTTTTTTTGTGAATTTTTTGCAAATTGTTTTACTGTTTGGAAGGCTTTTCCTGTTCTGCTGCCCCTGGGTTTATACTGACCTTTATTCCTTCACCCGAAGCACAGCTGATCAGCTCCTCAGCTGTGTTTCGGGCTGACTGCAGCTACTGAGCATGTGCGGAAGCAAAATTGCACGAGGGAACCCGTGCGCGCGCAAAACGTCGCAATGCGAACCGGTGGGGAAGGTAAGTGGAACCCACCCCTGGTCTCGGACTCCATTTGGACACCGGCTGTGCAATTCCTATCAACCTATCCTCCAAAGCACTGAAATGCTTTGTCTGAAATGGTATAGGGTTTCCTGCCTGAGCAGGGGGTGGACTAGAAGACCTCCAAGGTCCCTTCCAACTCCAGCTATGCCGGTTGAGGAATTCTGGGCATTGAAGTCCACAAGTCTTAACAGTTGCCCGATTTGGAGACCCCTGGCCTACAACTGCCAATGGTGATGGAAACCATGCACCACCTGTGCCCACCAGCCTTCCTTGGTTCACCCCAGGACTGGGAAGACCCTGGTGCAAAACCCCCCTCGATCCGGGGGGGATTCTGGGACAGCCCCTCACTCAGTGTACCTACTGCTCAGTGTGGCGGTTGGGAAAATACAGGAGGAGGAAATGTAAGTGCCACTTGGCTCTCCTGGAGGGAAAGGAAGATTAAAGGAACAAGCCCACAACAATCCATCTTCGCCAAATTGCATCCTGATCAGGGGTCTCCAACCTCGGCCACTTTAAGCCTGGCGGACTTCAACTCCCAGAATTCAGAAAATTCGGAATTCAGCAAAGCTGGCTGGCTGGGGAATTCTGGGAGTTGAAGTCCGCCAGGCTTAAAGTGGCCGAGGTTGGAGACCCCTGATCAGGATGCAATTTGGCGAAGATGGATTGTTGTGGGCTTGTTCCTTTAATCTTCCTTTCCCTCCAGGAGAGCCAAGTGGCACTTACATTTCCTCCTCCTGTATTTTCCCAACTCCCAGAATTCAGAAAATTCGGAATTCAGCAAAGCTGGCTGGCTGGGGAATTCTGGGAGTTGAAGTCCGCCAGGCTTAAAGTGGCCGAGGTTGGAGACCCCTGGTCACGAGGACCAAACTCTCTTGATGCTGGGAAGGGTGGAAAGGAGGAGAAGACGATGGCCGGCTGCCAAGTGGAGGGACCCAGTTGGGGACCCGGCTGGGAGACCTGAAGAGGGAAGGTTGGGGGGAGGCTCTTTGTACGCGGTCCAAAATAACTTGGCCTGTGGATCAGTCGCCATCCGGCTTGGCTGGGAGTGTGGCCAGCAGAGGGAGCCCGAGGACCGCAACACCTCAACCGCAACTGGAAACTGCAGGCAGCCAGCCCTCCACTTATGGCCCCAATTGAGCCCACAATTTCTGTTGCTAAGAGAGACTAAGTTGTTACGGGGTTTTGCTCCATTTTACGGCCTTTCTTGCCACAGTTGTTAGGTGAATCACTGCAGTTAAGTTAGTAACATGGTTGTTAAGTGAATGTGGCTCCTTGTCAGAAGGTCGCAAAAGGGGATCACATGACCTCAGGACACTGCAACTGTCCCAAGTACACGCCGGTTGCCAAGTGTCTGGAGTCTGATCATGTGACCATGGGGAGGCTGCAATGGTCATGTAAAAACCAATCATTAAGTCACTTATTTCAGTGCCGTAACTTCAAGCACTCACTAAATGAACTGTTCTAAGTTGAGGATTCCCTGTATTAGAACTTGCCAAAGGCTGCAAGGGAACCCGTTGATCCAGACTGATCGGGCAAGGCAGGGCTGGTGGCCACCGTCATCCATGCTCAGGAGGGCAGCACCGAGTGGCTCTGGGGTGGGAGATCTGCAGAGACCCCAAGGGCCATAGGCCGGACTGGGCAGGACGCAGGAGTCCCAGCAGGAGGCAGTGGGGGCAACAGCCAGCCACTCCTCCCATGCTGCTAAGCCATGAGAAGCTGGGTGCTCTCTTTCCTTCTCTATGCAAGGATGGCTTTTTCACCATAGGTTTTCACTGCTAAGTGGAGCCTCCATATGCAACAAGACTCTACCTCGACAATCCCAGGAGATAAAATTTTAGCAGAAGGCCCCACCAGATAATAAACATGCTTGTTTTTAACACGAGTGACAAAGACTCTATGGATCCTGGGGTGACACCAGAGAGTCCCCTGCAAGGGCCTCCCATCAACTTCACCCAAGCCCACCACCAGGGACACCGAGGGTGACGGCAACAGGCGATCAGGTCTCAATGTGGAGAAAGCCAGGCAGATCTATGGCTTGAGATCTTTTATTGCACCTCATTTTTTTTTCTTTACATGAATTTGAAAAAATAGATCGTATATTCATCATAAAAAGTGCATTTTTTTCAAAGCTGTCTTTATTTGCTATTTTGCTGACCAGTTAAGTGCAGGACAGGAGGGCCAAAGCAGGGGCCAAACTTCGCCTTCCCTCTAATGGCCCTCAGATTGCTTCATCAAATACATCACAAAAAAATATTACAGCACGAAGGGGTAAATAACAATAATTAAAAATAAAAATATTCCCCCAACCCCAGCAAGGATCTGTTTTTTTTTTTTTTTTAAAAAGCTGGTTAAATAAAAGTCCATAGGTTAAAAAAATAAAATAATTAAAAAAACACCACAACATCCAAAGCTTGGTCACAAGAAAAAGTTTTGGAAACATTCTGTATAGCATCATGGCGAGCTCTGGGGAGCCAAGAAGCAGCACAGCAGCTTTCTCAGTCCAGAAACACACTCGAGGGGAGGTTAACCAGAGGCACACAACAGAACGGGCTGCACAAAACACCCCACCAATGCAGAGCAGCTGAGGACCCCCAGCACAAAACGGAAAGCGGCCCTGGGTGGGAGGCTCAGAAGGGCTGGTGCTCTCAAAGAAGGCGCACTTGGCATGGCTTGGGTCTGGGGGGGGGGCCCGAGAGGCCTCGGGGTGGGGCAAGAAAGCCCCCTGGCCAGGAGAACCAGCCTACATGTGTGATTAAACCAAGGCAGGGGAGGGGGAGGCAGTGAGCAATTGAAGGGGTCACACTCCACACTACCAGTCTAAAGCAGCAGAGACGGACCCCTCTCGGACTGCTGGGCAGCCCGGAAGCCTGGCCTGAGAGCAGAGGGGCAGCAGCTGACTGTCCTAAGTGGGAGAATGCAATGAGTTTGAGGTCCAGCTGGCCAAGGTCAGGAAGCAGAAACCTAGTTCCCAACTGCAGGGAAAGCGGTCACTTGCAGAGGTCCCTTCACAGNCCTCCTGGATGCCAGGACCCTTCTTGCTTTTGCCCGTCAAAGAAACCGAGCGAGGGAGGTGGCCAAAGGGAAGCGGATCCCTTCCAGGGAATGCAGGAAGTCCACTAGTCAAGCCCGCTGGGCGGATGGACTCACTGGAAGCACCTCCTGGGCCTGGCAGGGAGTGGCCAGCCCACCTACAACAGCGGTGCAAGAAAAACCTCAGCTGCTTTGGGGGGTTTTTTTTTGCAGGTCCCACTTTCCTTTGGTTTCTCAGATAAAGTGTTTTTTATATCACCCATCATTCCCATTTCCAAAACTAGAAACCGGAATAGATCTTTAAAAGTCGACACTGACTTGATGGCACAATTAATTTGCTTGGCTGAAGGTTTCAGGGAGAGTTGAATGCCCACCGAAGAAATATCACCCCGACCTCAAAGAATCCAATGCCCAAGAGCAGCCTTACAATTTGCAGAAGTCCACAGGCGATTAAAAAGCAAGGCTGCAACAGTTTGGCCCACTTTAATAGGACAAAAGCTTTCAGCAGGAATGTGCCCAAATAATCCACAAAAAGTCTGCCCTGATTGGCCACTTAATGTGGCTTTTTCATCCTAGAGGAAGCAGATCCTGTAGCAACGAAGCCCAAGAGATCCAACACTCGGGATGCGAAGCTGACTAGCGAAAGCGGTAAAGTGCCTGTTTTAAAACCATGCAGCTAACACATTCACAAAGCCACCACAAGACACGAGCTGGGTGGGGGCAGCACAAGGAGGGTCTTCCCCCTTAAGTTTTCCTCTCCACAGGGCAGCCCCTTGGCACGGCCCCCATCGACAGAAACAGTGATGAAGTGTGGAGGGAAACGGCATCGTCCAGATCCACCAAGCGTCCCAATTCAGTAGAAGGCAAATCCTGTTTCCAGGAGAAAAGGTGGGCGGGGCGCCTTCTGAGGAGGGGGATCCAACTCGCAGCCCAGAAACGTCCTCCTTTCTCCTTTTGATGTGGGAATCGGCCGAGGTGAGGGCCAAAGGACAGCCATCGGCTCCACCGTGTGCTGCACCCCCAAGGAGGGAATGAGAACGCATCGCAAGGACTAGAGGCGGTGGCTGCAGCTGCAGCTGCAGCTGCAGCAGAGCGGGTTAGAGGCTCCCAGGCGGTAGCAGTGCGCCCAGGCGCATTGGGGCTCCGGCCCCCTTCGCCCAGCCTGGCGTTGGCAGGGGCGGGTGGGCTGGCAGGCTAGACCCAAAGGCGCAAGTTGTGGATTTGAGTGTCACAAAGCAAGGAGCGAGGGAGAGTTCAGAGAGTCCGGGGAGTGGTCGCTGCTCCCGTTCCACTGGTGGCTGGCTCCGCAGGTGGCTCCCTCTGGGTAGGTGAACACAAACGAAGACGTATAGGAAGGGTTAACCGGGTACAGGTCGGTCAGCTCTTCACCATGGCTAAAGTAAGAACTAGAAAACGCTACCTCCGCCGGGGCCAGGGCTGCGGCCGGGAGTCCGCCCAGGGCCTGCTGGTAATGCAGGGGCACCGAGGAGTAGGGGGCCGAGGGCCCAAAGGGGTCCTCCTTGACCGGCATGGCCAGGGCGCTGACCTCTGCCGAGGGGCCGGGCTGCCCGCTCAGTTCTGTGATGTCCTGGTAGGGGATTTTGCAGCTGCCCTTGTGAGCCACGAGGACAAATTCCAGCCGCTCCCGTTCCTTTTGCAGCTCCGCAATCTCCGACTCCAGCTCAGCTTTCTCTTCCTCCAGCTGGTCCGTCTCCTGGGGAAGAGGCAGCACCAGGTCAGGCCGGGGCTGGAGCAGCCGGGAACCAGGGGGGCAGGGGAGTCGGCCCAGAGCAGCGCCTCCTTCTTGGCCGTCTCGTCTCCTCCTTCCAGGCCCATCGGAGACACAGCTCAAGGGAAGCGTTAATTGTTGCTTTCTCTTCCTCCAGCTGGTCCGTCTCCTGGGGAAGAGGCAGCACCAGGTCAGGCCGGGGCTGGAGCAGCCGGGAACCAGGGGGGCAGGGGAGTCGGCCCAGAGCAGCGCCTCCTTCTTGGCCGTCTCGTCTCCTCCTTCCAGGCCCATCGGAGACACAGCTCAAGGGAAGCGTTAATTGTT
>QLTV01003442.1:874500-894738 GCA_003457575.1 Thermophis baileyi
CTTCCAGGTTCCCCCCTGCTTCAAGGTGCAGGGACTGGGGTCTCTCCAAGGGGAAGGCCTTTGGTCTCCCGGGGGTCCTTATTTGTGGATTTGGAGGGGGCGTGGCTGGCTGGAGCAGACCCCACCGAATCTTGGTGAGGGAGGCAGAGCCCGCCCCCCACCTTCCAGGTTCCCCCCTGCTTCAAGGTGCAGGGACTGGGGTCTCTCCAAGGGGAAGGCCTTTGGTCTCCCGGGGGTCCTTATTTGTGGATTTGGAGGGGGCGTGGCTGGCTGGAGCAGACCCCACCGAATCTTGGTGAGGGAGGCAGAGGAAGCTTCTTCCTTCTCCTTGTTCCAAATGGCCCATGAGCGCAGGAGAAGGAAAAGGTCCAAGGGGACCCCTTCCTCGGCCACCCCCAGGTGGGCCGCTGGAAGACCCAGAGCGGTGCCCCAGCAGCATCTCCCCCCTGGAGCATTCCACTTCAGAGGACTGGTGGAGCAGCATCACCCCCAAACTTTCAGGAAACTCTGCAAAGTGTGGTCAGGAAAGTCAAGGCATCAGCACACTGGAAGCTCTGCCGGCTTTCTAGGAGCTGCAGTGGCAGCTTTGGGGCTGCATCCTTGACCTTTTGACCGCACCCTGCAGACACCCCTGCCCCCTTGAAATAAAAGAATGAACGATTCTAATTCAAAGTAAAACCTCCTCCTCCTCCTCCTCCTCCTCCTCAGGACGAGGCCCGCAATAGATTAGAATAAGTCCTCTGAAGGTAAGGTACCTCAAGGCCAGGGGTCTATCCTGACAACTGGCCCCTTGCTTAAGGAAGGTCCAAACGGCCAAAGCCTCCGACTTAAGAGTCGGAATCACATTTGAGGGGCACGATCAGCCTGGACGGGGCTCCCACAGAGCCCTAATGAAATGGGAGGGTTCACAACATGGCCCCCAAGGGGCAAAGCTCTATGCAGCCACCGCAGGGACAAGACACCAGATTCCCTCCTGGGGGCTTTATAAGGCCAGAACAAGGATAACACTAACTCACCCCCCTGTTTGCACCAAAACTCACCGCTTGAAGCCGGTCGGTCAGTTCTCGGCGTCGATTCCGGCACTTGGCGGCCGCCAGCTTGTTCCTCTCCCTGCGGACTCGGCGCTTCTCTTCCTCCTCGGGGGTCAGCTGTGCGAGCAGAGGGCAGAGAGCCGATCAGGCATGGGCTGCCATGGCAAGGCCAGAGGCTTCCCGGGGCTCCTGGCACTTTCTTGCAACTGGGGGGCAAGTTAAAGGCGCCCCCGAAACGTGGACGGGAAGATGGAACTGTGTCATCACCCTTTATGGCGGATGGATGGGGAGGGGGAGGTGGGACAGAAACGCCCAAGCAAGGAACAAACCAAACAGCCGGCCAGCCTATTGGAACACTTTGGCTTTTGTAGATCCTGAAAGGAAATTTATTTCAACCCCAGTTCAGTCTTCATGGGTTGTTTTATGATTAAGGCTGGTTTTTATCATGTTGGTTTATTCCTAGGCTTGCTTTTCTTTTCTTTTTCTTTTTGTTATAAAGTTTTTTTTTATTTTTTCCATTATATATACATAAAAAACATTCTTTTTTCCATCAGCAGTGTGTCGTCTGGCTGTACACCTTTTTCTTATACCTTTTTACAATTTTTTCTCATTGCATTTCCTTTTATTCTTTAATATATTACACATTTTATCTTGATATATTACATTTCTTACTCATTTACTTTCTTCAGTTCCACATTCCTTTCTTTTGTTCTATCCACTTATAAAACATAAATCAAAATGTCAAATCAAAATAATATAGCCGCAAGTAACTCGACCAATGTTGGTTACTGCAGCATTTGATTCAGTGTCAGCAGAACTAGCTTCTGTTTGGCCTCAAATTTGGAGGCAGCAGAACTGGTCCTCTGGATTTCCTGGTCTCCCAAAGTAACATCTGAAGCCATAAAAGACCATCAAGATGATTTTTGGGACCCATCAAACGCATTGCCCCAGGAAGATCCATTTTCCAGATTGTTTTAATTTTTCAAAAAATGAATGGGAGCTTAGCAAACTGCAGAGCGCCCACCGCTGTCCTAACCGCTGTTTTCCTCCCAAGACCTTCTTAGAGAACAGAACTGGGGAAGGAGGCTGCCTGCCAGCTGCTCTATTTTTCTTGAGGTGAACGTGTGTTTTTGTGACCAGGGGCACTCCGCACAATTCCCATTCTGTAAGAACACTCACAATGGATTTTCAATGGTGAACGGACTGTTGATGTGGGGGAGGAAAGTGCTCAGGAAGCCCCACTTCTTCTAGCTATATTAAGCCCCCCACCCCAGGCATCCCAACTTTTAGCAAACAAAGGGAACGAGTTCGTAATCTCCTGGCAGAGGAAGGAAAAGCAGCTCACCGTTTCTTCCCGTGTCCTTCGGGGCCGGGCCCTGCTGGACCGAGGCGGGGTGGCCGCAGCCACAGGGGCGGTCGAAGGGCCAGCCCCATAGGCACCCATTCCTGGGGCAGCGTAACTGGGGCCGGGCAGGTCATAAGGGTCCACTGTGGGTGGGGGCGGCCCTGAAGGCTGCTGCTGCTGCTGCTGCTGCTGCTGCTGCTGCTGCTGCTGAGACTGAGCCATTGAGGAAATCAAGGTAGGCTGCACCAGCCACTGGAGGTCTTGGCTTGTGGATATAGCAGTCACTGTTGGCACAAAAGATCCGGGCATTTCCCCAAGGCCGCTGCACTCCTGGAGGAAAGCGAAGGGGTCAGGTGCTCATTATGGCGGTCTGGTTGAAATAACCAATTTCGTTGTATACATGATGTACAAGGACAATAAAGGCTATGTTATACTGCTTTGGAGAACAGGGAGCACTTCCCTGGCTGCACCGCCCCCCCCTCCAAGGCGGTTCCACAGGCATCCCACGGCCAAAGCAGCTCCCATTCGCACTGCTCCTGTGTCCAGCATGCAGGACCCCAAACCCGGGGAGGGGGGGCACCAGCCAGAAGGGACCGGTATGTCGTCCTAGGCAGCGGCTGGGGAGGCTGGTCCCCAGAGACCCCCCCTCAAAGCCGCACCCTCAGCCAGGGAGCCCCGCAGACCAGAGCTCAGCGCTGGCTCTCGAAGCCAAAAGCCGGCTCTATCAAGCCGTGGCCGGGAACTGGGGCTCACTCGGGCCCCGAGAGCTCCTGGGCGGGGGCTTCCCTTTGGCCAGCCAAGTTCAGCCCGCGGGGAGGCGGGCACCCCGGCGGGCTCCGTTCCCCAGATCCGGGGGATCCCCAAGGTCCCCCGAGCCTGGCAGAGACGGGAGCGCAGCCCGGGGGCAGCCGCGCTCTCGGGCAGGGCTGCACCTCGAGACCCATCATCCCCAGCGGGCAGGTGGTCCGGCGTCGGGGGGGAGGCGAGCCAAACATCCACCCCTCGGGCGCCCCCCGGGCAGGGCCGGCATGGCAGACACCCGTCCGGGAAGCCCCGCAAGAGCCTCCCGCCCGCGCAGGGACCATCCCGGGCAGCGCTGCGAACTCAGCTGGTAGAGGGACGGGTCGGAGGGGGCGCGCCTGGAAAGCCGCTCGACCAATCCGCGCGGCCCTCGGCCTTGCCCCTCCCCTTAGCAACGGGGGCGGGCCAGCTTTCCAAAATAACCCGCGCGCCTCGGGGAGGAGGAGGGGGAGGAAAACGCGCCGTACGTGCCTCACGTCAGCACGGAGCGTTCCAGTACGTCATGCGTTACGCACAACCCCGCCCCCCTTTCTCGCTCGCGTTCTCGCCTCTCCTCCAGCGCGCGTGCGTGGAGGGAAGGGGAAAAGAGTTGAAAGCGGACGATGGGGAGGACTTGGGGGGGGGAGAGAGGGTAGCGACCCCCTTTGCAACGCCTCGGACGGCGACCGGATACCCGGAGAAAGACGCTTCGCCCTCACCGGACGGCCGCCCGCCCGCGATGGGCAATGAGTGGGGGGGGGAAGCGAGCTGGCCCCCCACATCTGGACGGGGGAGGAGCGGGGGGCGCGGGGGAACGAAGGAAAGACGGGGGTCGCAAAGACCCCCCCCCGGGGTCGGACCACCCGCGCTGCTCCCGCCCTCCAGAGAGCCTCCCCCCCCCAAGACCCGCAGCCGGGCGCCCCCGTCCCTTACCTGCGAGGAGGCGGCGGCGGCGGCGGCGGCGGCGGTGGGGCTCCCGAAGGAGTCCACCGAGGAGAGGTACTGGGACTCGGCCGAGGGGGACGAGCTGCACCGGGAGGTGGAGTCGTAGTCTCCGGGAAAGCCCGGATACATCTCCCTCGGGGGCGCAGGCAGGAGGCCGCGGCCGCGCGGGGGTCGCCTGGAAGCCAAGATGAGGGGCGAACGGGCGAGCGGCCGGCCGAGAGTGCCGCCGCCGCCGCCGCGAGGGGGGGCTNNNGGCTGTCAGTGCCCGGGGGGGAGACGGCGCCCTGAGCGGCGGGGGGCTCGCCGGCTCCTAGATCCACGTGCTGCCGCGGCTGGGCACCGCCGGTGGAAGCGTCCGCTCAAGTCCGCTGCTTCCCGGGAGGAGCGCTCCTGCCTCCGATTCTGCAGCGCCTGCAAAGCACGGCGGCGCGGCTCGGCTCAGATCGCGGCGGCCACGGGGATGCGGGCGCAAAGGGGAGTCCGCCGCCGGGTCCCTCTCAGCTCCGTCTCCGTCGCGGGTCAAAATCTTATGAATGAAGCGCGGTCGCCAGTGCGGCTTATTTATACAAGAAGGGGGCGGGTCCCTGCTCACGTCACCAGGAAACAAAACCTTTGGGGTCGCCGAAACCGGGCTCCGGGGCCGTCTCCGCGCCCCAAACTCGAGCGATTGCGCTCTCCGGTCCCTGCGGCTCCTCCAGCCCAGGAGGGTCTCTCGGCGGCCCCGGCGAGGGGGTCTTTTTCAAGCGCTAAAGCAGGGGATCCCTCGCTCCGCCCCCGGGTGTTCCTGTGTGACGCAATTAACCATATTTGGTCTTGTTCTGTGTTTGTTTGGTATCCTTAGCAATACGTCAGAGGGAATCCCTTTCTGCTAAGCCGCGCTGCGGCGGCCGCACCAGCCGCGCTGATCCGCCCCCTGAGCGCGCGCGGCTTTTGTTGGTTATTAATAGAAACTTTTACTATATTCTAGAAACGGCATGAAAGCTCCGCTGCGGGCAGGGAAGGAGCGAGAGGCGAATCTCTCGGCTGGGCACCGAGCGGGCGCCCTTCTCCAAACCCAAAAAACTTTAACCTTAGACTGTCTACTGTCGACCTCACCCCATTCCTAAGAGGTCTGTAAGGGGCGTGCATAAGCGCACCAGCGTGCCTACCGTCCCTGTCCTACTGTCCTATTGTCCTCATCTATCTGTATTCACTTTGATTATGTTTATGTTTATACCTATACCTGCTATCTTGTACATGTTTGACAAACAAACAAATAAATAAAATAAAATAAACGACGCCCCCCCCTCCCCAGCCAGGGGCAGGAGTACTGTACCCCGGCAGGGCCATTAATGTGGGGAGCTCGCTGCCCCGGGATGGAAGGAAGGCGGCCTTTCCGCCAAAGACGGCCTGAAAGAATGTTGACGGGTCGTTTGTACGCCTGGGACAGCGGCTTCCCAGCCCACGCTCAGCCCACAGTTGGCGGGGGTGGGGGGGTGGGGTCAAAGCTTTCATCCCCATCGTCGTGAAGCAGTGAAGTTTTCAGGTGCGGCTCGGTTTATGACCCACATTCCCACAGCCACAGCAAGGAGGACTGGCACCTTGACGCTGAAAGTGATTGGCCAACCGCATGAAAATGTGCGGTATTTTATTCTGTATTATTATTTAACCCGAGGGGTGGTCTGCAGTCAGCTTTGCTGTGGGTCCCAAAGCCCCTCAGGAGACCAGCAGTCCTCCTAACCTCCAGGTGTGATTTCATCCCTAATCAGATTTATTACCATTTCTAACCAGACAACCACTTTGCCACTTTACAGAGATGATTCTAAAGGAGCTGCCATCTGAAACTGCTACTTGGCTGAGTCAACCAGGCTAACCAATTACCCTTTAGCTGGGTCTGTGTTTGAATCCTGCCTGTGAGGGTTAGTTTCTGGGTCTGTGTTGCCCAAGCTCATATAAACTGGGTTAATTGAACAAGACATGATTAACTCCACCAAGAAGATGGATGCATTCCAAAGTCTTGCCCTCCCCTCCTGGAACGCCCCAACCCCTCCCCCCACCCCCACCCCCACCCCCAGCAGCCTGCTAGCCTGCTAAGCCAAGGAGAGTGAATGTTTCAAGGAGGGGGTTTTGAAGGGCTGGAAAACCCCTCTCTGCCTTGCGGATATTCCAGTTTGGTGGAGCCTGTTTGAGGAGGGAGCGATTAGATTCAAAGGCGGGAACGTTATTTTGCTTTGTGTCTATACACAACCCCTCCCTTACCTGACCTTTCTGGAGCTTAGATAAGACGACATTCACACCCTCCTCCACTTCCAAGAGAGCCAGCCTGGCCTCGCCTGTGGCTGGGGCTGTCACAGGGTACGTGCATTACCTGGTCTGGAGTCAGGCAGAATGGAGCAATCGAGAGACCTTTGAATCTCAGGGGCTGAGATTCCTTTTCTCCCTGCTAAACAGGACTTGTTTGTTAGCTTGTTTATTAAATTTATTTGCTGCCCATCTCACTACAAGGCAACTCTGGGCTGCTCAGAAAACATTTCATTACAGTGAAATACGAAGGGAGAAGCCATGTTGAAAGAGGTACATGCAACCGTCTTATCCATGTTTAGCTAAATCACAGCTCACTCAAACCCTTGGATTTGCAGAACTCACTGGCCCCTAACCTACTTCTTTTGCACAGAGTGTGGTTCAGAGGGTCATGTGAACTCAGCCACAGAAAGGCAGGCTCTGACTGCAGAGCTCAATAAAAGGGAAACCACCTTGCCCAGGCAGGGAGTCCCCGCACAGAGGAAGGGATCGCCTGAGGAAGGCCCCACCCTTCGCTTGGGAAAGGTTCAGCCATCCTTCCTCCTGGGTGAAAGGCCTGGAGGTTCCCCCCACAGCAAGATATCGCAGTCTGATAGGTAGGATGATTTATGATGTGGGTCTCAGTCTTAGCCTGGCTGCCTTTTTCCCTCTGTAATCTGTGGAGTGGGCCAGCTGTGGTCTTCTGATCTATTCCAGATGTGCTTTGGAGAACATCTGGTTACTGCCCTGCCTGCAGAAGATTTGCTGAGCGGGGGTCATCTGGTTTCCTTTGGCTTTGAATTAGTATTTGAATTCTACCGCCAATCAGCAAGCTCAGCGGTAGAAACTCCAAAAAATGTTTTGAGCTTCTTAGAAGTCTGAAGCAGGGGTCTCCAACCTTGGCAACTTGAAGACTTCTGGACTTCAACTCCCAGAGTTCCTCAGCCAGCTGAGGAACTCAGCTTCCTCGCTGAGTCCACAAGTCTTAAAGTTGCCAAGGTTGGAGACCCCTGGTCTGAAGCTTATATCCATCTTTAAATCAGGGAGACAGAATGGCAAGACCTGGCCTGGTGACGGGGCACCTGCTTTCCTGGAAGGGGCAGTTTCTGTTTTGGGGCCTTTGGAGAAACCAGGGCTGAGTTGGGCGAAGAGAAGAATCTGCCTTCTGCTTCTCTGGAATCCCCCCCCCCCGGTCTGATGGATGCCCTCATCTGTGCAGGATGGCACTGGGGCTGCTGACTGCAGATCCTTTGAGGCTGCTGTGTGTGCATGAGTGTGGGATTGACCCATTTCTGGACCTCTGACAGCTGAATGTGTGAATTCACTGCCTTGCGCTGACTGCAATAATAGCACTCCAGTGCCCTACTCAGGGCGGAACCTCTACGTTTTGAGTCCGTTTTCTGCAGGTCTAAATGAATGCAAGTGATGTCCTTGGTTGCTGGGTCCATGAATGTGAGCAGGGAGCAACGATCCGTGCCGCTCTGTTCCAGCAAGGTGTTTGTCCCCAGTTCAGTTGGAAACAGGAAATCCAGGGTCCTCTGGCAGAGAACATGTTCAATGCGCTGGGCAGAGCAAGTGAAAACACTGCAGGCCTCCAGTAATGCGGGTCATGATCTGAGATAAAATTCCTGCTGCATTGGCTGGGAAGTGCTGGGGGGGGGGGAGAGAGGCACTGGAAGCCGAATGCCAGCCGTGAATGGAGGCATTTCTATAAGTAGAGCAGCCGCGTATAAATTTAGCAGCAAGCCAATAATCCGTCCTTCTCAGAACAAGTCTTGCAAATGCGCCCCGAGGACACCGTCGTGCTGAGGAAGAGCTGGGTGGATTTGCCGAGTCCCACGCAGCCCACAGAGCGTGTGGCAGGAGGAGAGGGGGGGAGGGCTCCGGGCTGAGTTTCCGTGGGCGGGAAGGGGGGGAATAGCAGGAATCAAATGGGTTTAAATGTAAACTCTTCACCTTTGCCCTTGTAATCTGTTGGCTGTTTAGATTAAGAACTGTTTCCTCTGAGCAATTGGTTAATGTATAATCCCAGAAGTTAAGAGGGAGAAGCTTGGGGGCAGGGGGCAGGGGCAGGGGGAATTACTCCTGGGTAAATCTGGAAAGCTGCTCTTTTGGTCTCCTCTGGGGGTTCAGACTGGCTGATTTCAGACTTCTGACAGTCTTCCTTCAACGAGGCATCTCCTGGGATCCTGGAGGAAGTATTAAAGAATAGCGGGTTCTTCTAGGCATACACAGAGTGCCTTCCTTTGCCACTTTCCCCATCCTGGCACCTTCAAGCGTGGGCTTTGGGGATCTGGGGAGGAATGTGCCCAAAATTTGTGCTCTTCCCTCTGACATCTGAGGTGGGTAGAAAAGTAGGTCAGAGGGAACAGCTCATTTAGGACACAACTATTATCAAACATGTACAGAGTTTATTTTTCAGGGCGGCTGGCATTTTAAAAATAAGGCATCATTAGACTCTAGAATACAGCTTGTTCCGGTTTCGGCTGGGGCTGGGTGTGAGCGGCGTTTGTTCCCAGCGGCAAGAAACTTTCTAACTCGGTCGGTTGTTTGCATTCCACCCAGCCTGGCTCATAACCACAGAAGGAATAAAGCACAAGAGCCTCTGGCAGATCACACAAGGCCCGGCCAGCCGCGGGCCAGACACAAATAATGACAAAGTGGGATCTGGACATTTTGCCCGGTGACCAAATATAGCCCCTGCCCCACCAGCAACCAGACGGGCCAGGCTGGGCTATTCTGGTTCTTGCCCTGTCCTGCCACCCCGTCTGCTGTCTGACCAAAGGACCCCACTGGATGGAAAACTGGGGTGCCCAAATGGTCACCCCTACTTTGCAAAGTCTTTGTGTGGAGCATCAGGTTTGCAGGAAGTGCTCTCAGGTACTCACAGGTAAGTCTGGCAGGACACGGCACCTGGTGCCTTGAAAGGGGTCCTGGGCCTCGCATCAGGTTGGTCAGTTTTTCCTACCTGGGTAGAGTTCAAATTTAGCCATTGCATCTGGGCATCTGGGAGTTGTAGTCCATGTGGGTTCCACGCTGGGGAGAACTGGTCTATATGCAGTGGATCATAGAATCCTGGGTTTGGAGGATATTTGGGGGGAAATCTAATCCGGACTTCAACTCCCAGAATTCCCCAGCCAGCTATGCTGAAATTGAAGTCTACGGGTCTTAAAGTTGCCCTGGTTGGACACCCCTGCAGCATTATTTGCAACCATCCCACTGCTAACCAGGTCTGACCCTTTAGATCTTGATCCACCAAGGCCAGCCACAGGGGTGTGCTTGGGGCATGTGTGTATGTAAACTAGTTTCAAAATGGCAGCCACGGCCATGTGATCAAAGCCCACCTCCCATTAATGTCACGTTGCCTGTGAAAAAGACTGGCTGCCCTCCGGACTTCACTGGCTGCTGACGCAGACCCCTCTGGTCAGCCAGCTGCTTTATCACCTCTCCTTGTCCCTTCCTCGCTCTGTGAAGCGTGTGTCCCCCCCCCCCCGCACCAGGTGGGTGCCACAACCCCAATTCCACCTGTAACCCAGAGGCTCCAGAGCAGATTAGGTCAGAAGCCAGAACTGGGTCAGATGCTGCTCTGGACATCTTGATTCACCCCCTGGCAAGGATGCTCAGCGACCTCGGCACGTCCCCTGATGAGCAATGGCCACTGAGGAGGAGGCGGCTGAGGAGACCCCACTGTGGACTCAGAAGACAGAAACAGGCTGTTTTCAAAACTCGTCTGGGGTGTTCACCGCTGGCAGGAAGTGGAGTTTGGTTCCTTAACCTGCAGGGTTCTTGCAAAGACACGGGGCACTAAACCTTCCAGCGTGCTTTGCAAATTCAAACCGACACAGTGGGACAAATCTCTAACTTTGCACATGCTCTATAATTCCTCCCCCCCCCCGCGTGGTTCAAAGCAAACTGCCCTGTCCTCCTACGGCCCCTCTCTAACCCCTCTACCCTTTTCTTTGGGGTCCCTCTGCTTTGTCACAAGTCCCCTGCTCCAGACCAGCTGACCATGGGCCAGAAGGCAGAGGTGGGGGGGGGGCTTTCTCAGGGCTGACTGTGCCGGTGGCGGAGACCCCGTGTGGTGGGGGCTTTGAGGTTTCCGCTCCAAGAGCCTCAAGTTCAGAGACCGGCTGTTTTCTGAGAAAGTCAGCCGCAAGCGAGAGGCATTTTGGCTGGTCTGGCTGGCTGGGGAGGAGGGAGGGGGTGGAACCCCAACCCGGAGTCTGACACAGCACTTTGATGTCACTGACCAGGAACGTGGCAGGCATGTCAGGGGGCTGAGTCATGTTTTGGGCTGAGCCTAGCTCAGCGGAGGAGCGGGCAGGGCTGACTAAAGTGCCCCCCCTCGCCTGCCCTCCTCCACAGAGGGGTTGTAGAGAGGGGGCTTTTGGTGTGTGCTGGCGCCCTTACTTCAGCAAGCAGGTTTAATTGGGGGGTACAAACAGGGAAGCTATGACTCATAGAACAGAACAGAGTACCAGAGTTGGGAGGGACCTTGGAGGGCTTCTAGTCCATCCCCCTCTCCAAGCAGGAGACCCTCTACCATTCCGGACAAGTGGCTGTCCAGTCTCTTCTTAAAAACCTCCAGTGATGGAGCACCCACAACTTCTGAAGGCAAGCAGTTCCACTGGTTAATTGTTCACGAAAGACCAGGAGGGCTAGTGGTTAAAGCAAGGAAGAGGGGAAGGTAGGGCAGGTTTTCTTGAGAAGGGAATGGGGTACAACCAACAAATGAGAAACTGAGGGAGCCCCTTTCCAGAAGGGGGGTTACTCTGGTTTTTAAAGGATTAAAGGCAGGAATCCTGTGTTTTTTCAATGCTTTTCCTGGATGTTGGAGGAAACAGGGTGGGCCAAAGGCCTGAAGCATGGCTGGGCACTCTTTTCCGTGCTCTGGAGGCAGAAGTAATCCGGGGGTTACGGCAGCATTTCTCAATCTCGGCAGCTCAGCCATGGGAACTTCAACTCTGAGAATGACATTGAAGTGTTTGGAGGATTCTGGGAGTTGAAGTCCAGCCTCTGAATGTTGCCAAGGTTGAGAAACCTGGGTTAGGCGAGGCGAGAGGTTAGGATCTCCTCTCCCCTTCCCTAGAAGCATGGAGTTTGCAGTTCAATTATTTTATTTATTTCTATCCCACTTTTATTATTTTTACAAATAAGGCAGCAAACATATCCCACACACCTTCCTGCTCCTATTTTCCCCACCACAACAACCCTGTGAGGTGGGTTGGGCCGAGAGGGAGGGACTGACCCAAGGTCACCCAGCCGGCTTTGGGGACCAGTGGCTGAAGTCAACATCTCCGTCTCAGAGAGGCCTTCAGGTTCCTGAAGGAGCAGATATTAAAGCAACTTCTTTACCCACGCAGGATGCTGGGGGGAAAAATAGACCCATTCAACTCACACATGGGTGCCGACTGCCGGGCTTCTTTCACTGCCATGAGCCTGCCTACCTGTGGCTGTGCCAAGCTGCACCTGGTCCTGAGATTAAACCAAGAGGGAATGCCAGATGAACCTTGCTTTCTTCCTTAATTTTTAATACAGTGTTTTAAAGGTCCTGTTGTTTTTCAGAAAGGCAAGTTCCTGCCTGAGTGCTTCCAATTTAAAAGCTGCACAGTCTTTCAAAGCAAAAATGAAAAGTGTGTTTCTGTTTTGCAGGATTTCCAAGGAAAACATTCCACTGAATTCATTGTGTCCTGTCCTCTCAAATAGGAGGGCCGATGGTAAATAGGGGGCTGGAGGCTAAAACGTATGAAGAACAGTCGCAGGAACTGGGTATGTGTAGTTTAATGAAAAGAAGGGCCAGGGGTGACATGATAGCATCTTCCAATATTTGAGGGGCTTCCACAAAGAAGAGGGGGGCCACCTATTCTCCAAAGCACCTGAAGGCAGGACAAGAAGCAACAGACGGAAACTAATCAAGGAGAGAAACAACCTGGAACTTGTAAGCCGCCCAGAGTCCCTTGGGAGTTGGGCGGCATACAAATTTAATAAATAATAATAAAATAATAACTAAGGAGAAATTTTCAGACAGTGACAACAATCAACCAATGGAATGGCTTCACTCCAGAAGTTGTGGGTGCTCCATCACTGGAGGCTTTTAAGAAGAGATTAGACAGCCACTTGTCTGAAATGGTATTGGGTCTCCTGCTTGAGCAGAGGGTTGGACTAGAAGACCTCCAAAGTCCCTTCCAACCCTGTTGTTCTATTCTAAATATTAGTGATACCTTGTGGGCACTTTTAACTTACATTAGCCTGCTGACCTTTGGAAGGAGTTAAAGTCCTTTTAGGAATCTAAACAGGAGCTCCCATTCCCCCGCCCCCATATCTGTTCGCTGGTCAGACTGATGCCTTCTCTCTCCCCCCCCCCTCTCGTGGCATGTGCTTGGGCTGCACAGGACCTTCCCATGCTGTGAGGGATGTGCAAGCATTCAACCACTCCGTTTTTGGCTGCACATTGTGTCTCAGAATCCCCTTCCTTCCTTTCCAGCTGAAATAAAAACACACATGTTTCTACGGCTTCTGCCTGTCACATGAGCTGGAAGGAAAACTTTGGCAGCAGGCAGTAACATGTGTGCACGTGTGTGAGAGTGGTGGTGGGACAGGGCGGAATTGGCTCGGCCCTTGGAAACAACCCTCACATCAGTAATAACAGTTGCCCGCCCATACCAGTTTAACCTGGGAAGGCTGGATGGTCTTTAGAGTAGGAAGGGGGGCTTCAGAGAAACCCACTGGGACCCCCATCCCTGCTGACACCATTGGAAAATGCCCACCATACGTGGGTGGGGGTAGGGGTAGAGGTAAGCTTTCCAAATAATACATTTTATTTGTACACCAGCCTCAGTCCCTGTGTGAAGGGGATGGGCAGTTTTAAAAATTAGAGAGAGAGAGATGAGACAGACAGACAGACAGACAGACCGATCTTGGAGGCCCTCAGCCCGCCCCCAGAGCTTCCAGCGTGGTGCTGAGGGGGCCTGGCCGGTGGGCTTGGCAGCCACGGAAGAGAGACCAAAGAGAGACCGGGGGGGGGGGCGTCCTTTGGGGGCCGCCAGCCAGAGAGGCGGGGGCAGCTTGGGGGGCGTCTGTGGCCGGACGGGGGGGGCGTCCTTTGGGGGCCGCCAGCCAGAGAGGCTGGGGCAGCTTAGGGGGCGTCTGTGGCCGGACCGGGGGCCGCGCAGGGAGGAAGCAAGGCTGCGGGGTGGGGGGGGGTCGTGCCTGGGCTCAAGTCGTGGATGCTCTCCCGGGGTCTTCCTTCCGGTCCTTAAACGAGGCTCGTCTCTCCCGCGACTCCGTCGTTCGGCAGGCCAGCAAAGGCAGCTCAGCCCTCCGCGAACGAGCCACGGGGAAGACGGCCACGGAGTCGCGGGAGGCCCGCCAGCCGGACCGAGCTCCCGCCGGGGGACAGAAATCCCGGGAGGGGCAGAGAGCGTGCCATGGGCTTTGTAGTCCAACGCGTGGGGCGCGCGAGGGGCCTCGTGGTCCGCGGAAGGGTCTCCAGCGCGTCTCCGCCGACCACGCGGCAGGCCGAAGAGAACAAACAACCCGCCGTTGCCCGGCAACAACGTTCCATTCTCCGCTGACGTCACTCTTCGTTTGTTGACGTTTCCAGGCAACGGCGCCGCTGCCCCGACAACCGCCTGAAGGGGGCGGGCCTCCCCCGCCTGGCCAGCCTCCTGAGGGGCGGAGCCAGCGGGCAGGCGGTGCTTGTCGCGGTTGCTCCGTTTCGCCCCGTTCCCGGTCGTGAGAAGAGGGCGGCGGCGGGTGGGGGGGGGGGCTCCGCAGGGGCCCTTCGCCGGTTCCACGAAGGGAGGACGGCGCCCACCCGCCCTGCCGGCCCCACGACCCGCCTTCCGCGGGAGACGCGGGGACCTTTCCAGGCACCGGTGCCGTTCCGGGTCTGCCCCGCCAAAGGTTGCCCCGCGAAGCCCCCCGCTGCGCTTGCTTTGGGGCAACTGGGGGCGAAGGTCCTGTCCGGGCTCCGGCTGCCGTGGCTACTACAAGGCCCATGGTGCCCTCCGTGGGGGAACGGCGTTTCTAAACCTCCCCCTTTCCGACACCGGGACCGCTCCGAAGGGCGGCCTTCTGCGGGAGCCCCCGGCAGGTGGGCAGGCGGAGAAGGCAAGCAGCGGCCGGGGCTTCGGAGGGCGAAGAGAAGTGGCTGCCGGCGGAGGTGGCATCGCTGCGCGCTTCCTTCCTTCCTTCCGCGACTGTGCCTTGCGCTGATCCGGCCCGTTGACCGTGGTTGCTGAGGAGGCTGTGAGCAGAAGGCGCCGCGCCGCGCTGCGCTGGGGGCTCTGGGCCCTGGGCCCCTCCTGCGGAATCGGGGCCGCAGCTGAGCATCCTGGGAATTGTAGTCGCCACAGCTGGAAGACAGCAGCACCAGGGGACACAGAACAGAGCAATACGGCGGAAAATAATAACTGGGCTGCCTGGGAAATGTTATATGCTGAGGGCTTTCCATTTCATCGCTCCGTCGCCTGATTTATTTAAGTAGATCTTAAGTAATAAGAATACAGGTGCTCCTCGACTTACAACAGCCACGGCATTGCAAAAAGTGACTTACGACCAGCATTTCCATGGTAGTGGTCAAAATTCAGATGGCTGGCAACTGCTTCATATTTATGACGGTTGCAGCATCCTGGGATCCCATGATCCCCTTTTGCGACCTTTTAACAAGCAAAGTCAATGGAGAAGCCGGGTTCACTTAACATCAGTGTTACTAACTTAAGGACTGTGGTGATTCACTTAACAACTGTGGCAAGAAAGGTTGTAAAATGGGCAAAACTCAACTTAGCAAATGTCTCAGCCACAGAAATTTTGGGCTCAATTGTGGTCGTAAATCGAGGGCTACCTGGAGTTTTCTTGAAGATGAAAAAAATGGAGAGTTTTAAAGTTATTTTGAAACAGAAGGATCTGTCAACAGGCAATGCCAACCTAATGCAAATAGAGAAAAGGGGCAGCTTTATCTTCCTAGCCCGAAAAATTCACAAGAAAAATGGGGGGAGGGGTGATACTAGCTTGATGGAAGACCTTCAGCAGTGAACTGTGTCCCCACCCATCTTTTCCAGACCCCCCCCTGGCCAAAAGGAGGAGGGGGCAGCAGGACACATGGCAAAGGGGCTGTGTTTCTTAAGAGCCCACCGTTCTTGGGTGTGGGACAGCATGGGGTCAGGACAAAAACGCTATCTGATTGCATTTAATAATGTGTTTGCACCCCATGATTTTAATGGCTTTCCATTCTTGTTACCGTACCTTAAAAATGAAAATTTGCCCCAAATATACAATCCCTTGTTAGCTATGTAGCTTGCTTTTCCTTCTGGAGCTCAAGGCTGTGTATTTTGCAATCCGTTCTCTGATTTTTGTTCACATCTGTGTGGGTGGGTTGCTCTGGCCCAAGGCTACCTCTGAGCTTCAATGGCTGAGGATGACTGGAACCCAGAACAGTGTTCCTCAACCTTGGCTGCTTGAAAGGTGTGGACTTCAACTCCCAGAATTCCCCAGCCAGCTTTGCTTTGCTGACCGGGGAATTCTGGCAGTTGAAGTCCACACCTCTTCAAGCTGCCAAGGCTGAGAGAAACACTGTCCTAGAGGTTAAGCAGACCTTCTGGCCAGTAGATTCAGGGCAACCGTGCTGGACTAAGACCAAGGAGATGCTGCCAGCTTAGATTGTGCCTCCCTTGGTTTAGGGTTTGGAGTTTGATCTGGCAGTGGGGATCTCTAAACTAAAAACTTGCCCTTTTCTCAGCGAGACCAAAATTGACCCATGAATTGAATTGAATTGGCTCTTCACACGACCTTCTGATCCCAGCACGTGATCACACAAAGCCTTCCAGATGTGTCACCCTTGGAACATGTGTGACTGCACCGGTGTAAACAAATCTCATTGCAACAGCCGGTGCGTAAACGATGCGTGCAGGGTTTCTGAAAACACTCAGCATCCAGGAATGGCGCTGGGATGGGGGGGGGGAAGCAAGCTGCATGTCCTGTGTGTGTGAGAGAGAGAAGTGGGGGGAGAGATTTGCAGCCTAGGGCAGGAACAGGATTCCTTATCTGGGTAAGTGTGTCAGGGAAGGGACGCAGCCAAGCGTTTTGTGTGTGAAAGGTGACTGCAGGCGCTGCGCATTCCAACATTCCCCGCCTGCCTTGCGTGCCAGGAACTGCTGGCAGCGGCAACCCAGCCTTTCCCCACCGGGCTGTGGGCTCTGGCCCCCGTCCAGAAGAATTTGGCCTCTGGCCTCAGTAAACAACAACAGCCAGAACTGGAAGCCGAAACATGTTGCTAAGAGACGCATATTTTGCTCCTGAGAAAATAGGGCCTCCGGGCTGGGAGGGGCTGAGAATGGGGTGAGGGCAGAGGGAGAAAGCAAAGGGGCGAGTAGGCCTCAGAAGGAGTGCAGAGTAAAACGGGGGGGGGGTTGCTGGAATCCCCTCCCCAAAGAGGCTCCACTAGTGCCCAAATTGCATCATTTTGGCACCAGGGAAAACTTTTAAGTTGCATTCTAGTGGTATTGCCTTATTTATTTGTATTAGTTTATAATATAAAATACAAAAGAAAATAATAGGAAAAACGGGAGGGAGAAGGGGAAAAAGAAAGAAAAGGCATTGGCTTCCAACTCCCTTTGGTGCAGCAGAATAAGATAATAAACATCAAACCTCAAGTTTTTTACTTTTACATAATAACAACAAACGTATCTAATTGGTAAAACCCAAAATCAAAGTTTCATTTTTTTTCCCCACCTCAAGCACAAAGTCCAGAAGTGGTTTCCAAGTAGAAACAAGTTATGTTTTTTTCCTTTAATCAAAGCCGTCGGTTGCGCCATCTCTGCTAACTCCACCAACTTTTGCAGCCGTTCCTCCATTGTGGGAATCAAAGTGTCCTTCCATTTTTGCGTATAAAGTGATTTTGCCGCCATCAACATATATAACATCAAAGTTCCAATTTCCCCCCAAGTCTTTTTCCATTCATTCTAGTGGTATTGCTTTAGATTGTGGTTGTCCAACCTTTTGGCTTGCCTAAGCCGCATCGAGTGAAGAGGAATTGTCTTGGGCCGCAGATAAAGATATAATATAGAGTGTATATAACTAACTAACTAACTAACTTCTTTTATTTTTTAATACTTGTTATTATCTTGTGGGGCCGCATTACTAATTGTCCAGGGCCACGTGCCAGTTGCTGGACTGCAGGCTGGACAGGTCTACTTTAGAATTTGACATCTGCCTTGCTGTGGTCAAAGTTGTAGTTTATTTTGCCTTTTATTTGATGTTAGTACATTTCAGCTTAAGTTGTCTTGTTTCTTCTTTGGTGTGTTTAGAGTAAACTACCCAGACAGCTCCTCCTATTGGGCAATTTAAAAATTGTGTTAAATAAATAAAACTTAAATTAGAATAATATATTGTTGCACGGCAGACACATTCTCCACAACATAGCACCCTGTTCTGCCTTTCCTGCCTCGGTGGGCCTTACAGCCGTTTTTCTCCCTGCCCCTGGTTCTTTTCCTGCCCAGGGTCAAAATGCTGCTTAGTACACACCCTCCCCCTTGGGGCAATCCTGCTACCACCCCGCCCATTTCCGTGCCCGTCCTGCAGCTTCCTCTCTCTGCCTTTCTGTCTCCTGTGCCCTCTGGGGTTCCTGCATGGTGCCAAGGCCATTTAGATAATACCAGGCCTGCATCTTTGGGGGTGCCATGCCTCAGTGATTAAAGACTTGTCAGCTGGAGAGCTGGCAGGCCAGGTTTGAGACCCGAGTGCCACACGACGGGGTGAGCTCCTATGCCTTGCCCCAGCTCCTGCCCACCTAGCAGTTCAAGTGAATAAATTGGTGCCACGTGCCTTAGCGTACAGTCATGCTGGCCACATGACCATGGAAAGTGTCTTCGGACAATGCTGGCTCCCTCGGCCATGAAGCGGAGATAAGCAACCTCCCCCGAGGTTGGACATGACTGGAAAGGGGAAAGCTTTACCTGCGTGTTATGACTGCAAAGCTCCAACCCAGGGAAGGACATTCCGTGGAGAGCCACCTGGGCCCCAGAACTAGATTCCTGGCCTCGGCCTGGCACTGCCTCGGAGTGCTGCATTTATGGAAGGGTGTCTCTGGATTGGCTGCAGCAATGGGGGGATTTTACAAGCCATTGCAAATCGGCATCCCTTTCTCTCCTTGTGGGTTATCTCAAAGTTTCCAGCTCTCCTGCAGTGTCTCTGTAAGAAGGCGGAAGATACTGTGCAGTCGAAAAGTTGCAGAAAAACAGCAAATAGGCAGCTGAAGCCCTTTTTCAGAAAAAAAGACCAAAAACCAGGGAAAAGGGGGGAATAGAACTGCCTCCTCCAATCCAAGGTCATGTGGTCACCGAATTTCAGTCAATGAGCTAAAGCTGTAAGGAAGCAAAATTCCAGCCACGCCACGTACCCAGACATTGTTTTGAAAGGGAAATTTCGGACCAGATAGCAGGCTGGCACTGCCCCCGAATTGTAGCCTGGTCCTTCCAAGGAGGCCCCTCCAGACACCCCAGTTAGTGAGAGCTGTGCCTTCCGGACATTCAGAAGACCCCCACACACACACACCTGCTCTCTGTCCCTTTCACTTCCAGGACCTGCAAGGGGCAACACCTGCGAGAACGGCTCTTTCATCCCTCCCCAACCAGGGATCGGCTTCCATTTTCTACAGCTGTGCCTGGATTTCTACCCAAAGGAGTTCCCAAAGGAAGCACATCTGCTAGGAAAGAGGGAGCGAATGCCAATGGGACAAGAGAGTGAATTTGTCTTCCTGAAGGGGGGGGTCTTCTATCCCCTGGGAGGGGGCCCTGGGCCCTGGAGGGTTGCATGTGCTGCTCAGAGGGACTGGCAGGCTCAGGGAAGCAGCCAACTGGGGCCAGCAGCTTTGTCCTCAGCCAGACTGCAAAGGTTGGAGAGCCAGATCACCCAGGATAGAGATTGGAAGACGGAAGAGGCTCGGCTGGAGGAATTAGCTGGCAGCAAACTGAGATTTTGGGACAGGGGGGAGGGGGATGCTGCCTGCAAAAGGGCCACCTGGCTCTGGCTCTCTGGGTGTCAGAGCTTCCCCCAATCAACACGCCCCCCCCAACCTTTCTATTCAGGTCCCAAAGGTGCTTTTTCCAAGAGGCAACTGGACTTTCTGGTTTTTCTTTGAAGACGTTTCACTTCTCATCCAGGAAGCTTCTTCAGCTCTGACTGGATGGTGGGGAATGGAAGGATTGATACTCCTTGAGGCTTCCTGCTGCGGCTGTGAGGTTTGGACCACACTGTGTGTTGTGTGTGTGTTTCAAAAGCTGCCATTCCTAAGCGTTGTGCTCTTCCCTGTGCAGGCCTCCTCCATCCATCAGGCCACTTTTTGCAACACTTCCTGGGGGGGGGAGGGGGCGAGTGTCCTGATGCTGAGTCCTGTGGACTGTAGGAAGAGTCAGTCCCTCCGTCCGGCTGTTCCTTCAGGACGGTCAGCGGGCAAAGCTCACCCCCTTAGGCCGTGGGATGCCCGAAGGGGCCAAGCTAAGGGCAGGCAACGGGGAGGGGGCTGAGGGGCTCAGGGAGAGCTGCAAGGTAGTCCCACCGACGAGTCAGCGGCGATATACATGACTGGCCCTCGGCGAATCCCCGGAAGGCGCCGCGACCTCCGCATTCCTTCGGACCTTCAGCGGGGTCGGAAGAGCGCGGGCCTCGGGCGTCCTCTGGCGGAGACGTCGGCTCCGGTCATTGGAGGTGGAGGCTGCGCCGGTGGGAGCGGCTGCCGAAGGGCGACGGAGCCCCCGGGCCAAGCGCGCGAGCCCGTCTTCCCTCCGGCCGCGCGGTTGCCGAGGGCTCGGCGGGGAAAGAGCAAGTCGTCCTCGCGGGTCTTCGGGTCCCGAGGCTGCGCTCCGGCTGCGGCGCCCTCGG
>QLTV01003442.1:906666-925050 GCA_003457575.1 Thermophis baileyi
TCGTGGCCTTTCCGGGGAAGCCAGGATTCCGGCACCTCGTAAAGCCCCTCCCGCCCTCCAGATGTGCCCGAGGGCAGTGCCAGCCCCTCCCTGGCTGAGAGTTATGGGAGTTGGCATCCTTCCCAGCGGAGGCCGGCTTGGAAGTCGGAGCAGAGAAGGGGGATCGCCGAGGGTCCTTCTCTTCTGAAAAAGGCTCCCCTTTTGCAGCCGGACCTTGTGCTGAGAGCCAGAATGTCACCCTCTCGGCTGATCGCCCGGCTGGCAGCGCCCAGGCTAAACTGGGCCTCGGGTGGCGTTTGTCCCCCCCTGCTTCCAGGTGGGCTCCAGACGCCACGCGGATCTCCTCCTGGAAGAAACTAGGCGGGAGGGTGGGGAGGGCCTCCCCCCCCCCCGGAAGTCTCTAGGGAGCTGGATCCCACGCAGGCCCTTGCCTGGTGCAGCTGCCTCCATCTCTGCTGCTGAGGGCAGCCCTGGTTCTAGCAGGGCACCAACTAAAAGGTCTTCCTTCTTGCTGATCCCCAGTATTCAGAGATAGGCTGCTCCTGTTCAGGGAGGTTCCACTGCTCTCCTGGCCAGGGGCTGCTGCTGGGTGGCCCCTCCACAGCTGGCTCCGTCTTTCCAGCTCTCTAGGAGCCTTTGGGGTGTGGACGCCCCTGATCTTCTGTCAAAGGGAGGGGGGGGGACAGCTTGAAAGGGGATGAGTCAGCCAGCGAGTGAGAATGCAGTTCTGCTAAACCTGCCCTGCTTTATCTGGTGACCTTTTCAGGCTAACCATCAACATGTCAGCCTGCAGCTCTTCCAGGCTCTTTGCGTGGCATGTTCCCAGTCACGGCTGTTTGTCTGTCTGTCTGTCTGCCTGTCCCTGGGTGGGAAGTCTTTGGGGTGGAGCAGGTTCCTTCCCTCAGGCTCACGGCCACACAAGGTGCCCGGCTGCTTCCTGCATTGGTGGCCACTGGCTGAGAGAATTGGCATTCTGGGCACATTCTGGGCAAGCTGCTAGCTGGCCTCTGGAGCAGTCAGACTGCTGTTGGGGAAAAGTCCCTGACCCAGGGCCTGAGTGCCCCTGCTGATGCCCTGTGCCAGCCCAAAATCTCTCAAGCTCCGGTGGTCCTCTTTTCCTCTTTCAGCATCAGGTGTATGTTACCCAGAGCTCCCTGGATATTCCTGAACTGCAGATCCCAGGATCCCAGGCCATTGGTCCTGTGTGTTGGGGCTGGAACATCTGGAAGGCTACACATCCCTGGCACCGTTGGGCTCCTGCAGCAATCTTCTGTGCCAGCCGTTGAGCCAAAGAGCTGCCCAGATAGAATGAAATGAAACCTATTAACCTTTTGGATAAAATTGACCCCGTGATGGGTTTTGCTCTCTTCCCGTGCAATTCTAATGTGGAGAAAACCAGCACCAAGTGCAGAGATGTGGCTATTTATTTATTGCTGTTTACCTCCTGCTTTCTAATAAACATGTCATCAGTGGCTTACAGGGGTGATTAATGCTGACCAGCTAAGAGGGGATTCCAGATTCTGCTTCAAATCAGAAGCGGTAGCACCAGCCTGCCCTGATGGAGCAGAACTGTTTGCCCCTTTAGAATAAATAAAGTCTCCATCTGAGACTTGAAGGCGAACTTTGGAAATCGAGCCAAAGATCCATTTAACATTTTAAAAATGGATTTAAGTGTAACAACTCTGTATGATTGCTCACAAATGCTGGGCACCTTGAACTGACGTTCTTGTGTTGTTTCTTGGTCCGGGAGAAAAAAGAAAGGAAGATATTGTATTAATGCGTAAAGTCAATAATGGATTAGGGAAAAATGTGGTTGGGTAGCTTAATAGGTAGCTTTCGTCTTCCCTGCAAAATATGATAAATGAGAAATTGCTGTTGCAACGTAACACAATGCTTCCCACTCAGAGTAAACTGGGTTGGAGATCTCGGCTGCTCTGCTGTTTTGTCAAGTTGTTGCCTTCCAGATGAGCTGTGCTGCCGTTTCCTTTCCTCACAACTGGAGCCTGTTTGGGCTGGTTGGGGATATTAATCTAACTCCACCTCAGCCACTTTAAGATGGGAGACTTCAACTCCCAGAATTCCTCAGTCAGCAGGCCAGGGAATTCTGGGAGTTGAATTCCACCTGTCTTTAAGTGACTGATGTTGAGAAACACCAGTCTAACCAGTTGTGCTGGGCCTGGTTGGGAAAAACTGGGATGGGCCCTGCAACCATCCCGTACAGATGCAGAGACAACATGTGACATGGGAGAAAAAGTCATTTTTTTCCTTGCTGGGTTTGAGAAGTCAGGATTCAAAGGGACTCATTTCAGCTTCTTCCAGGCCGGAGCAACTTAAGATCATTGAAGATCGCTTGGTAACTGGCGTGTATTTACGACGGTTGCCGTGTCCCGGGGTCACGTGATCCCCTTTTGCGACCTTCTGACAAGCAAAGTCAATGGGAGAGCCAGATTCACTTAACCATGTGACTAACTTAACGACAGTTATTCACTTACCAACTGTGGTAGGAAAGGTTATAAAGTGGGGCAAAACTCATTTAACAACTGTCTTGCTTAGCAGCAGAAATTCTGGGCCATAAGTTGAGGACTTCCTGCATGGAGTTTCCTGCTCACAGCCTTTTGTGCATCCTTGTGGGGAAGACGGGGCAGAAGTGGGTAGACCGGCCTTCCCCAGCCTAGCGCCATCCAGCTGTGCTGGACTCCATCATCAGCCCAAGTGGGTGTGGGCTTGGAGGAGGGTCCCGTCAGAGTGGCCGTGGCCCCACCCTGCTGCAGGACTCTGGCAGGACTCCACAGCGTTTGAATTGAAGGCAGAGGTTTTTGTTTTTAATCTGCATCCTTCCTTCATGAGTTTTAAAAATGACTCAAGGCAGCAAACACAGCCAGGACACCTTCCTCCTCCTCCTCCTCCTATCTTCCCCACAACAACAACCCTGCAAGGTGGGTTAGGCTGAGAGAGAGTAACTGGCCCAAAGTCACCCCTCTGGCTTTCATGTCTAAGGCAGGACTCGAACTCACGGCCTCCCGCTTTCTAGCCTGGTGCCCTAACCACTAGACTGAAGTGGCTGCAGATGCTGAGATAGGTGCTCCTTATTGGTTCCACAAACCAGGTGAACTCTGCTCATGCTCAGAAATTCCTTCTTGTTTACTCTTCCTGCGGGTTCCGTTCTCCAGGCCAAGGACTCCAGACTTGCCAGGTTCTTACAATAAAAGCCGAGTTAGTCGTCACGGTTTTGGTTTCCTGCCTGGACTAGCTCAAACATCTGACATCAGCCTTTGCAAGCCTGGGAGCGTTCCCTCCTCCCCGCCTCTGTTTCCCAGAGAATTAGGGGAGGGGGTCCCTTCTGAGTCCCGTCCCTCCTTTGGATTCAGATTTCTCTTTATCTTTCCTCGGTCGTCTTTCTTCTCCCCAAAGTTATTCTCACAGCCCCCATTACAGGGCTGGAAAAATGCCTGCTAAGCCACTGGCTGTTTAAAATGCATTTTTGGGGGTCTGTTTTACATTGCAGCCCTTTAGTAAAAGCTTCGAGCAGAGGTCTCCAACTTTGCCATCTTTAAGACCTGTGGACTGCTAATTCCCAGAATTCCCCAGCCAGGAAGGAAGTCCATGTTATGTTCTAACTGTTATAACTGTGTTGCATGGTTCCAACCAGGTCCAGCGTTTGAGCGGGAAAAAGCTCAAACGCTATTGGCTGGTCTGTCTGACAGCTCCCTATAAAAGGGCAAGCTGTCAGACAGCTCTTTGCTGGTTGCTGATACAAGAGCTGAAATAAAGAGCAGCTTGGAAGTCTGTCTCCTGTCATCTCTACCCACTATCTAACAGTGGCGACGAGGGCTTGGGTTCAGGAGAACCGTGACTGCTTCTTCAGCGATTCCAACCAGCCAGGCAGCTGCCTGTCTGCCTACTCTCTGCCACGATGTCCAACTTCCACCGACCGGCGCCTTTCGACCCGACCCGGGAGAAATGGCACTCCTACCTGCGGCGATTCGACTGCTTCCGCTGAAGACGCACTACGCGCCCACCCCGTCCAAGGTCGTCCGGCGATACGAATTTCGGCAGCGAATGCAGCAAGAGGGCGAATCAATAAATCAGTATATCGCCGCCCTCCATAAGGCATCCGGCCATTGCGAGTTCCGCGACCTGGACGACATCTTGCTGGACCAACTTATCTGTGGCGTACAGGACATCCGCCTGCAGCGCCGGCTCCTGGCCAAACCGTCTTAAACAAGTCTTAAAGCTGCCAAAGTTGGAGACCTCTGCTGTAGTCCAAGGCTGGCTGGGAGTTGAAGTCCACAGGTCTTAAAGTTGACACAGACACTCCTGGCTTAGAAATTCCTCGCTTTGTCTTCGGTTGTTGAGAGTAAAAAGTGGAAAAGAGCCTCCTGGCTTACAGTTGAATATGGCACCTTAAAGTGATCTGAACTCAAAGCTCTGGGGGTCTCTCTTTTTCAGCCACAGCCCCCCCTTCAAAATGAGAGAGGAGTGCCTCTGAGCATGAGCAGAAAGCTTTTGCCTTCCCGCTTGGTGATCCCGGGCTTGGGATCTTGAGAAAAGGGCCATCATTCACCGGGAGGACTGTTCCAGGTCCACCAAGGTGAACATTTTGGGGAGATGCAGCTGGGCGAGGCGGAGGGCACACGGGGGGGGGGCGCTCCACTGGCCCCACCTGCCCCACAGCCTCGTGCGCTGCATCCCTGCTGGGGATCCGGGCCCTTTAGAGAGAGCGTATTTTTGGCAAGGGCAAAGGGTTGGCGCCTGCCCCGCAGGGCTGGGTTGAGGCTGGCACGTCTGGGTTGGCAGGGTGACAGCGCATCGCCCTCGGTGCCTTGCGAGGGCGGATTGCATCCTGCATGCAAATCAGGGTAAATATTTTTAGTCTTTGCTCTCGTTTCCAAGGGGGTAATTGGCAGCTTGACCAGTGGGTGACCTGGCCTTGAATGCACTTACCTGGTCATTTCGCTTGTGAAATCGGCCCGTTGCAAGAATTCCATGGGGTGAAGTCACTGGGGAGCCGAGCTTGATGCCTGGTGACTTACAATCCATCCGTGTTATTTCCTTATCAACAATGTGGGGTTTGTTTGCTTCCCTGTGTCTGGTTTTGCTTCCCAGCCTTGTCGGGAGACTTGGGATCCTGGGTGGCCACACTGGTGGGGGAATCCTGGGGCTTCTCCACTTTTGGCCCCACCCACCCTCTGGCACTCGGCTGGGCTGGGCTTCCCGGGAGCTTTGTGATGGCACAGTCCTTCCAGGTCCTTCCAGCCTTGCCCGCGAGCCTGGATCAGGAGCTCTGCTTGGTTCTCAGCCCCTCCCTGGAAAAGCTGCACCGGCGCCAACTTGCTAGCAGGAGACGGGGAAGGCTGATTCCTTGGCAGCTGCAGAGCTGTCCTGGGCAGGGCATGGGTGCCAGGAGTAGGCATGGAGGTGCCACCCTGGGGCAGGGCAGCAAAGGGACTTGCTGGATGCCATTTACAGAGATGCTTCCTCTTCCCAGGTCGCTGAGACCCTCGGAGCGCTGCTAGCTGCCGGTGTGGAAGCCCAAGTCGCTCGCCATGGCCGGCCAAGACCTCGCCAGCACTCAGGAGCTCCTGGATCTCACCTTCCAATGTGAGTCGAGGGGAGGCAGGAAGAGAACAGGCATGGGCTGAGAGAGAGAGAGAGCCTTGGAAGGGGCCACACTGGGCAGCTCTGCTTGGACCCCCCCCTCCCTCCCCCTTTGTTCTTCCAAGAAAGCCGAGTTTGATCTCCATGTGGGAAGCCTCTCCAAGCTCAATTTTGACAGCAGCAGGTTTCCTAAACCATCCATAATCAGCCTTTGTCAACCTTGGCGACTTTAAGATGGGTGGACTTCAACTCCCAGGATTCCCCAGCCGGCTAGGTTGAGACCCACTGATCTCTATATTCTAGAGCAGAAGTCCCTCGGTCCCCACACTAAGACAGTGGGGCTGCAGCTGCAGAAGGCTGCACTTTTGCTTCCTTCCAGGCCCACCCGGAAGGCTGTGTGGGTGACCTCTTTATGGCTGAGAATGGCCACTAGGAGCGTGGGACCCTGAATACCAATAGCCCTTATATACCGCTTCACAGTGCTTTTACAGCCCTCTCTAAGTGGTTCACAGAGTCAGCCTCTGGCCCCCAGCAATCTGGGTCCACATTTTACCCACCTCGGAAGGATGGAAGGCTGAGTCAACCTTGAGCCGGTCAGGATTGAACTGCTGACAGTGGGCAGAGTCAGCCTGCAATGCCGCACTCTAACCACGGCGCCACCAGGGTTCAGTGGTCAGAATGCAATAGTTGAACCCAAATTTCTTTGCATTCCTCTCTGATTGGGGAGGGGGCTGTGGAACGAGGGGCAAGCACAACCTGTAAGAAGAAAAGAAACGGCTCAGCTTCATTTGCTGTTCAACCGGCTCGGCCAAAGTAGCTACATTTAAGTGGCAGCTTAGCGCTGCTCTCCGGCCGAATGAGCTTTGATAATATTGACCGGCAGGTAAAATAGGGGCGCCCTGAGCCCCTCACTTGAGTGGCCTGCCCATAGGCCAGAGGGAGAGTTGCACCTCAAGCCGCCTTTCTTCTGCAAAGTGCCTGTCTATGGAGATTCTCATCCCAAATGTGCTTTTCCAAAAGGCAACTGGACTTTCTTATTTTTCCCCCCCTTGAAAATGTTTTGCTTCTCATCCAAAAAGCTTCTTCAGTTCTTGCCGATAGAACCACCCTTGGAATCCTGCATCCAGTTTTGGTCGCCATAATATAAAAACAATGTTGAGACTCTAGAAAGAGTGCAGAGAAGAACAACAAAGATGATTAGGGGACTGGAGGCTAAAACATACAATGAACAGTTGCAGGAACTGGGCATGGCTAGTCTAACGAACAAAAAAGATCACAGGTGACATGATAGCATCTTCCCATATTTGAGGGGCTGCCCCAAAGAAGAGGGGGTCCACCTATTCTCCAAACCACCAGAAGGCAGAACAAGAAGCTGCGGATGGAAACTAATCAAGGAGAGAAACAACAGAGAAATTTTCAGACAGTGACAACAATCAACCAATGGAATGGCTTCACTCCAGAAGTTGTGGGTGCTTCATCACTGAAGGTTTTTAAGAAGAGATCAGACAACCGTTTGTCAGAAATGGTATAGGCTTCCTGCCTGAGTGTAAGGTTGGACTAGAAGACCTCCAAGGTCCCTTCCGACGCTGTTAAAAAACCAAGAAAGTCCGGTTGCCTTTTGAAAAAGCACCTTTGGGATTTTCTAACTGCCTCTCGCTGGCCTGGAGCATTGAAATCCTCAGCCGAAGTCCTGCTGATGTGCGACAGGCTTTGGGACCCACGTCCTGGAATTCCAGTTAAGGGGAAGAAAATGCCTTGGAG
The DNA here is from genome assembly GCA_003457575.1 of Thermophis baileyi. NCBI lineage: Eukaryota > Metazoa > Chordata > Lepidosauria > Squamata > Dipsadidae > Thermophis > Thermophis baileyi. The sequence continues at coordinate 914,026 of QLTV01003442.1, forward strand.
GGGAAGGTAGGCAGGACCAGCTATTAGTGCCCTGGCTCGGATCGTGGCTTAGTCACAGCAGACAGAACGGGGCCGGAAGGATCCCTGCCAAGGCGTGTCGCAATCGCTAAACCGCTTTGTAAAAGAAAAGTTTTTCTAGCAGGCTCGAAGCACAGTTTGCAGCTGCAGCCTGAAATGTGAACGAAAACAGCTTGCGTGTGTACACGGAGCCTGCATTGTGTACATGCAGATATATGAGTGAGGGTTATAATTTTTGGTTAAATGGCCCCTTGTTGCTCTGAGCGTCTCTGGGGCTGATGGTCACATCCCCAAAGGGTTCCTCTGCCCCCTTCCAGAGGGGCCATGATCCATTGCTTTGCAGAGATCCCCCTTGTTTGGCTGTGCCTGCTGGGGATGAGGGGGACTGTAGTCCAGCTTCTTGGCTGGAAACCCTTACCCCAAGCTGTGTAGATTCCCGCGGATGGCGTCTGCCTGTTCTGTCTTGGCAAAAGAGGGGCGGAAGCTGGAGTTGGCAGAGAGCAGGTGTCCCTGCATTCAGGGGGGACGTGATGGGGCTAGGAAGTAGCCAACCGGCTCATGTCCAGTAATTTAAGTGCAAATATAGTACAGTAGAGTACAAATATAAGCAGATATGCAGGATATTTACACCTGATTAGCTTGCTTCTTTAAAGTACAAACACAGTTAGGAAGCCAGGGTTGCTTCCTCGGAAGCAAGACCTCTGAAGGGTCCAGTTGTTGCACCAGGCCACTGGCTGGCCGCTGTCCAGTTTCTTACAGTGGTCAAGGAGACGCCCCCTTCTTGAGAGAAACCAAGGTGAACAGTTTCACCCCCGCCCCATCACCTGCCATCTCATTTCCTTGGCTCCTGCCCTTCTGCTAGCTGGGGAATTCTGGGAGTCCACAAGTCCTAAAGGGGCCAAGGCTGGGCACCCCTGAGCTAGAGGAACCCTTTCTAGGGCCAGTTTGGGCTGCGATGCAGGAGCTGGAGAAAGCCGGGGCCGTTCGTCTTAATTTCGAGGCAGAAAAGGAGCCCCTTGTGGGAGCATCTTGCGAAGGACAGGGCCTTGGGCTAACCTCCCACCTCTTGCCTTGGGCTTTGATTCCCATCCTCCTATACTGGCCAAGGATAATGGGTGTTGAGGTCCACCAGGCTCAGAGGTGGTTCCTAAAGGTCTCGGGGGGGGGGAGCCCTGCCCCTCCTCACCTGCTGTTCTTCCCCGCAGCCCTGGCTTGCAAGCACATGGACCTCAAGCAGCTGGAGCTGGACACGGCCGCAGCCAAAGTGGACGAGCTCTCCAAGCAGCTGGAGTCGCTCTGGACGGACCACCCCGGGCCGCCCGTCCTGCCATCCCTGGTGAGGCAGAGAAGGAGAGGCCAGGGCCACCCTGGGGTTGTGTGGGGTAGGGTGGGGCCTGCCGGGCGGTTCAAGGGGCCTCCGTTAAGCGGCTCCAGGTCTGAGGTCCTGGGAGGCGAACTGGGGATGTTATTCATGGGAAATTGCAGTTCTGCCACTCGGCATCCACGGGCACCTGCATCCTCCGGTGCCAAGCAATTTGGGGGGAGGGGCTGAGCCTTTCTCTGGAGGGTGGCCAGGCTGCTCCCTGGATCTGCTCCAGAGGTTCTGGGGCAGAGAAGTCGGAAACCAAGCCCCCCTGGGGGTGTCCCAATCCCCCCTTTCCTCCTCCTGTCTTCCGACATGTCCTTTCATGTCGGAAGACAGGGATTCGGGGATTGGGCCCTCCCTACCGCCAGGGAGACGGCAGCGATCCTTGGCAAAGCCCCCACTTCAGGCGGAGGCTGCCTTTCCCCCGCCTGGAAGGAAAGACGGCTGATTCTCCCCCCACTTCGCTTGGCAGATGGCTGACAGGTACACCTCCATCTCTTCCCCGGACCTGCTGAAGATGGACGCCCGGGCTGCCTCTCCCCTGCACCTGCGGAAGAGCCCCACCTGGGACCTCGCGGAGCCCAGTGGCCCCCACAGCTTGTCCCCCTACAGCTCCTCGCCCAACCAGCTTCTGGCCCCCAAGCCCACCCTGGGGCGCCCCTCCTCCCCACGGCCTTCCTTCTTCCTGCAGTCGGATGTGGACTGGAGCCCCACAGCACCCTCCAGGCCCAAAGTCATGGCCGTCCCTTACGAGGGCCTGTCTGGCCCCGGGGCCCACGGCGGGTCCCCTCGCTCCCTCCGACCTGCTGGCCTTCCTGAGCGCCAGTTTGACTACCGGCCATTTGCTGCCACCGGTGGGTGGGGGGGCCGGGCCGGCTCTCCGCGGCTGCCCGGAGAAAGCTCCATGTCCCAGGCCTTCTTCCCAGAGCGAGGACCCTCTCCGCGCCCCCCTCTCCCGCCCCCCTACGAGAACCACAGCCTGTATCCTTCGGCGCCAGGCTCCTTCTGGGCACAAGGTAAGTGCGTGCCAGACCCGTTTGCCCTTTGATTGTTTTGGTGCCCTGCAGCTGCACAGCACCTGGATTGCAACCCGGGTTCGATCTCTCCCAGGTGTTGTTTAAGAGGCTAATTACGGACTACATTCAGGGCGCAGAGAGGTGTGTGTCAGCTGAAGGGGTTGGAATGTCTCTCCCAAGGAACCCGAGCTTCGAATATCAAGTTTCCAGCTCTTAGGAGGCTGCCGAGACGTGTTTGGGCAAGACTAGATGGATGCTGGGGGCCACCTTGGCTCAGCCAGATTTCTGGTGGGAGGGAGGGAGGGGGGAGCCAGGCTTCCTTTTATGTCCCCTTCACTTCTTTGTGCTGCTGAAAGAGGAACAGAATAGCAAGGGGAAACGAGAGGAGAAGAAATCCGAAGGATGTGAAAATCTGCAGAATTTCCATTGTAGAGTCCAGAACATTCCTGGGTTTTAATAGCAAATACGCCTGTCTCCCTTAGCATCGTTTTAACTGTTCCCCCCCCCTCCACACCCACATTTCTGTTTTTAATTTGGGCGTTTCAAAAGATAAAAGTCTTGGCTTTTAAATAGCAGTAGCAGAATTTAAGTCGAGAGCTTGTGCAAAACGGCCCGTCCCACCTGGGGATCTCACGCCCCCCCCCTTCTAAGCAGCGGGGACCTCTTGGCAGGTGCTGGGAGTTGTAGTCCTGCAACGCCTGGAGGGCTGTAGGGTGCTGGAGCTGCCCTAGAAGAAAAGGAGGCGAGCAGAGCTGGCAGAGTAAACGAGGCCACCTTTTTCTCCAAGAAGCTGTTCAGGCACCCCCCAAAATCTGGGCTCTGCTGCGGTCTGGCCAGGAGTGCCCCCCAAAGGCTGTTGTGGCTTTTCCCACAGTTGTTCCCCTCGTCCGGGACGGAGGCACCTGAAGAAGCACTTCTGACGCCATCCTGGCTGTTTCTTTTCTGCAGACGACCTGGTGATGCGCAGGAGAGCGCCCAAAAGCTGGAACGAATCGGATCTGGACGTGGCATATGAGAAGAAGGCGCCGCACCCTGTCGGCTACGAGCGTGAGTCTGCCCTGGAGGGGGTGGAACTCCCTGAACAGACCTGGCACTCATGGGGGGCACATGCCAGAGGGCGGCTGCCCCAACAGAAGGCGCTCCAATGCCACTCTGCCCACTGGCAGATTTTCCCAGAGGATCCTGGAGCAAGACCTGGGTTCCCCCTGGTAGATCCCAGTCCCAGGGGGTTGGTGCCTTGTGTGCCGGAGGGATCCCGCTGGCAGCCGTGGCTGTGACCTTCTGCCGAGCGAGGGTCCCTCAGAGGCCGTTCCCCATGTCGGTGCCTGTCACTGGGGGCAACTGCTGGGCACAGGAGAGACCCCCGGCAGAGGGAGGGGCTAGACAGGGACTCGGTCCCACTGACGATGGTCTTCCCCCCCCAGATGTGGACGTGCACGCAAGCCTTCGCCAGAATGCGGCTGGGCTGCCTCTGGCTCCCTGGAAGGAGTCCAGCCTGGATGGGGGCTGGCCAGGCAAGGTCAGTGTCTCTGCCCAGAGGCCCTTTGGCTGCCGAAGCCTTTGTGGCTTCAGAGACGGAAGCTGGCAGGGAGGAGGAGGAGGAGGAGGGACGGAGGGTGGCAAATGACCGTCTCTCTTGGCTTCCCCCCCCTTCAGGAGGAGCATTATGGGATGAACAGTGCCACCTTGCCCAGGAATTACAAGGTCTCGGCCCTGGCCGGCGAGAGGCGCCCGGACAGCTCCTTCCGCCGCTCCCTGGCTGCCAACCAGGCTGGCACCCTGCCCCGCAACTGGCAGCCCATCTCCCGCATCCCCATCCCCCCACCTGCCCCGCAGGGCGGCGGCCTCCCCAGGCGCCACAAGCCGCTGCCCCTCTCCATGATCTTCCGGCTGCAGAACGCCTTCTGGGAGTCGGGCGCGGCAGGCGGCAAACTCGGGCTGCCCCCGGGGCCGGTGGGGTCGCCGTTGGCCCTGCGCTCCTTGCAGAAGCTGCTGCTGCAACAGCCGGTCGCTCCAGCGCAGCCCCCCCTCCGGACGGTGCAGCCCAGCAGCGAAGGTGAGTGGCGCTGGAGGGAGGGGGCAAAGGGAAGGGCTCCCTGGCGCCACAGCCGGAGGCCCCCCCTGGGTGAATGCAAGCCAGTGGTAACCCAGTGGTAAATACAAGTGTTCCTCGACGTACAACAGTTCATTTAATGACCAAAGTTACAATGGCACTGAAATTTTTTTCACACTTATGACCATTGCATAATCTGTGGTCCCATGATCAAAATCCAAACGCTTGGCAACTGGCATGTACTTATGCCGGTTGCAGTGTCCCGGGGTTACGTGATCCCCTTTTGCAACCTTCTGTCAAGCAAAGTCAACGGGGAAGCCAGATTCACTTAACAACTGTGTTACTGCAGTGATTCGCTTAACAATTGTGGCAAGAAAGGTTGTAAAATGAGGTGTGACTCACTTAACAACTGTCTTGGTTAGCAACAGAAATTTTCTGGTCCTAAGTCGCGGACTACCCATACACGAATGCTTTTGCTGAAGGCGCCACCTTCCCACTTCCGGCTTTCCCCCCTCTAGGCAATGCCAGCCCCAGAGCGATGGCAGCTGAGCGCATCGTGCCCATCGTCCTGACGCCGAGCGAAGCGGAGCCCGAGCTGGAGAGCCTCTTGCCAGGCAGTGAGCCGGCTGAGGTGGACGACCTGGCCCGGCCCCTCAGCCCCACCCGGCTGCAGCCGGTCCTCCCGCCCGAGGCCCAGAAGGTGCCTGAGTTCGAGGAAGTGGCCCGGGTGCTGGCGGAGATGCCGCGGCCCCTGAAGCGCCGGGGGTCCATGGAGCAGAACCCCAGCCCGGCCCTGCTGCCCCCCCACAAGAAGCAGTACCAGCAGATCATCAGCCGCCTGTTCCACCATCAGCCCCGCAAGGAGGGGGCTGCGCCCGCGGGGGACCCCCCCTCTCAGCCGGACCTGTCGCCCATCACTGAGGCTGCGGAGCAGAAGGCGGCCCCGGCCACCCCAACCGCCAGCCCTGCCATGACCCCTCCGCCGGCACCAGAGAGTCCGGCCACTCTCTCTCCAATGCCCAGCCCGGTAAGTGGAGAGTTTGGCGGCCGTTTTGCCCAGTTCCCTGAGGATGGGGAGCCCCCCCCCCACTCCAGAGGAATGACCAGCTGGCAACTGCATCAGACAGACCCTCTGCAACCCTGAAGGCCGTTCCTCCTTGCTTGGGACTCTGGTGCTCCATAGAGAGGAGGCCGAGAGGGGAATGGCTCCACCTTCTGCTTGTGAAACCCCCCCCCCCCAAAAAACATCTGACTGGACTGGGGGGCCTCGACCTGCCGTGGCCGGGCTGTTCTGGTGCTCCTCACGGGCTTAGCAAAATGCTCCCTCTTGGGTTGCCCTTTGGCGATTCTGTGCAGCTCTGCGGCCCCTCCACCTCGAAGGACCCAGGAGCCCCTGGAAGGAGGGCAGCTCATTTGGTTGAGGAGGGGGCATATGGTGCCACTTGAGGCCTCTGATCCTGATCGCTCCTTCCTCCTCCTGGCTTTGGAAGGGACTCCCAGGGGCCGATAGCGGGAAACGGGAGTTTGTGTGTGGAGGAGGGTTAGCCTTAAATCGCTCCTTGGGCTGCTCTGCAGGAGAAGCGTTCGGTGCTGCGCAAGGTCTCTTCCCCCCGGAAACGGACGACCAAGAAAGCGCGGCTCAACCCCTTGGTGCTGCTGCTGGACACGGCCCTGACCGGAGAGCTGGAGGTGGTCAAGGAGGCGGTGAAGGAGGTGAGCTGGCGCCTGGCAGCCCTCGGACAGGGCACCTTCCCCTAACTGAACATGCACTGCTGCGGTGGTTGTTATGGCGTGTGGTTCGTGGTTCTCCCTTTAAGCAAACAGCAGCTGTGCGAGGCAGGTTGGACGCAGAAACTGCGACTCTCCTGCAGAGAGAGAACCCAGAGCAACGAGCCGGAATAAAAGGGGATTCGTAGAAGTGAAGCTCCATAGCTGGACTGACCTGGGGGGTCCTTGGTGCTCTCTGAGCGCGGCGGTTTCCTTGCAGACACCGCATTACCAGAGTGGGTCACATCCTCACTGCAAGCAATCCGCCAAGCTCAGAGCACCAAGAACTCTGCAATAGAGGGGGGGGGGGCCTAAATGCCCTGGGGGGTGGGAGGTACAACCAGACTGGGTTTCTGGGTAACTCTGTCCCATGGGTTGCTGCGGCCATTCTGCGCCCCAGTATGTTCAGCCTCGGATGCCTCTCTGCCTTTTCCTGCCACAGCTGAACGACCCGAGCCAGCCGAACGACGAGGGCATCACCGCCCTGCACAATGCCATCTGTGGGGCCAACTACAGCATTGTGGACTTCCTGATCAACATTGGGGCCAACGTCAATTCTCCAGACAGCCACGGCTGGTGAGTCCCGGGGACGCGACGGGGAGCAGGAAGGATGGCAGCCTCTGCGGTGCTTCCTGCCTGTGGGGAGGGGAGCGCCCTGTGTGCCCGTTGCCCGGAGGCAATGCGGGCCTTCCCTGAGCCGGCCGCCGCCTTCCTTCCAGGACCCCCCTGCACTGCGCAGCTTCTTGCAACGACACTGCCATCTGCATCGCTCTGGTGAAGCACGGGGCCGCCATCTTTGCCACCACGTTCAGCGACGGGAGCCTGGCCATCGAGAAGTGCGACCCATATCGAGAAGGTTACAACGAGTGCTTCAGCTACCTGGCAGGTGAGGGGGAGGAAGGCCGGCTGGCTGGGAACCCAGGAAAGTCCTGGCAGCCCTTCGATTCTGCTCAGTGGCACCAAGCAGGTCGTGCTTGGTGAGCTCCTGCATTTCTCAGGTGGCACCGACTGGCAGCACGGACGTTTCTGGGGCACTGAAGCCCGGGGGCCGGCTGCTTTCTCATTGTTTGCCATGGGGGGGGTCTCTCTTGCCGCAGACGTGGAGCAGAACATGGGGCTGATGAATAATGGGGTGGTCTACGCCCTGTGGGACTACAGTGCTGAATTCAGCGACGAGCTCTCCTTCCGCGACGGCGAGCCAGTCACCGTGCTGCGCCGGGATGGCCAGGAGGAGCTGGACTGGTGGTGGGCCTCTCTCTACGGCCAGGAGGGCTACGTGCCCAAGAATTACTTTGGGGTGAGTCTCAAGGACCGGAAGGTTTGCCCTGGAGGAGCCCAGGAGGGGGGGTGCCGCAGGACCCGGGGGCAGAGCAGCCGGGGGGGGGGCGGTGTTCCACTTTCCAGCCATGTGAGGCTGCCGGCTTTGTCTTGTTAGCTGCTCAGCCACGGCCTTTCTTGCTCCTCACGGCCCCCTTCCTTTCTCAGCTGTTCCCCAGAGTGAGGCCCCAGCAACAGAAGACGTAAAGGTCCAGCGAGGCTGTCGGAGGGGGACTCGCATCCATGCATGAGGAGAGACCCAGGGGAGGGTCCCTTTCCCTACTTCTGCTGGCCACCCTCTGCTTTCAGAAGAGCATGAACGGAGGGGGAGGGCTGGCATTCAACCCTTCCATACTATCCCCCTCCTCCCGTCGCCTTTCTTGCTTCTCTACGTGAATTCCCCCCCCAACCTGGAGGAGAGCTTTGGTGCCTTCCACCACAGCCAATGCAGCGATGCGCCCCTTCCCCAGACAAAGGCTGGCCAGGGAAATTGGCGCAGTGCACCTGGGGCTCGGCTGCACTGGGGGGCTCGGCTTCCAGTTCTCCTCTACCCCAGTTTTGCTGATTTCCCCCTTCGGTGGAAACTCCTGCCTCCTGGACTTCATCCTTGGGGTCACAGCGGTGCTGCTGCTGCCCCCAACTCACAGTCGGTGGGACTTTAAACATCTTTTCTTTTTACCCTCACCAACACGGTGAAGGAAGAAGAAAAATGGGGCACCCCCTGGCTCTTTCTGAGTCTTCTTTTTGGGCATCTGGAGAAAGAGTGAGCTGCCTCTGTGCAAGGACAGACTGCAGAAGGGGGGGAGGGCTCTCTGGTGGTGGCAGGCCACAGCCCCCAGGAGCTGAACTAAAAGTCATGGGCTCCGTAGTCTACACTTTGTTTTAAATGGGCTATCCTCAACTCCAGAAGTTCTTTCTCAAAAATTCTCACCGCACTCAAGACACATAGGGGTGACAAGTACCCCATCATTTTGAAACGAGTTAAGTGATCCCAAGTTGTCACCTCTCCATACAACTCCCAAGTGATGCCAAGGCTGGGGTCTGCTCCCCATGGCATCTCGATTCAACGTTAAGATTGCAGTGCAGGGGTCCCCTGAATCCAGAGCAGCCAACTCTTCCCTCTCAGAGAAGCATAGCCCCCCATTTTTACAAATCATGTCTAAAGTTGAACCCCATTGTGGACTTGATTCCCTGAGGTTACAGCTGATGTTCTGCCAGGGCGGAAGGGAATGCCCTCGGCTGCTTAACCTGAGTAACTCAAAGCATCCCACTCCTACCCTGGAGGGAGGGAGGAAGGCGGGGAGGTGCCCCCTGCCAGTGGGGGGACCCTGAGTCTGTCTGCCCTGCTGAGAGCCGACAGAGGTCGTGCAACTGGGCAGCAGCTGGGCTCCTTCCTTGCCGGTGCTGCCCACAGGCTGATATTCCAGCTGCAGCAGAGGGCTGTGCACGATGCCAGTACTCGTTGTGCATACTCTACAACTGGAATGAGATCTCAGGGAGGGAGGGAGGGAGGATGCTGCCCCCTGCCCAGTGCCTTCTTTTTGCCCGCCTGGGCAGAAGCTGCAACTTGCGTGCCAAAGCTTGGTTTCTGTGCCTGCCTCTGCCAAGCCAGCGTGGGGCCTCCGTGAGAGCTTCGCCTGGCTGAGGGGCCCCTTCCTTTCACGCTGCGCCTTAATTTGGGCCGGGATGCCAGGGCGTGTCCCAATGCTTCTGGGGTGCCTTTGGTTGGCGCTAGGGAGGCGATTTTGTGCCTTTAAGGGGGTGGGGCCTTTCAGGAATAGCTCCATGCAGGTTGGGGGTCCGTGGCCTGCAGGTCCCGCATCTGAAGGCTGCTTCAGTTGGGGCTTCAGATCCAAGGAGGAGGGGTCGCTGGGGATCCAGGTGGGCCCTTCCTGGGATTGTTGATAGCCCTGGCTGGAAAATGTAGCATTCCGTAATAAAATGGTCTAACTGGACAAATGTGGTGGCTGTGTTCAATGCAGGGGGGGGTATTAACGCCTCTGCGCAAGGAGGAAACATCTGGCTGTGGGGTGGAATGACACCCACCCACTGGATGATCCGAGTAAAGACTTCAGAGGTGGAGGACAGCAAAGGTGGCCAACAAGCAAGCACCGGAGCGCATAACACCAGACACGTCACTAGAAGGCAAAATCACGTCCCACTTCCTTTGGTCACGTCTTGCAGAGGAATTCAATGGAGAAAGCACTTATGTTGGGAAGAGCTAGCCAGGCTGCCAAAGAACACGGTGGCTGGACACTGTCAAAGCTGGCACCATTCACAAGACAAGAGTTTGTGCCTGGGTTCCCACAAAACTGGAGTTTGAGTAAAAAGCACCTTGGAGAAGTTGACACATGGCTCTCAGTCACAAAGCAAAATCTCACTTTGGTTATCACATGTGCATCCAGCACAAGAGGTTACCCAAAACATGCAACTGTACCTCTGAGGGGGTAGAGCTGCTTCCTTCCGATTTGAAAAAGCCAGACTGACATTAGGCAAATTCAATTATGATTTGTGGCTTTGATTCAAAATGGCCCTGCACCAATCGTGCTGGGCTTCTCTGTTTGAGGGAACAGGGTGCCAAAAGTCCTGCCTCTAGCAGCTCCCCCCCCCCTTACAGCAGCCTCGCCCCTGTCTTCCCTTGCAAAGAGCAAAATGCTCCCACAAAACGCCCCCAGGGTGCGAACAGGACCTTCTGGACCATAAAGAGGGGTCTCAATGGGGTAACTTCTTGAGCTGGCTGGTCAGTTTGGGATTCAATGCCAGAAACGTGGGTCAATTACGCGTTACTTCAGTCAGCCAAAGATTACAGCAACCGTAGTCTTGTTTCCTCCTTGGATCGTTTCTATAGGAAACCTCCGTTTCGGTTGCCGGCTAAGGAACTGGGGAGGGGGGGGGTAGTGATTGCAATCCAGCGCATCTAAATGGCATATAATTAAGGAAAGCAATTCAACAGGTGAAGGCGGGATGAATTGCGTCCGCTTTCCCGCAGCCCGGAGCCTCGCGGTCCCAGGAGCGCAGAGCTACTGCAAGATTTCAGTCTAGTAGGGAAAACTAAATCCATGCTCTCTGGATTCGACTTCTTCAGCCTTCAAGTTGCAGGCACGCCGTACGATCATCTTTTGAACGGCTCGTGATGCCTGCGCGCCGCGCAGCCGAACGCTGGGCAGAAAGTCCGATAGCGGGCGGAGGCGGGCTCTTTTCAGATCAGCCACTGAGGCCTTCGTCGGGGAGTGTTGCGAGCCAATGGGATCGAGAGCGATAGAAGAAGCGGAGAGGCGACCGAAGGAAGAGTTTTCCTTTGAGGGCACCGGAGTGAGAACTTCCCGCCGCGGACGAGACCATGAAGTGAGCGGCGCCGGGGGGGGGGCGTCTGGGAGATACCACTTGGGCGGCGGGAAGCGGGAGGCGGGCGAGCCCGGGCGGCGGGACGGGCGGCGGGGGGTTTGCCGGCTGGGGATGATGGGATGCAGGGAGGGGGCCAGCCGGGG
>QLTV01003442.1:925248-946151 GCA_003457575.1 Thermophis baileyi
GGAAGACCATCTCCCTCCTGGCGCTCATCCTGGCCTACCAGCGCGTGAGTATCCGGGGGGGGGGAGCTGCCACGCAGGGGCCCCGCGGGCGGGCGAAGGGGGAGGGCTGGGCGACCCCCCTCCGACTCTGCCTGCTTTTCTTCCAGGAGCCCCCTCCCCTCCCAAGCGTAGCCTTCTAAGCCAGCCCTCTCCCCCAGGCTTACCCGCTGGAGGTGACCAAGCTCATTTACTGCTCCAGGACCGTCCCGGAGATTGAGAAGGTACGGGGGGGGGGCACCCCCTGCACCTGGCACCAGGAGAGATGCCCTTGGAGGGGGGGAGTGCCAGGAAGCAGGGCTGGCTAGGAGGGCTTTCCTGGTGGGCGGCTGGGGAGGGAGGGGCTGGCCTGGGGACGTCTGGGAGCCTCTCCTATGCCAGCCACTGGGCTTCTCTCCCCCCCCCCACAGGTGATTGAGGAGCTGCGGAAGCTGGTGGACTTCCACGAGAAGCAGACGGGGCAGAAGCTGCCCTTCCTGGGCTTGGCCCTCAGCTCCAGGAAGAACCTCTGCATCCACCCGGAGGTGCCTCTGCCGGCCAAAGGGCAGGGTGGGGCGCTCGGCCTCTGGGGCGGGCGGAGGAGACTCGGGGAGCCCCTCTCGGCCACCTGTCTTTCCACTCGTGCTTCTGTCCTTCAGCCAAATGCGGGGGGGGGGCTCCCATTGCCTCTTGATTCCTCTCCCAATAACCCTGGGTGACAGGAGTGAGAATGGCCGGGTGGTCTCTTCCTCCGAGCCCACTCTCTCTGCTAAGAGTTCACTGGCCGCTTTGGGCCATGGCCACTGAGTCCCCTGGCAGCGGGGAAAGCGGGGCGATGTGGGCGCCGTGCCCCTTCTGCTCAGACCTTGCACCTTCCTTGTCGTAGGTGAGCAGCCTGCGCTTCGGGAAGGAGGTGGACGGCAAGTGCTTCAGCCTGACCGCCTCGTACATCCGGGCTCAGCACCAGCAGGATGGCAGCCTTCCCTCTTGCCGCTTCTTTGAGGTAAGGGTGAGGTGCGCAAGGGGGTGGGGCAGACAGGGCCCCAGGGAGGAGGACCTGGGTGGGGCCGTGGATCTTCTCCCCAGGGGCAGAAGAGGCCAGCTTGAAAAGTGAGGTGGACCAGTTCTGCCCCTCTTTTCCCCATTGATCTGTCATTGGGGGGGGGGGGAATTGCAGGAAAGTTACACAAATGTGTGTGTCCAGAGGCATTTTCCCCCTCAAAGTATGTTTGATGTGAGAATTTGAGCAGCCGAAAACCATTCTGGCTTGTTCGTAAGGCCGGGGCAAGGAGATCCGTTCAACCCTGCTGTGATTCCCTGCAGGAATTCGATGCCCATGGTCGCCAGGTGCCTCTTCCTTACGGCGTCTATAACCTGGATGACCTGAAGGCCTACGGTCAGCAGAAGGGCTGGTGCCCCTACTTCCTTGCCCGCTACTCGGTAAGACAGCTGGCTGGCCTGCTCGCAGACACAAGCCCCCTCCCCTCTTTCTAGGGCAAAAGGGGTCTCCTTGAAGGATCCTTGGTGCTCTCTGAGCTTTCTTGTTTTCTGGCAGATGTTTCATTACCCAAAGTAGGTAACATCATCCGTGCGAGTAAGGAGAGGGGTTGGCTCTCAGTTTATTCTCCTTTACAGGATCTCTTTGGTTAGATTAGCTGTTGTCAGGGGAAGACCCTGAGCAAAAGGAGAAAGTTGCTGCTTCTTGTTATTGCAAAAATTGCAGTAGGGATTGAAGTAGCCGGTGCATGCCGAGTCTCAGAAGCTGCACAGTGACTGAGTAATAGCAATAGCACTTAGACTTATATACCGCTTTACAGTGCTTTACAGCCCTCTCTAAGCAGTTCACAGAGTCAGCCTATGGCCCCCAACAATCTGGGTCCTCATTTTACCCACCTCGGAAGGATGGAAGGCTGAGTCAACCTTGAGCTGGTGAGATTTGAACCGCCGAACTGCAGCTAGCAGTCAGCTGAAGTAGCCTGCAGTGCTGCACTCTAACCACTGCGCCACCTCGGCTCTTTTAAGAGTAAGGTTGGCCTTTTGGGGGCTTTGTGCCTCCACAATGAGCTAAATCCAGCAGTTCTGTAAGTAGCAGATTCAGCACCACCAATGCACGTTTCTCGTAACGTTTTTCTCTGGGCTTTTGAGCACAGAATCCAAATTGCCTGTGAATCTCCCAACGCGACTGTTTCATTCTGAAATTTCCCTCTGTCATCAGAAAGTCTGCCTAGCTGGCTTTGCAGTTAAGAGAAATAAGTACATTTTAATCCATTTTGTAGTTAAGCATACAGATAGTCCTTGACTTACAACAGTTCGTTTAGTGGCCACTAAAGTTACAATGGCATTGAGAAGTGACTTATGACCCGTTTTCACACGACCGTAGCAGCATCCCCATGGCCACGTGATCAGAATTGGTAACTGACTCATATTTATGACTGTTGCGGTGTCCCAGGGTCACGTGATCCACTTTTGTGACCACCTCACAAGAAAGGTGAATGGGGAAGCCAGATTCACCTCACAACTGTGTTACTAACTTAACAACTACAGTGATTCACTTAACAACTGTGGCAAGAAAGGTTGTAAAAATGGGGCAAAACTCACAACTGTGTCGCTTAGCAACAGAAAGTTTGGGCTGAATTGTGGCTGTCAGTCAAGGACTCCCTGCATATTAGCCCATGAATAGAACTGGGGTTAGTCCTTTTGTCCTTCCTTTGAGAGTAGAAATGTCTCCGTACAGAGATAGATCCCAGCCCAGAAGCCTTGGTATTTCCTGCATGACTGAGAAGCCCAGCCCTCCAATTCCCATTTGGGGATTTCGAAGTTCCTCCTTGCCCAAGGTGAGTGGCCAAGCTCTGCTCTGCTTTCTCTCCCCACGTGGAACAGATCCTCCATGCCAATATCGTGGTCTACAGTTACCACTATCTCCTCGATCCCAAAATTGCGGATGTGGTCTCCAAGGAGCTGGCCAAAAAATCGGTGGTGGTTTTCGATGAGGCTCATAATATCGGTAGGTGTGAGAAGGGCCGGTGAGCGGTCTGGTCCAGGAGGTGAGTTGGGCTGTCTGAAAAATACATTGGGGTCCAGTTTCTTCCCTTAGAGGAGGGTTTCTCAACTTTTCCAACTTTAAAATGTGTGGACTTCAAATCCAGGAATCTCCCAGCCAGAAACAACGGCTTTAGAGATTAACTCCGCCCTCACTCGGTTTAATTTGGGTGGACGAGAACTCAGCCAAACCGCCTGTAAGGAAACCAGATTCAGATTTTTTTTAGTTGCAATTTTATCCTTAGTTTATAATAATTTTCTTTTTTTCTCCTCTTAATTACAGATAGTCCTCGACTTATGACCCCAATTGAGCCCAAATTTCTGTGGCTAAGTTGTTGTTGTTAAGTGAATTTTGCCCCGTTTTTGATGTTTTTTGCCACAATTGTTAAGTGAATCCCTGCAGTTGTTAAGTTAGTAACCCGGTTGTTAAGTGAATCCGGCTTCCCCATTGACTTTGCTTGTCAGGAGGACGCAAAAGGGGATCACGTGACCCCGGGACACTGCAAACGAGCCAGTTGCCAAGCGCCCAAATTTTGATCAGGTGACCAGGGGGCTGCTGCAACGGTCCTAAGTGTGAAAACCAGTCATAAGTCACTTTTTTCAGTGATGATGTAACTTTAAACGGTCACTAAATGAACTGTTGTAAGTCGAGGGCTATCGGAACTGTAACTGCTAAGAGTCTCCCGGATTAAAAAAATAAAATTACAAGCGTGTCGCCCTGAACCGTGTCTTGTCCAGGCAAGCGATTGACATCAGCCTGTCATGGGCTTCTTTGGAAAGCCTGCTTGGGACCCCCTTTTCTTTTCCTTGACCCACAGACAACGTCTGCATTGACTCCATGGGGGTCAACATCACAAGGAAGATCCTGGATCGCTGCCAAGGGAACGTGGCCACGCTCCAAGCTGCCATTCAAAAGTGAGCAAGGATTCGCTCCTTCCTTCTCCTCCACTTCCTGGCCTTTTGCTCTCCCCTAAGGACGAGATTCTGTGCTGCTTACACAAATGACATCTCTGTGTGTGTGTAAAGACGCAGAATTGGAAGGGACCTTGGAGGTCGTCTAGTCCAACCCCCTGCTCAAGCAGGAAATCCTTATTCTACCATTCCAGACAACTGGCTGCCCAGTCTCTTCTTAAAACCCCCCAGTGTTGGAGCACCCACAACTTCCAGAGGGAAGCTGTTCCACTGATCAATTGTTCTCACTGTCAGGAAATTCCTCCTTAGTTCTAAGTTGCTTCTCTCCTTGATTAGTTTCCATCCATCCACAGAGGTCTCTTTCCTGGCACAGCCTCCTCTCTGGAATCTCAGCAGGCGTTGCCTATCATTGCACGCATAACTTCATATTCATGTGGGCTAGAAACTTGCTTTGAGTTCTGAAAGCGGAGAGGTTCAGGGAACTGAATCCGGGGCCCTGAGCAGGGAGTTGGACTAGAAGACCTCTAAGTCCCTTCCCCACTCTGTTATTCTGCCTCTAAGAAACTGCCTGGACCCCTGAATTGTACCAGGCTGCATTATATTATGGGATAGGCACATTCAAGGGGCAGTCCGTGGGCTCAGGCTCTGTCATGGCTGCCTTTCTGCTATCCAGGCTTCATGAGCTGACAGCCTGACATTAGCAACGGGCAGGAGGGGGGGTGGGATTAGAATGTAGGGAGGAAGAAGGGGGGGGGGATTTGGCCCAGCTGAGCCGGCCAAATTGTGAGAGGCTTCAGTTAGCCAAGGTCAGCCATTGGATCGCAGAGCTGGGAACTGAGCCACTGTTTCCTAAACAATGTACAAGCACATGACTGGACATTTACAGATAACGGGGAGGAAGAGGAGAATTTCTTTTGCGTTGTTTGTGCGGGAAAACCTCAGATTCAGCTTTGCTGCTTCCGTAGCCACAAGCTTCAGTAAAGTGCACTCTTGGCAAGAACAAGTGGGCAGGAATCTCCCTTCGCTAGAGGGCTGAGTGGGGGCAGTTGACAGGCTCCGAGTTCCAGTCCTGAAGCCTGCAGCCCTCTCACCTTCCCTCCCCACCTGCTCCCTTTCCAGGATCAAGGAAACGGACGCGCAGAAGCTGAAAGAGGAATATCAACAGCTGGTGCAGGGGTTGCGGGAGGCCAACGTCGCCCGGGAAACAGACGTCTATTTGGCCAACCCGGTGCTGCCGGACGAGATCCTGCGGGGTACGTCGGCCCCTTTGTGGGCAGGAGAGGGGGAGCTGACGCTTGGATGCTGGTGGGGCAGGAGGGAACGTCAATGCCTGCTGCTCCCTCCCTGCTCTTCTGCCGTTCATCATCGGTTGCTCCTGCTTAGGGAGGATGGTCTTGTGTGGCCTCATTGAACCCGGGGATCAGGGGGTGGGGGCAGGGGCAGCCCTGAGACCTGCCTTTGAGCCACGGCCCTGACCGGCCCTCCCCTCACGCAGAGGCCGTGCCGGGCAATATCCGGACAGCAGAGCACTTCGTGGCTTTCCTCAAACGCCTCTTGGAGTACCTGAAGTCCCGGCTGCGCGTCCATCACGTGGTCCAGGAGAGCCCCCCGTCCTTCCTGAAGGACATCTTTGAGAAGGTCTGCATCGAGCGGAAGCCCCTCCGGTGAGTGCGGGCAGGAGGACCCTCGTGAGCTCTTCCAGAAGAGAGACCCCTTCCCTCCTCGTCTTAGCAGACGGGTCATCCCTTCCTCCTCCCCTACTGCCAGACCCATGTTGCTGAGCCTTGCTCCCTTGCTTGGAGAGGACAGGAGCAAAGGGGGGGCACGTGAGGAAGAGCCTGGCCGGGCCCAGCGGGCTGTCCAGGGGACCTCGGGGTAGCTGTTCCAGGGTGTCCTCGTACCAGCCTCGATTCCTGGGTTCTGGCAGGTTCTGTGCCGAGCGGCTGCGCTGCCTCCTTCGCACGCTGGAGATCGCGGACATCTCCGACTTCTCGCCCATCACCCTCATCTCCAACTTCGCCACCTTGGTCAGCACTTACTCCAAGGGTAAGGAGGCCTCCCTGGAGCCAGCCAGCCTCTCGGGGCCTCCCGGGTGTCGTAATTTCTTCCCACCCATGTCACCTCCTCGGAATTAGCAGGGCGGAACCTGGGAGGGACCTGGAAGGCGCCCAAGAAGGAGCTCTGGGGAATTACAGGTCTGCTTTCGGGAATTGGTAGGAAGGCCAGCTGAGGACGACGTAAATAAGCAGGCAGCAGCCATCTTCGCCGAAGGAAAACCATCGTGGCTTCTGCGCCGGCCGGCCAGCCCAGCTTTGATGAACATTTGGGAGTCTTTTGGTGTCAACACAAATATGTCCCAAAGGTGCTTCTGCAAAAGGCAACTGCACTTTCTTGATTTTGTTCCTTGAAAAAGTTTCGCTTCTCATTCAAGAAGCTTCAGAATGAAGAAATATGAATTGAAGAAGCTTCTTGGACGAGAAGCGAAACGTTTTCAATGGAAGAAGACAAGAAAGTCCAGCTGCCTTTTGCAAGAGCACCTTTGGGGCAGCCATGACCTGGAGGACTGAGGCCCTCCAGAGACAGCTCAAATGTGGGGAGAGGGTTGGTACCCCATGCTTGGATCTTCACAAAGCCCTTGGCGAGGCTCCTCGCTCGTGAGCTCCCCAGAGGATCCGGGTGGCCACTGCTGGCTGAGGGCGGCCTTCCCTCAGGAACCGAGGTGGCGCAGTGGTTAGAGTGCAGCACTGCAGGCTACTTCAAGCTGACTGCTAGCTGCAGTTCGGCGGTTCAAATCTCACCGGCTCAAGGTTGACTCAGCCTTCCATCCTTCTGAGGTGGGTAAAATGAGGACCCAGATTGTTGGGGGCAATATGCTGACTCTGTAAACCGCTTAGAGAGGGCTGTAAAGCACTATGAAGCGGTATATAAGTCTAAGTGCTATTGCTATTGCTATTCCCCAATCCCGGTGGGCAGCTGCTTTGGGCCTTCTCGGACGTGCCGTGCAGGGGGGAGCTCCGTGCCCCCCCGTCAGCGCCTCTTCTCGTTTTTGTGCCTCAGGGTTCACCATCCTCATCGAGCCCTTTGACGACAGGACGCCCACCATCCTCAACCCCATCCTGCACTTCAGGTGAGGGGCTCCGGGGTCTGGCTGGCCGGGAATTCTGGGTGTTGCGGTTCAGAGGAAAGCTACGCTGGGCGGGGTGAGCGGAAAAGGGCCTGGCTCTGCCTCCGCTCTTCAGGGGATGAAGGATCTCTGCCGGTCTCGGCCCTCCTCCTAAAACTTGGGGGTCTGAGCTGGGAGGAGGCCCCTCTCTCTGGGTCGCCTCCTCTTCCAGTTGCCTCACACCAGATAAATCAATACTTTCTGTTCCAGTTGCATGGACGCCTCGATCGCCATCAAGCCCGTCTTTGAGCGGTTCCAGACGGTCATCATCACCTCAGGAGTGAGTGATTTGGGGGTGGGGGGCGTTCTCGGCCAGCGGCAGGACCCCCGTCTGTGGGGCTGGAGGTATGGGAAGCTGCCACCCCTGACCTGCTATTCTCCTCCCTTGCATACAGACCCTTTCCCCACTTGACATGTACCCCCAAATCCTGGACTTCCGGCCGGTGACCATGGCCACTTTCACCATGACCCTTGCCCGGACCTGCCTCTGCCCGATGGTGAGTGCCAGAGGCCGGGAATAGAGAGAGACTGCCCCCCCTCCCGTTCCCTTCCTAGGGGACCAAGCAGGCCCATTTCGGTCTGGCCTGTGGGCCCCTCTCCTCAACCGGCTCCCTGGCCCTGGCTGGTGACCATGGGGGCCCCGGGCCCTTCCTCTCGTCGGTTTCCCTTCCAGATTGTGGGCCGAGGGAATGACCAAGTGACCATCAGCTCCAAGTTTGAAACCCGCGAGGACATTGGTGAGGGTCTTTGATGGGGAGGGGGCAGCAGAGCCCCCTTGTCCATTCGGGCTGCCTAGCGGAGGGGAGGGCAGTGCTGAGGCCGCTTGCAGTTGTAGGGAGGGGTGGGATTTTGTGGGGGCGACCCGTGCCTTGCCCTCCCCTCCCGGCCCCAGTTGTGAGGGGCAGGGCCTGGGAGCCTAAAGGGAGTGTGCTTCTCCGGCAGCCGTGATCCGCAACTATGGCAACCTCCTCCTGGAGATGTCGGCTGTGGTCCCTGATGGCATCGTGGCCTTCTTCACCAGCTACCAGTACATGGAGAACATCGTGGCCTCCTGGTATGAGCAGGTACGCCAGGCCGGCTTTGCTCGGGGCTGCTTTTGACGGGGCCTTTTGGGGGGCTTCTGCCGAAGCAGCAAACATAGGGGCGGTTCCTGGTGTGCCTGAAACCCCTGAGAATTTCAAGGGGGAAAAACTCTTCTAAAATGGGGGCTGTGTTGCATCCAAGACCAGACTGGTCAACTTGCTCTCGGTCAAACGCTCAGTCCAACTTGCGGAAGGGCAGCCTGACCGCTGTGTAATTTGGGGAGGGGTTTCCCTTCCCCCTCTGTCCTGATGAACCGCAGCCTCACAGCTCCTCTTGCGCCGCTCCTTGTTTCCTTCTCCAGAGCTGATGCCAGGAGCAGGAGGTGAGTTGAAAGCACCTCCTGAAAGTTTATTCCATGCTCCCTCTACACACGAGCCTGCTCTGCTGTCAAGGCAAATTGGCCCTAGATAAAAGTCAACGGAATTCATGGGGGGGGGGAAGGGGGGGGAGACTGGACTTAGGTTGCTTGTGGCTGCATGAGGATTCCAAACCGATAATGCATTTGACCCCACCTTCATCTCGGACGTCCTTTCAATAGCTGATCCCAGAGGTTACCTCTGTGGTCATTAAGCGGGGCGCACATCAAAGACTTCGGGGGTGTGGAAATAGAGCGCCCCCCCCCCTTGCACAAAGCTGGCCAGGCATTCTGCAGGTCTCACAGAGACCATCCAGCTGCCCTCCATGCTCTGAGAAGGTGTGGGGGGGGAGACCGAGGAGCAGAGCAGAGCCGGGCTGCAGGATCTCTCCGAGCAGCCACGCAAGGTGGGCTTTCCGCAGCTGGGGCTCCCCCTCTCTCCTCTCGGGCTTCTCAGGGGATCCTGGAGAACATTCAGCGGAACAAGCTCATCTTCATCGAGACGCAGGACGGAGCCGAGACGAGCGTGGCCCTGGAGAAGTACCAGGAGGTGAGGGGAGGGCAGGGGGGGGTCTCTTGCTGCAGGAGGGAGGGGCTCAGTTGAGGGGGGTTTTCTCTCCTCCCCCCATGTACCTTTCTCCCTACAAGCCTAGTCCTGAGGCGGGAGATCAGTGCATGGACTTTTTTCCCCTGAATTTGGGGTAAAAAGATGCTGCGGGTGATAAGAGGATGGGTTGGTTTGCACCCCAGGCCTGCGAGAATGGCCGAGGAGCCATCCTGCTGTCCGTGGCCAGGGGAAAGGTCTCCGAAGGGATCGACTTTGGTGAGTGCCCTCCCCCCCCATCCCTTGAGAAGCCTTGAAGGGGATCTGGGACCACGAAAGCTCTTCGGGCAGAAGCTGGCCTGGGGCGGATTTTGTGCCTGGCCTTAAATTCTTGAAATTGCAGGGGAAAGACCTGTTTAGGTGCAGTGTTGACCTCCCCCCCCCCCCCATCTGCTTCCTCCCTTCCCCAGTTCACCACTTCGGGAGGGCTGTGATCATGTTTGGTGTCCCCTATGTCTACACCCAAAGCCGAATCCTTAAGGTGAGCCCCGTGTCTGCTGCTCCTCGGCCTATTCCTGCTTCGATTCACTCGGGCAACAGAGCCTTCATTTCCTCGAGGGGGAAGGTCTGGGACCCCCTCGCCCCATTGCCTCAATCGGGTGGGGGGCTCCTGTGGGACAGAAATAGCCCATTTTCCCACCCGCTGTTGGCTTGGCTGTTTCTCACAAGCTTCTGGTGCACCTGGCATAGCATTGCCACACCTGTGCTGATTTCTTGGGGAAGGGGGAGCAGACCCTCACCGTCCCTTCTCCCATCCCAGGCCCGGCTGGAGTACCTGAGGAACCAGTTCCAGATCCGTGAAAACGACTTCCTGACGTTTGACGCCATGCGCCATGCGGCCCAGTGCGTCGGACGGGCCATTCGCGGCAAGACAGACTACGGCCTCTTGATCTTTGCCGACAAGGTGTGTCCAGTGGGGGGAGGGGGGGTCCTCTTGGCTGCAGCCTGGACAGCCGGGCAGCGGCTCATCCTGCGTCTCCCCTGCAGCGCTTCGCCCGGGCGGACAAGCGGGGGAAGCTTCCTCGCTGGATCCAGGAACACATCACGGACGCCAACCTGAACCTGACGCTGGACGAGGCCGTGCAGGTGGCCAAGCACTTCCTGCGCCAGATGGCCCAGCCCTTCCGCAAGGTGGGGCAAGGGAGGCGCTGGGGTGGGAAGAGGCGGGCTCCAGCCACGGGCATCTTGTGGCCCAGAGGTCTGCAAAGTTGGCAGCTTTAAGAAGGACTCCCAGAGTTCCCCAGCCAGCCATGCTTATTTTTATTTTATTATTAAATTTATTTGCCACCCGTGTCAGAGGGCTCTGGGCAGGAGGTTGTCCTGGCAGGGGGCCAGTGGGCATCTTAACCCCTCCTCCCCTCTTGTTGTCCCTCCAGGAAGACCAGCTGGGCCTGTCCCTGCTCACCCTGCAGCAGCTGCAGTCGGAGGAGACCCTGCGCAGAGTCCGGGAGATCGCCCACCAGGTGTGAGTGGCGGCCGAGGATGCCAGCCAGCGCGCTCTGCAGGGCAGGGACCCCGGCTGGCCCTCCCTCCATCCCTCCACACTGCGGAGGAGCTCAGCGGGGGCAGAGAAGAGAAACTGCCCAGGGGCCTTCCCTTTCGGCCTGGACGAGCCCCTCGGCCCCCCCCTAATCCTAGATTTCTGAGCTGGGTTTTTAATAAAGGGGATTACTGTGTTGCTACTCAAGTGATTTTCTGTGTGTGTGTGAGAGAGAGAGAGACAGAGAGAAAACGGGGAGGCATGTAATCCTTTTCATCCAAAGCCACTTTGGGGGCTGGACTATGAAGCTTGTAGAGACCCCTCCCCTGCCCCAAAGTAAAGAATCATTCTTCATTTCCAGCAGACTTTATTTAAGGAAAAATAAGGTGCATAAATAAATTAAGGATTGGCTTCACAAGAGCCACACTGAGCCTGCTGCTCCTGCCCCAAGGAGTTTAAGGCAATAGCCAGGGGGGAGAAGCTTCCTCCCCACCCCCACTTGTGATGCTTCGGGACAGCAGCAGCTACTCCATTCCTGAGAAAAGAGTCCTTTGTGAATTGGGAGGGGCGCTCGCGCCCCCCCCCCCCCAAGGAGGACTTCCCATGCATGCAGCGGTCAGTCCAGGGAGTGCCAGGTGAAGTGCTCGAACCAACAGGCAACCCAGGGAGAGTGAAGGCCTAGTGGGCGGTGCGGTGCGTGAGGTCCTGGATGCTGGTGCTCAGGTTCCGGGTGGGCTGCGGGAGGGAAAGAGGAGGGGTCCCTTGCAGGCCTCGGCCTCAACTGTGTCCCTCCTCAGGCTGTGCTTGGAGAAATTGGCGATTTACTGCCACAAATGTTCTCTGCACCAATTCTTGCTTTTTCTCTTGGGGTTTGCTGGGTCTGACCCACCGGCTGAACCGGATTACCCAGCGAGCTGCCTTGGCAAATGCTCCCCTGAGCCTCCTGCTCACCGGGTGTCCTGGCTTCAGCTAAGGGTTTGGGTGCATTTTGGTGCCTTCGAGCCGTTTTTGTGACTGCACAAAAGAGCCTGCGGCCTTCTTGGCAAGGCTTTCCACACGCGATTGGCCATTGCCTCCTCCCTAGGGCTAAGGAAGTGACTGGCCCAAGGTCGCCCAGCTGGCTTCATGCCTAAAATGGGGACTAGTCCATCTGCTTCTAGCCTGGCACCCAGAGCCACTGGACCGGACTGGCTCTCAACCGGGTGGCAAACCGGACACAGCCCTAGTTAAAGGCGCCCGATGGCTCCGGTTGTGTGAACCCGGCCTCTCCTTTGGAATGGAAGGTTCCCCTCCCCCGCATGGTTTGGGGCTGCCCGGCAGAGGGGGCTCAGCCGGGGCCTCCGCAGGCCCTCTGGTCTGGCCAGGCCAAGCCATCCATTAGCTGGCCGGGACCATCCGTGGGGCTGGCCGGGGCCTTGGTCCGTTGCCTCAGTGTGCAGCCTGGGGCTCTGCTGCCGAGTGTGGTGGTCCTTCCGGGCCCCCGACTCACCTTTGGGGCTGTGACAGTTGCGGCCTCGTTCAAATACAGCATGTTGAGGGAAGTGGCCCGCGTCATCCTGAGGAAGAGAGAGAGGCCCGGTT
Source organism: Thermophis baileyi (assembly GCA_003457575.1). Classification (NCBI taxonomy): domain Eukaryota; kingdom Metazoa; phylum Chordata; class Lepidosauria; order Squamata; family Dipsadidae; genus Thermophis; species Thermophis baileyi. Next base: position 937,481 of record QLTV01003442.1, read on the forward strand.
AAGCTCTTCCTGGCCGGCCTGGTTGAGCCTCCCCAAGCCCAGACTTGCCTTGGAGGCTTCTGGGGAGCCCCGACTCACCTGGGGGCTGCGGCGTCCTTGGGCTGCCCCACTGCTTGGCCCCGGAGCTTGGAGACCAGCTTCTCACTGCTGCGTTTGAGGGACTCCCGGAAGCGGGAGAAGGAGCTACTGCGCCTCATCCCCTCCTGGAGAGAAAGGGGGGGTGCACACACAACTTGGGGGGGGCTTCCCCACTCCCCCCAACCACCTGCGGTCCAAGATGGCAACGGGGGTAGCCACGGCCTGCCTGCCGCCCTCTTCACTTCCCTCTCTGTAGGCTCAGCTGGCAAGGCTTGGAGGAGGCAGCAGTGCCAGGGTGAAGCGGCTTAAAAGATTTGCTCCTCCGTACCCACCCCCATCCCTCCCCAGATGGTCCATCTCCAAAGCCGCTTGCGGGAGAAGCGCTCCGAGGACTCACCTGCCCTTCCCAGGTGTTGCCAGCTCCTGTCCAGCTATAATCTGAAGACGACGCAGGGAGAGGAGGGGAGGGGGTTTCAAGAGGTGAATCCAGATGCTGAGGACCCTGGCACCTCCCTGCCTCCCCCCCCCCCGAGGGAAAGGGCTGCCCAGTGCTGGGCTCTTACCGCCCCTGGGGGTGCTCGGCTCCTGGTCCTGCAGGGACAGGATCTCCTTGTACAGTTGCTCAGCCTGCTGGAACTTGCCCTGTTTCACGAAACACGAGGCCTGGCCGGAGACAGGGAGCAAGGCATGGGGCGGTGAGCCCCTCCCCTCCTCAAATACACAACCCGTGGACCCTCAGGCGGGCACAATCACTCCCACCCAAAGGGAAAACGGAATCCACCCCAGGAAAAAAGTCACTGCTTTGGCGAGGATGCTTGTAATTCTGTCGGGGGGGGGGGGTTCGGAGGAAAGGGGGAGGAGAGAACTGGCCACTGCGACACCACGGTTGAAGCCGATCCTGGCTTAGTTTTAAAGCTTATTAGTCAATGGAAGCCTCGTCATTGGCATATGTTGCCCTCCCTTAAACATGTTTCAGGCTAAACTTCAGAGCCAGCAGTAACCTTCAAAGTCCCAGGGAGAAGCTCCAAGCCCCCCCCCCCCCCCCCCCCCCCCCGCAAGGTTACCACCCCCCCGCAAGGTTACCAGGTTATTCTTGGTCTTGGCCACGTTGCAGTCGTTGGGGCCCAGCTGGGTCTGGTAGATGCGAAGGGCCCGCTGGTAATACTGCTCCACCTCTTCGAACTTGCCCTGGTTTTGGCACAAGAGGGCCAGGTTGTTGAGCTGCTTGGCCACATCTGGATGGTTGGCGCCCAGCACCTGTGGGGAAAAGGGCAGCGGTGCTCAGCTGATGTGCTGCTTGTGCAGCTGGGCAGCACTCGGTGGGGCCATGCGTGCTCCTTGCCCCTCTCCGATTGCAGGTCTGCAAACCGGGCGCCTCCCCTGGCCCAAGAAGGCACAAACTGATTTATAGCAGGGGGTCTCCACCCTTGGCCACTTGATGACTTGTGGACTTCAACTCCCAGAATTCCTCAGCATAGCAAGTCAAGTGGCCAAGGGTGGAGACCCCTGGTTTATAGCAACCGGCTCCATATTCAGGCAGGCCTTTGGCTGTCAGGACCAGCTCAGAGCCTCCCCCTCCCTTTCCTGGCCTTCAGGACCTCTCCCCCTCACTGCTCCTGCCTGTGCCAAGGATGCTTTGGGGGGGGGGGAGAAGAGATCAATTGCTGGTTCTTCCTCCCGCTCCAGATCTAAACCTTTCCAACACCACCTGGAGGCACCAGGGCAGGAAAAGCTGGAAAGAGACCCTCCGGCTCTCCCCAAGGATCTGAAAGGTGATTACCCAGAATTTCCTGTGGCAGGAAGTGGGGGCTTCGGTGCCCTCCTTGCTCGGCTGGGGGCGAGCTGCAGCACTGTCCCTCCCCCTCATTAATTGGACTGCGGCCTTTGGTTTGTATTATTTATGTTTTTTAAGCTGCCCAGAGTTACTCTAAGATGGGCAGCCAATAAATTTTCTTTCTTTATAAACAAATGAATGAATAAGTAAATAAATAAATAATCCATTTCAAGAGGCCAAGGTTGTGTCCTTGGCCTCTTGAAATGGATTATTTATTTATTTACTTATTCATTGGAATTGTTGTGCCTGTGTGTTTGTGTCTACCTTCTCTCGGATCTGCAGGGCTCTCTTGCACAGAGGCTCGGCATCTTGGTACTTCCCTCGCTTGCCGTACAGCACAGACAAGTTGTTCAAGGTGGCAGCCACCTGGCAGGAACAAAGGGTGGCTTGACGAGATTGGAGAGCCTCAGAAGCAGGATAAAACGGTGGCATTTTGCACGGGGCCAAGCCGGGTGCCCCCTCCTTCCTTCTTTGGGCCTCCACACAGCCTCTGCCAGCGCCAGCCTCCCCCCCTCCCCATACAGCCCCGGCACTCACAGAAGGGTGTTCCATGCCCAGCGCCTGCTCACGAATGTCCAGGGCGTCATTGAGCAGCTCCGTGGCCTCCTTGTACTTGTTCTGGTCCCTGCAGGAGGAGAAGCAGGGAGGTTGGGGGAGGCAGGGTGCAGCCTGCAGGCGATGCCAGGGCAACCCCAGGACGCAGCTGCAGCTCCGAGGACTCCAGGGGTGGGGTGGCAGCAGAGAAACGCAACAGCCAGAACAAAAGGGTCCCCTAGAGCCCCACCCCCTCCCCGGTCTTTCCGCGTGTTCCCCAGAAGCAGCGCCTGCCGGAGGGGGGGCCCAGGCACCTCGGGCATCTTACCGGTAGACCAGGGCCAGGATATTGAGCATCGTGGCCACATCCGGGTGGTTGTGCCCGGAGCTCTTCTCCAGGTCCTCCAGGGCCTGCTTGCAAAGCGGCACGGCCACCTCGTAGCGCCCTTGAGACGCGTACTGGATCACCAGGTTGTGCAGCGTCCGCAGGCGTGCTGGGATCTCGTACCCGCCCTGCTGGGCTGCCAAGGCGGCTGCCCCCGGACTCTGCCCCTCTGCAGGACACAACACCGGCCGGTGGTGAAAAGAGAGCCTGGGTGGCCAGGCTGGGTAGAAGCAGGGGGTCCTTCTGAACCCGCACACCCTCGTCCCCGGCCGGGGGCTCCTCCTGCTTTTGCACAGGTTAAAGTGCTGCCCTTGGAGATGGCAGGAGCTCTTTGCAACCCTTGGCTGGGCCTCAGCATCGGCCTGGCTGAGGCAGGCAGGCAGCAGTTTGTCAGGCCGAGCTCCGCTTGGGAGCTGACTGAGAAAGCCAAGGACCGTCTAGGAAACACACCTGGCCTCTGGTGCTGGTCATCCGTGCTGAGAAAGGCTTCCTCCGTCTCCACCTGCAAGGAGAACCTGAGAAAATCAGGGAGGGGCAGGGAGGAGCCCTCTCCCCGTTTTCCTTTAGAAAGCTCTCCGCTAATCACAGGCTTTGGAGGGAGGGATGCAGGATCCATCTTGCCCTCCCCGCCTGCTCCTACACTTCCAATCATCCTGAGCCAGAGTGCCGTCTCTGAGCATCCAAATAATTTGGACCGAAATTGAACTCTGGGTCAATGGTTCATAGGAACCTTCAAAATTCCTCTGTGGACGGGGAATTCTTTCAGCTGTAGGCAGCCTGATTCAGAGAAACACAGAAGGGGGTTCATCCACAAAGGGGTGTCACCCCAGCAGTTCCCCCAGCCTCCAACCTGAGAAAAGCCCCTCCCCCCAGCCACACCTGCTCCTCCCGGGGCTCGTAGTGCTTGAGCTGGTTCAGGAAGCGCAGGTGCTTGTTCTCCTCCTCCAGCTGAGCCACGGCCTCCGCGCTGTGCTGCAGCCGCAGCTGGGTGCCGGCCAGCTCGTCCCGCAGCCAGAGGTTCTCCTGGCCCAGGCGCCTCACTTGGGCCCGCAGCTTCTGCTTCTCGGCCTCCAGCGCCCCGATGTGCGAGGAGAGGGCAATCAGCATCTGCAGAGAGGAAGGGGCAGCTCCAGCAATCGCAGCCTTTGCCCTGAGGAGACCCAGAGGGGGCTGTGCAGAGCCACAACAAATGACTTACAGAAATACAAAGAAAAAAGGAAGAAAATGGGAAAGTAGGGAAGGAAAGGGGAAGAGAAAAAAAGGGCATTGACTTCCAACTCCTTTGGGTGCAGTAGAATAAGATAACGTTTAGACAAGAAGCAACAGATGGAAACTGATCAAGGAGAGAAGCAACCTGGAACTAAGGAGGACTTTCCTGACAGTGAGGACAATTGATCAGTGGAACATATTTGCCTCCAGAAGTTGTGGGTGCTCCATCACTGGAGGTTTTTAAGAAGAGACTGGACAGCCACCTGTCTGAAATGGTAGAGGGTCTCCTGCTTCAGTAGGGGTTGTGAGTAGAAGACCTCCAAAGTCCCATCCGCATCCCCATCAACAAATAAAATATTTAAAACCAAACCAATAACTTGAAGGTAGCTGACGCCACCCAGGGACGGTCAGGACAAATGGACACCCTTGACCTTTCCGGTTGGAGCAGGCTGCCAGGGTGGCCCCTGCTAGCACCACCTCCCAGGCTCGTGCAAAGCACCCCCCCCCCTGGAATTTCCAAGGGCTCCTTCTGCTCCATGACGTCCTAGCCAGCCGAGCAGCTCCTGGCTACCTCCCTCCGGGCTCCCGGTGTACCTGGCCTTCGGCAATGCCCAGCTCTATGCCTTCCAGGCTCCGGCAGACGAGGTCCTGCTTCTCCTCCAGGAGCTCCAGGGCCTGGGCATCGGCGGCTGCCAAGGGGTCCTCCCTCTCGTCCATCAGCTGCCGCTCCTTCAGCAGAGCCTCCTGCAGCTGGTGGTGGATGCTCCAGTTCTCGCTGCGCAGGGCTTCCAGGCCCTGCATCACCTGGCGCGTCTGGAGGATGATGTCATCACCCGTCATCCTCTCCGATCTGCTGTCATCCAGGCCCACCATGATGGACATGGTGGGCCACGTTGGCCCCAAGGAAAGAGGGCTCCGAGCTCCTGGCGTCTCCTGGGGGTCTTCTAGAAGGCAAAGGAGGAGCCCCTCTGGCAGTTGCATCTCAAGGATGGGAACGTGTCCTCCAATCCAGGGGTCTCCAACCTTGGCGACTTTAAGACTTGTGGATCTCAACTCCCAGAATTCCCCAGCCAGTGCTGGCTAGGGAATTCTGGGAGTTGAAGTCCACAAGTCTTAAACTTGCGAAGGTTGGAGTTCTCCGCTTTAATCCTAGACATAAAGGTTATCCAAGCCCTCTGCACACTCTCAGAGGCATTTCGGGTCTCCAAACGCTGACCTTTTTTCACCCAGCATCTATTAATCAGAAGGAACATCAGCTAGAGAAGTTGATGGGGAAAAACCTGAAATTTCTGGCCCCGGATAAAATGGCGCCCTCCGTGTTGGGAATGCAGCCCTTCGATTGCAGCCAGGTGGGGCCGGGAGTCCACCCCACCTGGCCCAGGCCCTTTGGGAAGGCTGTCTGCTGGATCCACAGCTGAATCCCAAACCAGTCTCTCCAGCTAGATGCCACCACCAGAAAGCAGGCAGCAACACGCTTCTCGGCCAAGCCTGTCTGCAGCCACACACGTGCCTCGCTTCCCAAGGGAGAGTCCTCGCCCGCCTGACTTCGCCTCCTTTGGAGCTGGGCCGGGTCTCCTTTGGCCGGGATCAAGGCTCCCCCGCCCTCGCTATGGGAAGGGTGCCGCCAGGCCGCAGGGCTTTCTGAGGCTGTCCTGGGCCCAGGCTGGCTGCCCGGCCACTTCAGAGACCCCCAAGGAAGAGCCCTCAGCGCTGCCCACTTCCCTCTGCCGAAAGTGGGTGTGGCTGGTGCACCATCTGGCACTGGTGGCTGCTTTCTCCTTCTCAATGGGTCTGACCCGCTTTCAGAGTTTCTCCGTTGAGTGCCCATATTCTTAATCCAACCTGTGCAGAAACACTGCCAGTATTTCCTGCTGCTTAAAGAAGCCCCTGCTTTGCTCTCATTTCACCCTCCCACCTAGAAAGGGTTCTAGTAGCACTTAGACCCGCTTAGAGAGGGCTTCCCAGCCCTCTCTAAGCGGGTTACAGAGCCAATATCACAGCCACAAAAAGCAAAATGGACCCTTGCATTGTTTTAGACCCTGCCATCATGTTCTTTCCAGCTTGCCCTCCATTTCCTTTCTTGCAACGTTTTTAGAAATAAAAATGTATACATATTTTGGAGGTCTGGCAACTAGAGCTGCACACAGTACTCCCTGAGAACACTCGTGGTCCGGCAGGGAGGCATTTCTCTGGTGCCACATCTGTCGAGCTGCACATCTGTTACATCAAACTGAGGCGCTATTCCCATGTCTGCAGCCATCAGAGCAAGGATGTTGGTTTGTGGAGGCTTTCCAGAAGGGCCTCCCCCCTCTCTGGAAACAGCTGCAGCACTGGCCCAGGGCTGAGGCAGGAGCCCCCCCCCCAAGCCTCTCTCTGAGAACAAGGCCTGGTATAAAAACTCCTTCAGCTTTTGGGGCTCTCTGAGCTTGGCTGTTTTCTTGTAGACATTTCATGACCCAACTAGGGAACATCTTCAGTGCTAATGTGATAATGAAACTTGTTCAAGAAAGCAGCCAAGCTCAGAGAGCCCCCAGGTCACCGCCCCCCCCCCCCAGTTCAAGAGGGAGCTACAAATATTCTCTCCTTTAGCTGCTGCCACCACCCGTGGATTCCCCTTCACAAGTCTGGAAGCATCTCCTAATACGGGCCCTGTTTAGCCAGTGGAAAGATAAACTTCATTGCAATCCTCTTCTGTGGCGGAGGAAATATTTTGCACAAAACTAGATACTCTGTGTAAAGCTCCTTTCCCCCCCACCCCACCCCTTGTAAGTCCATCACATACAAGCGCCTCCTCGCTCTCCACTGCGGCTGGCTTCTCCCCGGCGGGACCCGCCACGCTTCCGCGTGGGATACCCCGATAAGGGAGCCGGTTCAATGCCGACTGGAGCGCCCCTCCGCAGCTGAAAAAGCAACTCGGGGAGAAGCAGGCCGGCCCGATCCAAGCGACTGGACGGAGGTCTGGGTCGCTCCCGAGGGGGCCCCCTAAGCCGTCTCGCGGCTCCGTCCTCTCTCCCCTTTCCAAAGCATGCAGTCAGTATTCCGCCGGGCCCCCCCCCGGACATCACCTTCGCCTAGGGGGAGCGGAGAGCCCCTCCAGGTAACCCGGCGCAGGCGGCTTCGGAACCGGGGACTCTGCGAGCCGCAGCTCCGGCAGCGAGGAAGACGCGGCCCGATTCTCCCGGGCGAGGCCTGGCCCGCCGCTGCCTTACCTGCCTCCCTGCCGGCCTGTCCAGGAGGAGGGAATCCGCGCCGTGCGCCCCAATCCGCCAGCCGCGCCCCGGCAGCCTCCGCTCAGCGCCTCGCTGGGAAGGAGGGGCGCTCCTGCCCCGCCCAGCGGAGCCGCGGCTTACCTGGGCCGCGACTGGAAGGCGCTCTGCACGTGCCCAGAGGCGCCCCGCCCCTCCTCCTGCGCCCCCGCTCTCTGGAAACCAAAAAGCAGCTCGACCCAATTTCTGTAAGGGTCCCCCGCCTTTCTCCTAAAGCCCGCCGCCGCCTTTCCACGCAGGAGCCTTGCGCCGCGCTCAGCCCCTTACCTGCGCCGCCTCCCTCTCACCTGCGCCCGGCGGCTGGGGAGGGGGCTCCGTAAAGAGCCGCGCCTCTTTCAAAGACCCTCCCGCGCCCGGTCAGCCCCTCGGGTCTTTCGCAGGAAAGGCGCCCCCCCCCGCCTGGCCTTGAGGCTACTGCAGAGCCCCCAGCAGTGACCCGTTCCCTTTCCCTGCCCCGGCGCCGTCGGGAAAGCGGCGCCATGCAGACCCTCCGGCTCTCTGGCGGGGGGGGGGGAAGCCATCACCTGGCAGGCTGGGACCCTTCCCCCTCCCCCACCGGTCCTTGGCTGGAGTGAGGGGGCGAGATTGGAAGAGAGGGAGAAGCCGGGCGCACCAGGCGACCTCGGCCTGCCCTATGGTTCTCCCCCTCCCCCCCCATCCCGCCCCCGGAGTTGCGCTCCGTAACCTTCGCAGCCTCCGGCAAAAATGGGATCCCTGCGCCCAGGAAACCAGTTTGCAGGGCGTCCCCAAGAGGTGGGAGCAAGCAAGGCAAGAATTGCCGAGCCGGCGAAGGCCGGGCCTCTGCTCCGCTCTTGTGAACGCGGGAAGGAATCACGTGTCTAACGGCAAAGGTTGTGGGTCTGCTCGCATTTCATAAACTTCTGCCAACTTCTGTTCGTTATGGGTGGCTCGGCCTGACATCTGAAGCAGCCTTTGGTCGCTTTACAGCAGGGGTGAAATCCAGCAGGTTCTGACAGGTTCTGGAGAACCGGGAGCGGAAATTTTGAGTAGTTCGGAGAACCGGCAAATACCACCTCTGGCTGGCCCCAGAGTGGGAAGGGAAGGAGTATCCTCCTGCCACGCCCACCAAGCCACGCCCACAGAACCGGTAGGAGGAAATTTTGAATTTCACCCCTGCTTTACAGGTCCGTGTATTCTGTTGATCCAGGACGTGGCTCGGTTCAGTCAGGTGATTGTGTGAACGCAGTCCCGTGTCTTCGGCTGCTTCTATCCCTTCAGGTTCCAATTGCAGAAATTAAATCCCGGGAACTCTCTTTGACCGCGGAGGTGAAACAGAAGCTCCTCTGAGCATCGATCGAGTTTCTTTCCCTACCCGTTGTGCCTCGGGGACTCGGGGAAGATTCC
>QLTV01003442.1:947408-957408 GCA_003457575.1 Thermophis baileyi
CACACACACACACACACACACACACACACACACACACACACACACACACACACACACACACACACACCCCCGGCCCACTAAGGCCCTTGGTCCCTCGGGTGTCTGCTGTCTGGAGCAGAGCTTCTTACCCTCCGCCCGGTGGCTCTGACTCTTCCCCCCTGCAGGTCTGAAGCCCCCCCCCAGCCGGGGCATTCCCTGGTGGGCTTTCATCCCGGGGCGAAGGCTGGCACCCGGATCCGCTATGCCCAAGCCCTACGGTTCTGCAAGCAGCCACCAGAGGGCGCTGCGCTTCCACGCCGGACCCGCGAGCGGCCGAAATGGGCCGGCCAGTTCTTCCAAGCGGCGTTACTGCGGGACGAGGCCCCCCAGCCCCTCCCAATCTGGAGCCCGGAAAGCCTCCCTGCGGAGGGTATCCTGGCGCTGCTTCAGGGGAAGGTTGGAGTGGATGCCGGCTCGGAGACATTGAAGCGGAAGGGCGGGGACCGGTCAAAGGTGCGCCCCCCCCCCGATGGGAGGACCCCAGGTGGGGAGCCACCCAAGGAGGCGCACCACGTGCGGGGTCGGGGGCGACCTCTTGCTTTGCCAGCCCACGGCTGCAGGCTGGGAGATGCTGTGGGGAGGCTGAAACCCATTTGCCCCCAGGGATGCTCTTTGCCTGTTCCGATTTCCCCACTGCTTTCCCAACTTCGTGTGGTTCCAGTTCCCATCATCCCCTGCCAACCCCTCCACTTAGGCAGTGTTTCTCCACCTTGACAGCTGGAAAAGCTGTGGACTCAACTCCCAGAATTCCCCAGCCTGCTCTGCTCTGGAGTTCTGGGAGCTGAAGTCCACATCTCTTCCAGTTATCGAAGGTTGAGACATATTGATCTAGGGCAGGGGTCCCCAACCATGGCCACTTTAAGACTTACGGACTTCAACTCCCAGAATTCCTCAGCCAGCCATGGTGCAGGTTGGATACCGTGCTGGCTGGCTGGGGAATTCTGGGAGTTGAAGTCCGTAAGTCTTAACATTGCGAAGGTTGGAGATCTCTGATCTAGGGGATGATGGGAGTTGGAGTCTGGCACAGTGGGCCTCAGTGTTTGTTTCTGCCAGGACAAGCAGGTGCCCTTTGTGCGTCCTCAGCAGCATCAGATAGAGCCTGCTGTGCCCAGAGCCAGCCCCCCCCCTCCGAGGAAGATGGTATTCACGATCCAAAATAATGACGTTTCCTTAATGACTCGGATCGCAATATGTAGACCCAGAGGTGGGTTTCAGCAGGTTCTGACCGGTTCTGGAGAACCGGTAGCGGAAATTTTGAGTAGTTCCGAGAACCGGTAAATACCACCTCTGGCTGGCCCCGCCCCCATCTATTCTCTGCCTCCTGAGTCCCAGCTGATGGGGAGGAAATGGGGATTTTGCAGTAACCTTCCCCTGCCACGCCCAGAGAACCGGTAGTAAAAAAAATTGAATCCCACCACCGTGTAGACCGGATGGATTCATGCCTTAACCTACCAATGGCCAAAGTAGGCTGTGCAGCCCTGGGTTGGCTGCCTGCATCAAAGCCAGTTCTGGAGGTGATCTGTGGATCCCACCAAGGCCAGGATTCCTGAATCCATCTGATTGTGGGAAGAATGAGCAAGCCCCTTCCCAGGATCTGGAGAAGGCAGGCCGAAGCAGGGCAAACTCTCCCCTTCACACCAGGGTGGCCTTGAGGACTTAATATCTTTGGGGCATGGGACACGGCACAGGCTATGGGTATAGGTTGGGGGGGGGGACGTCTTCCTTCGCCTGCACCCAGAGAGCCAGGCTTGCCCAGAAGGCTGTTTCAGAGTCTGCAGCTGCTCAGAGATATTTTGATCTGTTGATAACCTTATATATTTTTAGACCTTGAAGCTTCTGCCCGGTAAGCGAATAAAGCAGGTAGAGAGACCCTTTCTGGGATACAGAGAGTTGTGGGGTGGAGAGAGACAGAGGGGACAACGTGGCTTCTCTCTCCTGCTCTGCCTTTTTGACACGGGACCCACACAATGCAGGCAGAGATCACTGTGGAAAGCATCTGGGGGGCTCCCCAAACGGGAAAACTGCCCAGGGGCTGCCCTCCTTTTGAACCCCTGAATAACAGAATAACAGAGTTGGAAGGGACTTTGGAGGTCTTCTAGTCTAACCCCCTGCTCAACAGGAGAGCCTATATCAGGGGTCTCCAATTTTGGAACTTAAAGACTTGTGCACTTCAACTCCCAGAATTCTGAGAGTTGTAGTCCACAAGTCTTATTGCCAAGGTTGGACACCCTTAGTCTACACCCCAATTTTTGAAGTCAAGTTCCACTGACTAATTGTTCTCACTGTCATGAAATTTCTCCTTAGTTCTAGGTGGCCTTTCTCCTTGATTAGTTTCCATCCATGGCCGTTGATTCTGCCTCTGGTGCTAAGGAGGGCTTTGCCCTTAATAGCGCCCTTATCAGCAACCTGCCCAGGAGTTGTAAATAATGAGCAGAGACAGCCCTGGGAAGTGAGTGTGTGGGGCGGAGGGCTGATTCAGCAGCAAAAAGGCCCAGAAGTTGCCTTTTCGAACAGGATCCGGTGACAGATTTTGTGGTTTTTTTTAAAGGAGGCATCACTGAATTTGGGCGAGGAGAGAGAGAGCCTCCAGCCAAAGGAGCGAAGTGGGGGTTCGGCAGCACCCTGCCCCCTCTTTTCAGAAAGGCTCCTGAAAGTGGGGCAGAGCCCTGCTGGCACAGACGACTCTCCTGGGGACTGGGCTGTGGTTAAACCAGAGGATGGCATTAATTACTGAACCATCTCTTGGGGGCCTGGTTCCTTCTTCTCCTGCCTGGCGCAATGTGGGCTACCTCCAGACTCCAAGCGATGAGCCGGAAGTACAACATGGTGTTGGTGCTTTCAGTGTGTCTGCATGTCGTTTCTACAAAAGCGAGTTGTGGTGCTGCTGTTATTTGGCAGAGGGGAAGAGTCTGTCAAGAGTGCTCAGAGCATGTGATGAGTGCTTTTCGGTCCTTGGAAGCTGGGAATTTCATCGCAGGGATGACACCAACAGCACAGGCTCCTCTACAGATGCCACACAGCTCTGCTCTAGAATCCATTTTCCACATCTGGGCTCAGCACATAAAGCTTTGAGGCCAGGCCTCTGAGCATGGACAAAGTGCCTTTACAATGTCCCTTGTGTAATCTCTGCCCATCTTCCACAACCGAGTCTGAGCTTTGGGGAAAATCACCCTTGGAAAAACAGTCCAGCCGGAGTACTTCTCTGCCCAGCTGTTGCTCAGCTCCAGCCTGCTGCTGGCAGAGGGTCAGGCCTCCCACACGGCCCCCTTGGCGAGCTCTGTACCCTGCAATCTCTCCCACAGGACCCCTTCAGCAGGTGGACCTGCCAAGTGTTGCTGGGGGGTGGGGGGCTAGGGCAGCCTGTGCGTGCCCTGGCAGGAGCAGAGTAGTGGCTTGAGAAATGGAGGGGGGGGAGGGCAAGGTGGCTGCTGCAGACCCACGAAAGGCTTGAGAAAGGGGGCCTCTCTCAAACTGACCCGCAGGAGCCCTGGGAGGGGTTGCCGTCCTGTCTGGTGCCCTTTGCTAGCATGGAGGACATATCCCTGCCAGGCCATTCTCCTCCACAGCCCCTCCCCCCCCTTATGTGTGCAATTCCAGGCTTGTTAGAGCCTTGGCAAAGCGGTTGCTGAGAGGAGACCTCAGACTGCAGACTTTCCCTCGGGTGTACAAAAGGTCAGGATTTTCACATGGGCAACTGGCACAGGGGCCCTTGGCCTACGGCTGTCCTGCCCCTAGAACCTGCCCCCTGGAAGGAAAAGAAAGAAAGAAAGAGAGGGGAGTGGGTAGCTTTTACAAGCATCCTCTCCCATAATGGGAGGGCTTCACTCCTACCCACACCCCCATCGGGCACCTGCCCACTCCCAAAAGCCTCTGCCTGGGACCAAAACGTGCCCCTTGTGGCCAGACCCCTTCTGCCTTTGGGCTCCTAAACCGGCCCTCCTCCTGCGGTGCCCACCCAGAGCAACGAGCAAGCAACCCACTGGAGACGGGCAGCCAATCAACTCAAACAAACAAACAATCCTAACTCAGTGGAAAGAATGACGTCATCGCCAGAGGCCACGTGGCTGCTGGCATCCGGGCTTCAATTGAGGAGGAGGGCAGGGCGGTTGGTGACTATTGAACATGGCTTCCGTGTCCAGCTTGCCGCTTTCCCAGGAACCTCTGCTCCCCTCCCCAGAAGAGAAGCTGGGGCCACAGTGAATCCTGCTCTGGTCTGGAAGAGCTGATCTTCCTCCCAATTCATGGGATCAGTACCATCTCTGGCACTGCCCAGCTCCAAAGCGTGTCCAGAGTCTGCCATGCCCAGCCAAGGGGAGGGGCTGGCCTGGCATGACCTTTTGCCTTTCTGGGGGTATCAAGGCCTCTCACTTGCAGGGGGCTTGCAATGCCCAGCCTTGAGCCCCAAATCAGCCCCAACTGCCCCCCCCTTCTACCCTCTGCCTTTCACACCCAGGCAACAGAGAGCCATGGGGAGCTGGCTACAAAAGTTGGGGCTCTCCAAGAGCTTTGGGGCAGAGAGGGTGGTGCGCAGCCCTTCTTTTTCCTTCCTCTCTTTGGTGTGAAACCAGAGACAGTTGCCGCTGCGGTTGGAGAGGAGGTCTCTAAAAATACTCTCTCCTCGCCCCCCCCCCCAGTCACCTGCAATAGAATTCCCATGGGTGAGCTGATCCAGTGGGTTGCTGACGTCAGATAGGGTGCTCGGTTCCCAGCGAGGAAGTGCCAGCCAAGCCCCTGGATGAAGAGTGGGTGGAATGTGGCCCTCCAAGCTAGGGGATGAGGAGCCCCATTGAGATCTAATTAGGATGGGAGTCCGTATTTGGCATCTGGGGCTGGTTTCCATCCATCTTTGAAAGCCTGGGGCCATGTTTCTCAAGCTTGGCCACTTTAAGCGATGTGGACTTCAACTTCCAGCAAACTGGCCGGGGAATTCTGGGAGTTGAAGTCCACATTGCTTAAAGTGGCCAAGGTTGAGAAACACTGGGGGGTTTGTGCCAGAGAGGAATTGCATCACATGGTCTTGTGGGGGGGGGGCCTCCCTGCAGGTCAATTGCTCAACAGGCTGACAAGTTTCCTTCTAATGTGTCTCTCCGGCCCCCCCCCCCGTCCCCTGAAGGGCTAGATTTCCGTCTTCTCAGCAGTCCAATTTGGTTGTGCAGACGAGGCGTCTCCTATGCCAGGAAGGCGTTCCCGCGGCCGGAATCCAGATTGAGCCAGTCCAAAGCCTGAACGCAGGAAGGCAGGCGTGAACACAAGGCTGTCTCTGAGCATGGGCCGAGTGTCTACCTCGTTTGGAGAGTCTAAACACAGGCATCTCTCTGCCAGGCCGAGCACAGCAAAGGAGGCTGTGGGGCAGGGGGTGGATGTTATTGGTGCCATCCGCATGAGCTGGGGATGATGGGCTTTGTTGGGCTCCAAGGGTGGAACTTGTGCAGCTGTCTGCCCTCTGAACTGGGCGGATGCATCCTTTATTCCTCAAAACCTGGAGATCAGCAGCCCTTTGTCCAGGTGCTCTCTTCCTCGGAAAGACCAAATGACACTTTAATTCAATCAGCCAAGATCCCTCCATGTTGAGTCCCTCATCCGCACTCCCTGCCTCCAGATCTTGTGGGGAGAAGAAATGCTTGGGATCGGTTAAGGCCAGAAACGGTTAGGAGGGTGCGGGATAGGAGACACTGAGGCACGCGGAGGGTGCCCAGGTGCCTGAATCATAACTCTCCATAAATGGAGCTAAATAGGATTAAATTTAAGGTTGAGGAAAAAGCTGGCGAAAAAGAAAGAAAGAAAAAGAAAGAAAGAAAGAAAGAAAGAAAGAAAGAAAGAAAGAAGGGAGGGAGGGAGGGAGGGAGGGAGGGAGGAGAGACATTTTGAAACTTCACTCCCCCCTCCCTTTCTGGGGTCCCTCCTGGGACAGGAGCAGAACTATTTTTAAGAGGCTCTGCAGGACTTCCTAAGATTGTGTCTCCTTTGGGAAAGGGGGGGGGCTGGATGCTGTGCCCCCCCAGAAGCAACTTCCCAGCTTCTGACTGGAAACAGATGTGCTTGGGAGCCCCCCACCCTTGGATGAAAGTTGGCCCCCAGAGCCCAGGACCTGCCTGCAGAGTCAGCCCTCTCAGTGTCCTCTTGGGGGGGGGGGGCATGCCTGCCAAGACATTTTGGTGGCCCCAGACGGAAAGTCAAGCAGCCCCTCCGGAATCCCCCTAAGCGGACACGGCTTCCCTTCCTCCAGAAAAGCACCCTTGACCCCAGGCCAGCTCTGTCTTTGTGGGGCCTTGCTGGCTGGGGGAGGGATGGGGGGGTCACATGGGGGGATGGGACCCAAGTTGAGAAGAAGGCCCCTGTGTGGGCTTCCTCCTCTCTTAGAAACCAGGAGGGTTAGGGTCTCCTTTGCCTCAAAATCTCCAAGGGAAGACCCTGCTCCCTGCAGCCTTTCTCGGTCCCCCCACCCATTTCAGGGCTGGTAAAACCTACCCCAAATGTAGTGCTGGTCCTGCCTCCCCCAAGCAACCCCCCCCCAGTCTGGACAAAGGGGCAGCTCTTTGCACCTGGTCAGGCCGTAGGACTGGAGGCAGGCATGGACGGGGGGGGGGGGAGGAGAGTGTGAGATCAAATTCCCATAAATCCTTCCAAAGAGGCAGCTGCTGCAGGACAGAGGCTTCTCCCTAGAGAAAGGGGGCTGGGAACGAGGAACCTAATCCCACTCTGGTGGGGGGGGGCTGAGGCAGGCCCAGTTTGCAGGAGGCGTCCTGACCCCCTTGGAGGGAGCGTGTTTCTAACTGTGGCCCCAGAAAATTTCCCCATGGAGATTAAATCCGGGTCCCCCACTTTTCCAGGAGGTGCAGAGGAAAAGAGTCCTCTGAGCTTGTGCAGAAGGCTGGGAAACCAGTCCGGGTCTCTGCCTGGCAGTGACTGGGTGTCCATATGTTGGACTACAAACCCCATTACCAGAGCGAGGGCAGTGCATGATAGGCTCCATTCCGGCCCTTGTACTTCTTACCTAACCTGAATGCCTGGCGGAGGGGGCGGGCACATTCCCTCCCAGCAGCGCCAGGGTTCCAGTTACCGCACTGAGATGAGGAGGGGGCCCGATTTGGGCAGCTGCTGGAGGCCCTGCACCTGCTGGGCTGGACGCTGGGCGTCATGGGGTGTGGTGCATGGAGCAAGAGGCATCTGGAGCAGCTGAGGGGGGGGGCGGAATGGTCCTGGGGAAGCAGAGCTTCCCCTGCAAGTCAGAAAGCCAAGTTCCTTTTTTCACTTAATTCTGCTCTATCTGTGGGATGGGGGGGAGAGAGGGATGGGGGGGCTTACAATCAGAGGAGCCGGCTTCCTCATTCTCTGTTGGCGCCCACTTGCCAAAGGAGGCAGAATCCGGCCCTTTCTGCACCAGCTGGCATCCCTCCTGCCCCGGGACGTGCGTAGAAGGACCCCCGAGGGCCCCCTGGAAGAGGGTCAGGCCTGGCAGGGGCCCACTAGCCCCAGAGCTTGGGGGATTCTGCTGTTTCCCAGGCAGTCCGCCTCTGAGTGCCAGCTCTTGGGGGGGGCATTGCTTGGGGGTCTTTCTGGAAGAGGAGCTGTTAGACTGCAGAGATCAGTCAGGCGCCCTTCATGCTCTCATCTCATCCAACCGCCAAGAAAGCAAAATCCTCCAGCAAAGAAATGGGGTTTATTGAGCTGACGTTCTCTTTCCTCTGCATCCCCCTGCCCAGGCGCACCCCAACTCCCCACCCCCACACAGGTTGAGCTCCTTGGCAGAACCTCTGGAAGCCTTGGAAGATCCGGACTCCTGACCGGTCCTCCTTCCTCTCCCACAGATGATGGGTCTCTTTTCTCTGCCCCCCTCGTTCTCTAGGGTGCTTCTAGCATGGTTCAGGCCCCTCATAGCAGCCCCCAGCCTTGCTCTCTGCACCCCATTTGTCTCCTTTCAAGGCAGTGTTGAGGGCCTCTAAAAGGCGGGCAAACGCATTTTGCAAAGGTTCGTCTCTTTCTGCTTGGATGCTCACTCAGGAACTGTGTGGCACCAGCTCAGGTGACGGAAAAGCACTCTTCACGCACTCAGAGCCACTCCTACAAACTCAGGCATTCCTGGCCAGGTCCTAGCAGGGCGGAAGGGAGGCTCTGGGGCTGGAGCCCGCAGCTGCCCCATCCAGAAAGGACGGGCGATGCCTTTTCCAGTGCCCAGAGCGAAGACTCCCACCCAATTTCAAGTTGAGCTGAGGGTGCTACGTCCAATCACAGCTGGCTGCTGGCCGGGGCTCAGCCAATGGGGATGAGGCCCAGGGTTTATATGCTGAAGCCCCCAGCCCGGACTCTTGGGTCACCTATTGT
Source organism: Thermophis baileyi (assembly GCA_003457575.1). Classification (NCBI taxonomy): domain Eukaryota; kingdom Metazoa; phylum Chordata; class Lepidosauria; order Squamata; family Dipsadidae; genus Thermophis; species Thermophis baileyi. Next base: position 955,770 of record QLTV01003442.1, read on the forward strand.
GCAGGAGTGAGACAAGGCAGCCCCTGGGACTCTGCAGGCTTCGCTTCTCCTGGTCAGGTAACCCCCCTCTCTGGTCTGGATTTGCAGCGGGGGTGGGGTGGGGGGTGGGGAGAGAATTGGCAGAAACAGGTGGGGTACTTTTGCTAGCAATTTAGGGGGAAATTTAAATGGCCTTCTTTGAAAACGCTGCCCTTAGTGCAAAGCACCATCCATAAAATCAGGGCTGGGATTCGCTTGCAGGGGCAGCTCTTCTAAGCGGGTATTTGGGGGCAGATGATTGGGGAGGGTGACCACAGATCTGGCCGTGACCTTGTGCTCTCCCTGCAGTGTGGGGGTCAACGGTGGGCAAAGGGAGGTTGGAGACTGGGGGTGCCTGACAGAACCCCATCTTCTGCAGAGGCTCCGCTCAACCTCTCCACCCCCCCTGCAACCGCCTTCCCTTCCCGGGCTCCCCCCACCCCAGAGACCGGGTTTCTGGTTTCTCTCGTGGCTGCAGAGCGTGCTGACAGTGGTCAAAAGTCGCCCCTGGAATGCCGCTGCGCTTGCGGCCAAGGTGCCGCCCTGCGCAGAAGCCACGAGAGGCAGTGATTGGGGCCCTTTTGTGGACAAAAAGAAGCCACTATAAATAAACTTGCTTCCGAGAGGCTAAAATTATCCTGGCTTTCTGTGGGTGGAACTGAAGGGGAGGGGCAGAGCCTGTGCCCTCCCCACTGTCCCACACTCTTGGCACCCACACCCAAGAAGGTCTGCGCAGTTGCTGCCTTCTGGGTCAGCTGACATCTCCAGTGGTTGACCTTGACGGTGACCCTCAAGAAGGGGACCCCATTTCAGTTTGAGGGCCACTGGGGATTAAGACTCTCCCACCTGGGAAACCTTTTGGGGTGCAAGCGAGGGAGAAGGTGAACAGTCTCCAAACCCTGGCTTGCCAAGGGCTTCCTCCTGCACAGCTGGGCCCACAGGCGTTGCTTCCTGGAGGGGCTCAGTCCTGGGTACCCTCTGGCATTGATGGCCCTCAAGCAAGCGGAGCAAGCAGGATGGCTTCTCAGATGGTGGCCAAGCCAGACCCCCTCCTAAAAGTGGGGGGGGCGGCGGCGCAGGTTTGCTTTGAAGAATGCCAAGAAGGAGAACTCTTTGGATCCCCAGGGATTGACGGGATCCTGTCTGCTGCCCTGCATTGGGGAGAGAGCCAATTCTGGCTTTAGAATCTTAGATAGGGGTCTGACTGCCCCCCAATGTTTCTGTTACTCAATATCTGACACCCCAAATGCAAGGAAGTATCCCCAAACCAGGTCCGTCCTACAGTGAAACTGTGGAGTTTGGCGCAGTGTGAGGTCCTGGTTCGTTTTCTTTTCAAACTCTCCCCTTTCTGACTGAACTCTTCAGCTGCCAGGTGAAGCTTCCCCTGTGAATTTTCCCATGTAAGACCCACATTTTACATCTGGTCGAGGAAACCTTTTCAGGCAGTGACCCTAAGAGCCCTTCCCGTCCTTCTAAGCCCAGCAGCCTCTTCTGGAGGGGGAGCGATTTCCATAAGCCCCTATCTCTGGGTACATTTTCACAAGCCCCTTTCAAGTCTCGCTGCCCAGAAATGCCCGCCTGGCTCTAGCTCTGCTGCAGCTCCAGGCCCTTCAGCCTCTCC
>QLTV01003442.1:962651-990131 GCA_003457575.1 Thermophis baileyi
TCGGCTTGGGCAAAGGGCCGGCTCGCCAGTCCTGCCCCCTCGACTGTCTTCAAACAGGCAGGAAAGATGCCGCCAGAGGGGATGGGGGCATTTTGCAACCCCTCCTGCATTTGTGGGGGGAAGAGGCAGCAGCACTGGGGAATTTGCTTCTTGCCCCTGCGCCCCCCCCCCCTTTCCAGGGGTCTTGTTTCCGTCTTCAAGATGGTGCTTCAAAGCAGCCCCTTTTTCCAGTCAAGGATAAAAGCCGCTGGCATTTGCCCATCATGTGCTGGGCACTCAGGTGCCCCTTGTCCAGGGCAGGAGTCCGGCCGGGTGGGCCCACTTGGCGTCCAGCCGCTGTTGTTGTCTGGCAGTGTGCTTAGGGGTCCCAAGGGTCTGCCCCTCTCTGGGGGTCAGCGGACTGAGTGGGCGCTGTGCTCCCCTCCCCCCAGGTGGCGTGGACACCGAGGCCGTGGGCGCCGTGTTCGACATCTCCAATGCGGACCGGCTGGGCTCCTCCGAGGTGGAGCAGGTGCAGCTGGTGGTGGACGGCGTGAAGCTGATGGTGGAGATGGAGAAGAAACTGGAGAAGGGCCAGGCCATCGACGACATGATCCCTGCCCAGAAGTGAGGGGCCCCCTGACCCCGGGCGGCCTGGGGCCTGGACTCCAGGGTGACCCCAACCCTGCCACTCGTAGCAGCAGCTCCTGGCGCTCGGCTCTCCCCCGCGAGGTGCTCCGAGGGCCGGGGGCAGCTGCCCTTTGCCAGCTGGGAAGCTCTCCTCCTGGGAGCCCCCGTGGACGGAGTTAATAAAGCGATCGATCGGCCCCAGAGCCTTGTCTCCCCCCACAGACGCCCCCCGTGCCTTTCTTGTCTTCGCGCATGCTTGGGGTGGGGGGGGTGGTTCAGAGCAGTGGGGTCTCCCATCTTGCCTTTCAGCCCTTGAACCCGAGGCTGCCCAGGGGAAAGCATCTGGCGAGCTACTGCAGGGTCCCCCAAGTCGCTTGGCTTTCCCAGGAGTGGCAGCCTCCCCCCAGATGCAGGCGGCTCGTCTCCAAGTGAAGGCAGGGCACAGCCTCTGGGTGGGCAGAGGGGAACGCTGGCTCCTAAGTGGGGAAGGGGCTTTTCTTAGAAGGGATCCGAGCCCAAGCACCTAGAGCAGCTCTGCCGTGATGATTGAGCATCCACCCACAATGACAGTCTACCTTTATGAGCAGAGGGGTGCTTTTGCCTCAGTTTGGGGGTCTTCCAAGAGCAGGGGCTGCTCTGGCTGGCTGGCGCATAATGCAGGGCTGCCCTTGGGGGGGGGTCCCTTTCCCGATGCCCACTGAGAGGCTCTGGCAGCCATGCCTCTCGCCCCAGGAGCCGCCAAGGCTGGCAGGACTCTCACCCAGGACCTTGCCAGCAACCAGCCCCCCCTCCCTTCAGCTCCACGTGGGATGCAGGGAGCAAACGGAGCCAGTAGAGTTTCTACGTTTATTGAGGGTTGGACACGACCATCATTTGGGGCCGGAATAACTTACATCGTCCAGAGGTGAAAAGGTGGCGCTTAATATCTCTACCCAGTGATACGGGGCTAAGGGACTATTATTTACAGGGGGTCTGTGAAGAGGGGGGGAGGGGGGAAGTCACAGGGGAGGGGGGAAGTCACAGCAGGGGCACCCAGTAAACAAAGGAAAGCCGGGGGGGGGGAAAGGGAGGGAGGGGGGCATTGCAGCTTTCCCCACCCGAGTGGCCAACTCTCCCATCAACAGCTGTGGGCCCGTCCGCCAAGGCCCCCTGCTTCTCCTGGCCAAACAGCTCCACCCCGAGTCCATGCCCAGGGCGCCTGGCAGCTCTGCCACCTGCTGTGCCAGTCCCCCTCCGCGGCTCCTTCCCACTGCTGGGCCCCAAACTCTCAGGGTTGAGAAGTGCCAACTCGCCACCCAGCACGGCCCTCCTGCTGCACTGGAGCAGAGCTTCTTGGGCAGCCGGCATCACCGACTCGTGCCCACCCCAGTGAGATGGCCAGCAGCCGTCGGAGTGACCGAATCCTGGCCCTTCCACCCACTCGGGAGGACCAGCCCCTTCCGAGCGGGGTCCTGGCACCAGCCCCATTTTCTTGCAAGCTTCAGACTTGGTTCTTAGTCCGGTCACGAGGTCTGCGTGGAGATGTGAGGGTCCCGCCTGCTGCCCGCTGCTCGGGACCTTCTGGCCTGCAGGCCTTTGGGCAGGAGGGCCTCTGATGCCCAAACTGCCCGAGTGCACAGCTGCCCGCCCGGTTGGGTGCGAATGGCGCTGCCACTGAAGGCAAGGCTGGACATGGTGCTGCGAAGACCCAGAGCGGCTTTGCCAGTCGGGTGGCCCCTCCCGGCTCAGCTCCCCCCCCCAGCTCAGTTGAACTACTCTGCTCTATTCTCCTGCCCACCCCCCACCCCCGCTGACCCAGACCACCTTGGTCCCTCTTTGTCCTGGAAGATGTTTGAATTCCTGGGGGCAGCAGCTCTTCTCCCCAGCTCTCCAGCCAGAGTGGAGCTGGGGGGGGGGGTGCGAGGGGGTGCGGTGTCAGCCCTTGCAGGTGCCAGGAAAGGGAGGCAGGACACTCTATGGGCAAGCCCCCAAACCGCCCCCCCTTTGGCTCCTGGAGTTTGGATGGCAACGAGGTGGCGAGTGAAAGGGCCATGGCTGGTGCCACAGCACAATGGGCAGGGGTCCCCTTTGTACAACGGATGAAGCAGGGGGCATGCCAGAGCCTCGCCTGCAGTTCCCCCCACGGGACTTGGGAAAGGGAAGGCCGGCTAGCCTTTCCGCCACCCAATTAGGGGCTGGAGGAGGGGCCAGCGCCCTTCCCTGCCAGCCCCCCTTGCTCTCCCCTCCCTCCTGCCCTCCCCCTGTACCCCTCCTAGCACCACTGACAGGCTGGCAGGCACCTTCCAGGGCAGAGGCTGGTCCCGCTGGCAGCAGAGGTGGGCCCCAGAGGGAAGCTGGGAGGGCCCCGGGGCCACATCCTCCCCCGCGCGGTTCCCCAGCCTGGGGGTCAGTCAATGCACGGAGCAGGCCGGGCCACCTTAGAGTTGCAGCTGGTCTGTGATTTTGGCCACCAGGCTGCGGAAGGCCAGGGAGGTGCCAGCCTGGCGCCGGAAGAGCACCCCGTGCAGCCCCCCCAGCCGCTGCAGCCGGCAGACCTCCACCTCGAAGCAGCAGAAGTGCTCGCTGGCGCTCTTCCCGTGGGTGCAGGAGAGGACGAAGGGCTCCGTCTGGCGGCGGCAGCAGTTGGCAGAGTCTGTGGCCTGGCAGAGGGCGGCCAGGATGGCCTCGGCGGAGCGGGTGCTGGTCAGCTTCACATTCCAGGTAAATCGGAGCAGCCGGGGTTCTGCTTCCTTTTGATGCCAAGGTAGATTGCAACTGCGGGCGAGGACCAAGAGCCTGCTTAGTGGGCACCAGCGGCAGATGCCCCAAAGGCCCGAGAAGAGGGACCCCAGCCCAGCCAAGATGCCAAGTTTAGCTTGGTCGGGGTTTCTGACCACGGCTTAAGGCATCGTGAACCTAGATTGGTTATGATTATTCTAGCCTCGCCTTAGTCCCCCGCCTCTCTCTCAGCCCATCCCACCTCACAGGGTGGTTGTGGGGAAAAGAGGAGGAAGGAGGATTAGGTATGTTTGCTGCCATGAGTTACTCATAAAAATAATAAAGGCACAATATAAATCAGTAAAAATAAACTCCAGCAGACTGTAGATATTGGAGGAGCCCAGACAATGGACTAGTTCGCAGAGGTAAAGGCAGCCCCCCTCCGCCCCCCCCAACTGAGCTGGGCTCCAGACCCACACATTTTACGTAGCACAATCCCCCACATGCCCCCCCCAGATGAATTCTGCAACTGAACTGTACAAAATCAATACAACTCTCGCAAAGCCGAGGTTTCCTGCTGCTGCTGAGGAAGTCAAGTGCCCCCCCCCGGCCTCTCCATCAGCCCCCTTTGGCCTTTCGAGCTCTCAACATAGCCTGCCCGACAGATGGGGGCCGGCCCCCCAGGGACTCACCTTGTGAGCGCAGGTCCCCTGATTCTCTCAGGTTCGTCTGCGACCCTGAAAGGCAAGACAAGGAACAGCAGTGAAGGCAAAGAGGATGTGGGGAGCGGCCGTGAGCGTCATCTGGGGGAGCCCCCCTCCTTCACTGTCAGCCTCCAGATCCTCAGGGAGGTGAGGGAGACGGGGTACCTGGGCAAGGGCCGCCCGGGAGTGGGTCATTTAGAACTGCAAAACGGGGTTCCCTGGGGCCAAGCCCTGCCTCAGTCTGCCGCCCAGAGAAAGGGGAGCAGGGCTCGGCCATGGCTCTGCCCCCTCCCTTACCTGCAACCTTTCTATGGGGAGGGCTTGTTGCTCTGCCCGGGTGCCTTGCAGCCAGGGCAGGGCAACCGAGGCACCAGCTGACCGCCTGGCAGAGGACGGGGAGCAGGCGGGGCTGCTGTGGGGTTTCCACGCTGCCCACAGGCAGAAAGGCGAGCCCGCTCGGCTGCAAAGGCAGCCTGGGCACGGTCCACCTGGGACCCCCTTCTGCAGAAGCCGGCCGGCCTCTCTGCCTCTGCCCTGGGCTTGCCCGGCTGCACACCTGGCCCGGCTCTTATCCGGCCTTGCTTAGAGCCCCGGGCGGGCAGGGGGCACCTGGGCCTTAGCTCCGACCTGCAACGTAAGGAAGAGAGTCCCGAGTGCTGCAAAACACCTTTCTGTGCCTCTGGAACTGGGGAAGGCCGGCCAGGTGGGGGGGGGCTCCGGAGCAGCCAGGCGCAGCTGAGAGGCCTCCCCGTTGGGGGGTCGCTAAGGGCTCTAGCCAAGCAAGAGGGAGNGAGGGGGCGTCAGTCCTGCCTCAGTGGCTGCAAATGCTCCGGGTGGGCAGGGGGAGGTAGAGACCAGGTTGTGCGGGGAGAAGCTCCTTCCAGCTGGTTTTTGGGGGTCGGGCTCCCTTTCACCTCAGACTGCATCCGAGGGCCCCCCCAGAGGCTCCTCCGGCTGAGCCCCCCAAAAGCGAATCTCCAACTCTCTCCTTTTCTTCACCCAGCCAAGCCTGCTGCCAGGAGTGCGAATCCTGCCCCGCCCATTTGCACCTAAATATCCTGCCTGCCCTTCATTCTGCCACATTAGACACCCCCACCGCCTCCCCCCTCGGGGCTCTGGCTCCTCCCTCAGTCCCCAAAGACCCCAGCTCCTGCAAGGGCCCCGCCCATCTCCCTTTCTGCCCCACAGCCCTGCCGAGGGACTTGCAGGGCCCATGCCCCCTGGCTGGGGGAAGGGGCTTCCTCTTCTCACCTTCCTGCCCGGAGCCCCTATCTGAGCCAGCTGTTTTCCCCTGCACCCCACCTCCTCTCTCGCCTCTCCCGGGAGTGGGGAGGGGGTAGGCCAGAGCCACCCCTCTCCTCTCCCGGGAGGGTCTCCTGGGGACACAGCCGCCTTCAGCTAAGCAGCGCTGGGACGAAGCAGCTCCACCCAGGGCTCGCCAGGGGGGAAGCCATGCGTGCCCCACACAGAAGTCATGCTCATTTGCTTGCCCTCCGGGGGGGCTCCAAAGGCTCTCTGGGGTGAAACCCCCACCACGGCGGCTGCAGAGGGCGCCCTGTCTTTGGCCAGCCATCTGGGGGTCCCCCCTGCCCCGGCTGTGCCCAGGCAAGAGGAAAGCTGCTGGATCATCTGGATTGCCATTTATGAAATCTGTACCTACCCCCCCTTTCCCCCCGCCCCCGACTCCCAGGGACTCTGCCAGGTGTGTCACTGTCCACACTTTAAAAACAGGCAGTTTCCTCCTATTTCGCCAGCACGGTGGCCGCAGCTGTGCGAGGGCTTGCGGGGGGGGGGGAGAGACCCCCCTGGTTTTCCCTGGATGGCAGACACAGAGCCAAGCAGGCTGGGAAGGAACTGGGGAAGGCTTCAGAGGGGCTCCCCAAGGGGGAGAGGTTGCGCGGGGGGGCCTCCGTGGGGGCAGAGTCAGCCTCCTTCAGAAGAGGGGCACTGACTGCAGGTGGGCACCTTCCCTCGCTGGGCCGGGCACAGCTGTCCTGAAGGTGCTTTGCCGCCTCCAAGAGCTGCAGGGGGAGGCTTGGCACCCGTGGGGCAGTGCCAGGGGAAGGGGCCGTGGAGGGGCTTTAGAGAAAAGGGGATGCTTCCTCTTGCTTTCTTTCAGGTAGTCCTCGACTTACAACCATTCATTTAGTGACCGTTCAAAGTTACAACGGCACAGAAAAAAGGGACTTATGACCGTTTCCCACACTTATGACCATTGCAGCACCCCCGTGATCCTCTGATCAAAATCCAGTCGTTTATGACGGTTGCAGTGTCCCAGGGTCACGTGATCCCCTTTTGCGACCTCCTGACCAGCCAAGTCAATGGGGAAGGCAGATTTACTTATCAACCCGTGTTAGTAACTTAACGACTGTGGCGAGAAAAGTTGTAAAATGGGGCAAAGCTCACTCAATAACTGTCTTGCATAGCAACGGTTACCGTGGGCTCAATTGTGGTTGTAGGTTGAGGACTGCCTGTATTTTATCTGCGGAGGGGGCAGGAAAGGGGCTGAGGTGCTGCCTGTAGTCCAGGAATGGCCTGAGTTCCGCAAACTAATTGGGGGGGGGAGGATTTGATGCTGCAGCCCCCCCCCGGCTGCCCCCTGCCCGGGCCAGAAGCGGCCTCCACTTACCTCCGCGTGAGCTTCGAGGTCAGTTTGCTGAAGAGGTTGGAGGTGGCCCGGCTGCGGCTCTGAGGCAGAGTGGGGGCTTCGTGGGAGAGGGTGGGAGAGGGAGGCGGCCCGTTCTGCACGCCGGTGCCACGCCGGTCCCGCACTTGGCCCCCGTGGAAGGTGCTGCGGATGTTGGTGCCGCGAGAGAGCCGGGTGCGGTCGGAGGAGGAGGAGGTGGCGATGCTGTGGCTGGAGGGGGAGGCCGGGGGCACCCGACTGGCACCTGAGCTGCAGGGGGGAGGACGGAGAGGGCACCGCTCAGGGCAAGCCAAGATTCTTCGCCCCCAACAACGACAATGTGGGGCCCAGAAGAACTTTGGGGCAAAAGATTTGAGACATCCCAAAGGTTTGGCCTTTGACCCGTGAGCCACCACTGGTCTCCTGCAGCCCCTTGAGGTGACCCCCATCCTCCTCAGGATGCTGACCCTGTGCCTGGTCTCTGGACACAAGATGACCCAAGGCCCTGCTCCCTCGGTGGGATGCCCAGGACCACTCAGGAGCCGTGGGGCAGGCGCTCAGAAGCATCCTGTGCCCCTGTTGCGTTCCCCTCTGGGGAGAAGGAAAGGGGGCTTCTGGGAGGGGGCCACTACCAAGAAGGCCACGGCTCTCTTGCTCCTGTTGAGCTGCCACAGCTTCTGTTTCTCCCTCTGGAAATGAGCATCTCCAGACCGGGTGTTTCTCCGTCTCTTGACGAAGGGTGGACTTCAACTCCCAGCAGGGCTGGCTGAGGAACTCTGGGAGTTGAAGTCCACCCAACTTCAAATGGCCCAGATGGAGACACCCCGCGCCAGGCACTGAAGTGACCATGCCCCAGAGCCACAACAAAGCTACCCCACATGCCCCGCCCCACCCAAAGTCCACCTGTTCTCCTTCCCGTTCTGGAGCAGGGAGTGGCGGTCACCCCCAGGCCTCTCTGTGCAGACGTAGGTGTTCCGTCGGGTCATCATACTGGACGGGATGTTATTCTGAAACAGGAAGGAAGATGGCCAGCTCAGAGCCGGGTGCTGGGGGCCAGTAGGTCCGACGGGGCCCGGGGCCCTGGAATTAGGGGGATGGAATGGGGTCAGCTGCATCACATTCTCAGCATCCAGGTCTTTGGCAACTTAGACATTAACAGAATTAACAGAATGACAGAGTTGGAAGGGACCTCGGAGGTCTTCTAGTCTAACCCCCCTGCTCAAGCTGGAGACCCTCTACCATTCCAGACAAATGGCTGTCCAGTCTCTTCTCAAAGGCCTCCAGTGATGGAGCACCCACAACTTCTGGAGGGAAGCCGTTCCACTGGTTAATTGTTCTCACTGTCAGGAAATTGCTCCTTAGTTCTGAATTGGGTATGGCTAGCCTACAGAAAAGAAGGACTGGGGGTGACATGATGGCAGGGATCCAATATTTGAGGGGCTGCCACAAAGAAGAGGGGGGGTCAACCTATCCTCCAAAGCACAGGACAAGAGTCAACGGATGGAAACTCATGAAGGAGAGAAGCAACCCAGAACCAAGGAGGAATTTTCTGACAGGGAGAACCATTAATCAGTGGAACTGCTTGCCTTCAGAAGTTGTGGGTTTTCCATCACTGGAGACTTTTAAGAAGACATTGGACAGCCATTTGTCTGAAATGGTAGAGAGTCTCCTGCTTGAGCGGGGGGTTGGACTAGAAGACCTCCGAGGTCCCTTCCAACTCTGTTGGTCTGTTAAAAGTTGTATCACTGATTGTGACACAGAAGAGGCCCCAGGGTCACCTCCCAATCCAAGCCCCTCTTTGGCAGGTTCTGCTTCTGCTTGGACACAAGACGGGTGACCAGAACGGCTCCTGAATTTGGGGAGACGCGGCTGAGAGCCAGTTTTTTGCCTGGCTCCGTGACTCCTGGGCACAGAAGGATCCGGGCAGCGCTCCGAAACCGCCCGGTGCCCCTTCGAACTCCATCCCGCGTTCCCCGAAAGCGCCTTGGTCCTGGCAGGGAAGGAATTCCCCCCTCCCGAGGCCCTGGCATAGATGCCCAGCCGCCCTGGGGGAACAGCAGCGTCGCCCACCCTGCCTGCCCCACCGAATGAGGGTTTGCGCTGAGGGAGGAGCCCGCCAACGCCCCTCCCTCCCCCCTCACCGTGTTGACCGCACTGTCCTTGCGCCGGTCGGGGATCTCCGATTTGTTGGGGTTGTTTGCGCTGCTCACCATGGGGCTGGAGGGCGGGAGGCCCCCCCGGCCGCTGCTCACCACGCTGCAGCTGGCCTTGCGCGAGGGCATCCGCTCCTCCTTCAACTCCCCGTCCCCGGTGCTGGTGGGGCTCCGCTTGGGATGCAGGGGGGCGGGGGAAGGGCCACCTGGGGGGAGGGGAGGGGCACTTTCAGACAAAAACTGTTGTGGATTTACGTTCTTTTAAATTTCCTCTGAGTTGAAAACACAGAATAAACACCTGTGTTCACAGGTAGTTCTCAATTTACAACAGTTCGTTTAGTAACCATTTGAAGTTACAACACACGGAAAAAAGTGACTTATGACTGGTTTTTCACACTTATGACCATTACAGCATCCATTCATGGTCACGTGATCAAAATTCGGACAGTTTGGCAACTGGCTCACATCTATGACGGTTGCGGTGTCCCGGGGTCACGTGATCCCCTTTTGCGACCATCTGACAAGCAAAGTCAATGGGGAAGCCAGATTCACTTAACAACCGTGTTGCTAACTTAAAAACTGCAGTGATTCAGTTAACAACTGTGGCAAGAAAGGTCATAAAATGGGACAAAACTCAATAACTGTCTCATTTGGCAACAGAAATTTGGGCTCAGTTGTGGTCATAAGTCAAGGACTACCTGTATTACGTCCCCCCATCTCAACCTGCTGGCCATCTTGGATGCACCTCAAACCTCTGGAAGGAGAGCTCCACAGCTGCGGGGGTTTAGAGGGATCAGAGGACTCCTTGAGGCCATCAAGCCAACCCCCTGCCTGCAAGAGGACTCCCAGCAGCCTCAGCTTCACGCCACTGCCGGGTTCCTATGAACTCTTGGACCATTTTATGATTTGGGGGACAAAGCTAAGAGAAGGGCTGGGGTCTTAGGAGGCCCTCCAGGTGGTGTGCTGGGGGGAGTCATGCCAGACCCCAAGAGCGGCCCTCAGGGCTCCAGAGACGGCAGTCCCCCCTGGGCACTTACAGAAATCGCTGTGCCGCCGTTGCCGGTGGTACGTGGAGGAGCTCCGTTGGCCCTTGGCGTGCGAGGAGGACTTGCTGATGCCGTTGGAGACCTCGCTGGGCGGCCGTGCTCGGGCCAGCGAGAGGCTGCTGCCCGTGCGGGACTCCCCCCCTTCCACCTGCTGGACAGAGCAGACCGCCAGGCCCGTCAAACCTGCTGCAGCACACGCTCAAGCGGGCATGTGCGGGCATGCAGCTGGGGGGGGGCAGCTGCATCCCTCTCGGTGGGGGAATGGCTCCTTCCTTAGGCCAGCTGGAGTCCGGCTCCTCAGAAGCCAGGGACCCTCCCCCGCACCCGGGGTCCTCGGGCAAATCCAAAATCTGCCCCTTGTAGCCTCCTGGCAAACTGAGCACAACTGAAGCATGTGCCCCCCCACACACACTGTGGCTTTGCACTAGGGTGCCCCCCCTCCTGCTCAAACCCCGGGGGGGGGGCGCTTTGGCAGCATCCGCACCTCGTTCTTCCTGCCCAGCAGCAGGTAGGTGGCTGTGACCTCATTGTACTTCTGATTGGCCAAGGCTTCCTTGATCTCCTCCCGGCTGTAGCCCATGCCCACCATGACCTCTGGATAGGGAGGAGCAGAGGCAGCGGGTTAACCCAGCCCAAGGCCCGGAGGGGCCCCAAGACCCCACTGCTGTCAGGGACGGGGGATGCTGCCCAGCTGCCCCACGGCCACTCCCCTCGGTGCCCAGGAGAGCAGCTGGGCATTGGTGGCAGACCCTTCAGTCTGGGACGTGTGTGCAGGTGGGAGGCCTCAGGCAGCAGGATCAGCCGCACTCGTGAGGGGGAGGGTCCGGGGCTGCTCACCCCCCAAAACACGGGGGTGGGGTGGGGCGCTCTACCTATGCGCTTGGCATCCGCAAAATCCTCCTCGGGTTCTCGGTAAGGCTTCAGCTCGTCCCCTTCGTAGCCGATATTGATCCACTTGTCCTTCATTATTTGCTGGGGGGGGGAGACAAGCGTTATTGGGGGACCGAACTGCTGGACCCCCTCCCAGTCCCACCAATGCAGCCCCCTCCGGGCCCACCTGGCACCCTGAGCTTCAAGTCCTCGTAATTCCCACCTGAGGTATCTGGACACCCCAGGTGAGCAAAGCCCTCAGCACATGCTCAGAGGCACCTTCAATTCTTCACCCAAAGGACTCCCCCCATTTTCCCCCAGCATGGGTTTCCATTTCAGGGGAGGCACAAACAGCCCCCCAATAATCTACAGGGTGCCTGCGGAGGCCCAACCGGAACACGTGCTGAGCTGTGCCAGGAGGGGAGGGTGTGGGCGCAGTGCCTCCCTGACACACCATGCAATTATCCTTGAGTCAATTAGGCTAATTACAGTCATTGGTGGGGGGGAGTCAGGCTCAGCAGTGGGGAGGGCCAGATCCCGCGGAGACAGTTGCTAATTAAAGGCCCGGCTTCTGGTGGGTGCCCGGGAAACTGGCATGGGGGACGGGCAGTGCCAGCTGTGCTCCTTCAGCCCCAGAGGGACAAGGGAGGAAGGAGCATCTGGAGTCGCCCAGGGATGGCAAATTGCCACGTGGGGCTTGCCACGGAGCCAGGCCCCCTCACCTCCAGGGTGCAGCGCTTGGCAGGATTCAGCACCAGGAAGCGCCTCAGGATGTTTTCGCAGTCCGTGGACATGTAGAAGGGGACACGGTACTTGCCACGCAGCACGCGCTCCCGCAGCTCCTGGGGGGGGGAGAGGCCCGTCGGTCAGAGTGCAGCCCTGCTCCCCCCATCAGTCCCTCTGGGCAGCCAGTCTGCTGGGGCAGGGGGGGCAAGGCTGCCTGGCCAAGGGCGCCAAAGGACTCATGCCAAGGCCAGTGGCCACATGCCCGGAAGATGCCAGCCACTTGTCCCCCTGCTGGCAACCGGCCTTTGCAACTTCCGGCATTGGGCAACCGAGCAGAGTGAGGAGAAAAGTCTTTGCACAGAGAGACAGGAGATATATCAATTCATAAAATAAAGAAACAAATAAACAGCCACGGGCACAGAAAGGGAAAGCCGTACACCCAGGTGGAGACGCTGAATGCCCAGGTGCCCTTTTCCCAAGTGGATCCAGAACCAAGAACCCATCTGGGACAGCCCCCCCGAGCATCCCAGCCAGCCCCCCCCCTTTGCTGACCTCGTGCTCCCCTCCTTGCAACTGGAACCCCCGCCCTGCCCCCCAAAGCTTCTGCCCCACAGCCTCACCTTGAGGTTCTGCCCATCAAAAGGCAGGGAGCCGCTGACCAGGGTGTACAGAATGACCCCAAGGCTCCAGATGTCCACCTCCGGCCCGTCGTACTTCTTGCCCTGGAAGAGCTCCGGGGCGGCATAGGGGGGGCTTCCGCAGAAGGTGTCCAGCTTGGAGCCGAGCGTGAATTCGTTGCTGAAGCCAAAGTCAGCTATTTTAATGTTGGCATCCGCATCCAGCAGCAGGTTTTCCGCCTGGGGGAAAGAAAGGGGGGGTGTAAAGTTTTGCTGTAGCCCCCAGGCCCAATAAGCTTTTAGGAACCTGCACCCGAAGTCTAACGACCAGCAGAATGCCGGGCGGAGAAGCTGCCCAAAGTCCCACTTCCGTGGTTCTTCTAGCTCTTCTGGTGAACTCGCATAAACTCCAAGAGCAGGCAGCAATTCTTCCCATTTTATAGGTGGAAGCACTGAGGCTCACAAAATCCAGCCACTCGGGGTAAGCTTGCTCCCATACAAGGAGAGGAATTGGGCGGGGGGGAAGGGGGGGGAGAGATGGCAGCAGCATTGAAACTCCTCACCTTCAGGTCTCTGTGTACAATATTCTTCTGGTGACAGTAATGCACAGCCGAGACGATCTAGGAGTGAAAAGGAGGGGTCCTGGCTACTGTGCGAGCGTTTCACCCCTCCAGCCCCTCCACAGCCCCCTTCCAGGCAAACAAGTGAACCGGTCCTTATGCCCTGGAGACTGGACTCCTTGGCCAGGTGAGTGCCCAGTGGAGGAGGGAGTCTCTCTTAACCGCCACCCCCCCCCAATGCCAGATGAGCCCATTTGCCCAGCAAGGTGAAGGGACCCAAGCGGACTCTGCCAGGCAGACAGAAATGCTTGCCCACCCAGCCAGGCCCTATGGGTACCCCTGCCCGGAGCGCAACGAGAGGGCATTCTTGGTGGCATTGTGAGGCCCAACCTGTCTGAACTTGGCCCGGGCTTCTTTCTCCTTCATGCGGCCATGGGAAACCAGGTAATCGAAAACTTCTCCTGCACCAAGAGAGGAAGGACAGGTGAGTGAGGCCAGCCTGGATGCCGGGGCTAGAAACAGGGAAGGGTGAAGTGAAGGAACCGTGAAGCTGATGGTGGGTGCCACGGACATTTGAACCCGGGGCCATTGGTGCCAGGGAAGGGCAGGAGGTGCTTGCAGCTGTTCCTGGAGATCTGCCGGGAAGAGCTTGCCCAGGTAATGGGGTGGGCAGGTGCCAGTTGGCCTGAGAGAGCAGAGAAATTCCTCAACTTGTCAGCACAAAATGGGGTCAGGCAAGGACAGCTGGAGCTCAGGGAAATGCCTGGTGGATCATGAGCCTGTTGACGCTGCCTCCAAATGCAGAGTTTTGTCCCCTTAGAAACCAGTCCAGAGTGACAGGCTTTCCTGGAGGGGCACATGCTGACCCCCAACCTCTCTGCAGTCTAAAGAGGGAAGAACCCCTCCCCCAGGTTGCAATGTCTATGAGGTCCTTGGTGCTCTCCGAACTTGGTGATTTCCTTGCAGACATTTCATAATCAAACTAGGGAACATCGTCAGTGAACTGACAGCCAACCTCAGAGTATACTGATGATGTTCCCTAGTTTGGTCATGAAATGTCTGCAAGGAAACCACCAAGTTCAGAGAGCACCAAGGACCCTACAATCTTTCTCCTCCTCCTCCTCCCCTCTTCCTTCGCCTCTACTCTGCAAAACCCTCTCCTTAGTGACACTGACGATGTTACCCAGTTGGGTCATGAAACGTCTGCAAGAAAACAGCTCAGCTCAGAGGCCACCAAAGACCCCTCATTTCAACCTTGAGCTACAAATGTTTTCTTCAACCCAGCCAGAGCGGGCGGCACTTTCCAGCCGGGAAGGGCAGGCGAGGCTTACCGGCGCTGGCATACTCCATCACCAGGTAGAGGGTCTTCTCCGTCTCAATCACCTCAAAGAGTTTCACTGCGCAAAGAACCAGAAGCCACATCAGCCTCTCCGCCAAGGAGCTGCCCTCCCGGGGAGGCTTCTTTACCGACGCTGCGGCTGCCCCCCTCCCTCTCCCCGCAGTCACCACCGCAAACCTCGCAGGCCTCTTTCTAAGGGTGGACTACTTTGTTTTATGTGGGGCAAGCACTAGAGAGGGAGGCCGCACTGGGCAAGTTAAACTTCTGGCCGGCAAGCGGGCACTGCGACCCCCATCTGCGATTCTGCAGCGATCCTTCCTGGGGGAGTGCGAAGCCTTGCGGGGGCAACCCACAGCAGTCCCTGCTCCCCAAAGCTTTGCCTCCATCCCAGATTCTGCTCATTTCTTGGGGGTGGGGCGGGTCCTTTTTCTGGCTCCCACCACCGTACCTAGCAAGCTTTTGCAACCTGATGCCCTCTAAGCCCCCCTTCCTATCCCCAGCAAGTTGCCTGCTGAATTGAAAGATGGACCCCCACTTTGACCCTAGCCTCTCCTGACCCCTTCAGCTGCTGAAGAGCACAACTTCCTTGGGGGGGGGCGTCCACGGGGTCTCCCAGACTTCTGTTTCTTACCGATATTGGGGTGATTCAGTTCCTTCATGATCCTGACTTCTCTGAAGAGCTGCAAAAATGCCCCGAACAGGAGTTAGCTGACCCCCTCCCCAAAGGCCACAGCATAACATTTTTCTCGCCAACAACCCCCCCAAAAAAGGCAGACCGGTTTTAAAGTCCCCCAAACAAGGATCTTTCTGTAGAAAGGAAAGGCTGGTCCAGTTTTGCTGGCAAAAGGAAAATGGGACTTTCCCTTCATTTACCAACCTCCCCCACCGTCCATCAATCTTGATTGTACTATTTCACTTTTTTTTCAGTGTTTCTGTAATTTCGAACAGCCACTAACTGAATGGTTGTAGGTCGAGGACTAGCTGTATACGTGATATGGAAGGGGATTTGAGGTGGGAAGACAGGAAGGGGAGGTCTGGTTATGTACCCAAAGTTTGGAATTTGACAACTCTGGGCAGCTACATCAGCCTTGAATGCAGAAAAAGGCTAATCATGTTGGGCTGGAAGGACCCACAAGTAAAACCTTGGACTGGCAAAAGGTTCACTTTCAGCCTTTGAAATGTCCCTTTATAGCTGCAAAGGAAGAACGGATCAATATCGCTCCAGGGAGCCAAGATTTAATTTGTTCTTTAAGAAGAGAGATATTTTCTAGAGTCATTGTGTTTGATAGAGGCATTGTGATGCGTTTTAGAGACTTCTCTTTAGATCTTATCTTTCTTTCTTGTTCCATGTGCCTTAGCAATAAAACGATAACAATACATTAAAAAAAAGTCTGGGGACTTGCCATGAGCTGTCAGAAGTGCAGGGTCAGGCACCCCATTAAGGATTCTGGGTCCCATTAAGCCTCCCTTCACTCTGGTCCCAGGCAGCCTTTCCTCTGTGCTTATATTGTGTGCGTGCACGTGTGTGCAGCTTGGCTCACTTGCTGGAGCTCTTTGCTCGAGTATCTAGAGTGGGTGTCGGCTCCTGAGCTGCATGTGGCTCTTTGACCCCTCTCCTGCGGCTCCCTGCCAACCCAGTCGCGAGACCTGCTCTCTGCCCAGAGACACTGACCCAACCCGGCCGTGGCCAATGCCAACTTCACTAACAGGAGGGTTGGCGGGGTGGGAATGGGATCCGGGAGGAGGGTACGAAGGAAAGGGGGGCAGGTCCGCAGCTGAGGAGCGAGCACGAGCCGCGGCGGCGGCTTCGCTGAAGACGACCCTCCTTCTCCTCACACGACCCCCTGGCTGGCTGTTGCGGGGCCGGGAGGGCACGCACGAGCGGGGATATCCTCAAGTGAGCGGCCGGGCTCCACCAAAGTGCAGCGAAGGCGCGTGGAGGGGGAGGGTTGACCGGCTGATGGGCGAGCGTCTTTGGCTTTCTCCGAGCCTGATCCCCGGGGTGGGCATGAGAGGTTCGGTGAGGCCAGTCCCCTTTTCCCGCTGCCCTGAGCTTCTTTACTCCTCCAGCGGAGTTGATTGAAAAGCATCCTCCGGGCGGCGAAAGTCCTCCATGCGAGATTTAAAGCCACCCGGAGGACACTTGTCAATCAACGCTGCCAGTGGCACTGCTCCGCTCGCTTGAGGAGGGTATCTCCGCTCGTCCGCACCCTCCCGGCCCCGCAACAGCCGGCCAGGGGGTTGCCTGAGGAGAAGGAGGAGGGCCGTGTTCGGTGAAGCTGCCGCCACCCCGGCTCATGCTCTCTCCTCAGCCAGCCCGGATTTCCGAAAAGTTGCCAAGAAGAAAGAAAAGGAGTAGCGAAGAGCCCAAGGAGAGCTCACTGGATCAGCCCAGCCTCAGCCTTCTGAGAGGGAGAGAAGAGACACAGAGACAGATGGAGGGAGGGAGGGAGGGAGGGAGGGAGAGAGAGAGAGAAAAATGAGAAAAAGAGGGAGGGAGAGAAAGAGAGGAAAAAGAGAGAGAAACAAAAGAGAGAGAGAGAAGGGGGAGAGAGAGAGGGAGAGAGAGAGAAAGAGTGAGCGAGAGGGATGGAATGGAATGGAATTCAGCAAGTTTTCTCTTCCCCATCCCCATTTGCTCTTCTAGGAGAGAGAGAAAGAGAGAAAGAAAGAAAGAAAGAAAGAAAGGAAAGAGAAAGAAAGAAAGGAAAGAAAGAAAGAAAGAAAGGGATAGGAAAAAGAGAGAAAAACAGAAATGAGAGGGAGAAAGAGAGATAAAGGGGGAGAAAGAGAGAAATGAGAAAATGATGGAGAGAGAGAATGAGAGAGGAAAGAGAGAGAAACAAAAGAGAGAGAGAGAAGGGGGAGAGAGAGAGGGAGAGAGAAATTAGAGAGAGCTGGAGGGAAAGAATGAGAGAGGAAAAAGAGAGGGAAACAAATGAGAGAGAGAGAGAGAAAGGAAGAAAGAAAGAAAGAAAGAAAGAAAGAAAGAAAGAAGAAAGAAAGAAAGAGAGGGAGAGGAAAAAGAGAGAAAAACAGAAATGAGAGGGAGGGAAATTAGAGAAAAAGAGAGAAAAAAAGAAAAAAATGAGAAAATGATGGAGGGAGAGTATGAGAGAGAGAGGAAATAGAAACATGATAAGAGAGAAAAACAGGAATAAGAGGGGGAAACAAAGGGGGAGGATGAGAAGTAAGAGAGAGGGGGGGGGGGAGAAGGAGAGAGGAAAAAGAGAGAAACAAATGAGAGAGAGAGAAGGGAGAAAGAAAGAAAGAAGGAAAGAATGAAAGAAAAGAATGAAAAACAGAGAAAAGAGAAGAAGAAAGAAAAGAAGAAAGAAAGAAAGAAAGAAAGAAAGAAAGAAAGAAAGAAAGAAAGAAAGAAAGGAGAGAGAGGGAGAGGAAGAGGAAAAAGAGAGAAAAACAGAAATGAGAGGGAGGGAGAGAGAGACCCATTTCCCACAGAAGACACCGGGAGACACAAAACCTGGGTAGGTGTGGCTGGGGGGTTGTCATGTGACTGGGTGGGAGTGACCCAGGTTTTGTGGCTCCCGGTGTTGTGTTTTCTGTGGGAAATGGGTCCAAATGGCTCTTTGAGTGTTTAAGGTTGCAGATCCCTATCTAGAGCAGCCAGCTTTGGGAACAGCCCTTAGGTTGGATCTGATGATCATGGATTATTGGACTGTCAGGTCTGAATTGGCCATGGTGGTCTTGCCATGCTGTGCTGGGGGTTGAATGGCCTTTAATTGATTAACCATGATTAATAATCACCCCTTTCAAGAGGATTTCCCAAAGCAGTTTTTGCATAATTACATTATAATGAATAACAATACTGCATGTCTGGTTGTCTGCTTGCCCTTCCCTTCTCTCCGTTCCTTCTCTTCCCTCACTCCTAGTGAAGACACTCTTCCAAGGGGGGGGGGCGGTGTTCTGTGCAGCTGAAGGACACTTTCCTACGCTGCCCCCCCCCCCCCGTCAGCCACTCATAGACCCCACATTCCCTTCAGGGCTATCGCTGACCACCCTTGGCCACTGATATGGGGTCTTGCCCTCCCCCACCAAAAACCTGGGGCACCCAAAGGGGCAGCGGCTGAACCAATGGCGACTGTGAAGGGGGGGCAGGGCAGCCTTTACAATTTGCCCCCCCCCTTTCCCTGAAGCTCATTTGTCCTGGAGGATCCAGCCACTAATTAGCAGGTCCACCCCTCCCCCTCCCCAGTGGGAAGCTGGCAGGAGCCGGGTTTCCACAGCGACCAGCTTAGACTCTGAGCCGTAATTAGGGAGGGGGCCAATGGGGAGCAATCTCTCCCCCCCCCCACTGCTGGCAGGAAAGGCAGGGAGCCAAGAGGGAAGGGCGGGACACCTCAACCCGCATTGCCCAGGCCGAGGGCTCAAGCCCCTCACTCAGGGGGTGGCACCCTTTCTGCAGGTGGGATAGGGGCTGCTTAGCCCTGCAGAGGGGAGGGGGCTGCATCTCTTTGTGGGGCTGCCCAGGGACCTGTCTGAGCAGAGGAGGCCATGGCACTCCTCCCTCTGTGCCCCCCCCAGGTCCCTTGGAAAGGGAGACAGTTGGCAGCTGGGCTCTGAAGCCCCCCTTTGTGCCCCCCCCAACATCTGCTCACCTTCTGGAGACTTGTTGGATTGAGCTGCGTCTTGTCAATTATTTTGATAGCCACCTTGAGAAAATACAATGCAGAAAATCAGTGGGGCTCCCAGTGGCCCGGATTCAGCTGGGCTGAACCCTCAGTGGCTCCATGGAGTGTGTGTGTGTGTGGGGGCATGGACCGCCTATTCAATTCAATTCAAGAGGGAAATCCACAGGCACCCCCCACACAAGGCAGGAGCTCATCAGAGCTGTCCGGGCTGTCCCTGGGGCTGGGCCCTTCTCTGGGTCTGTGGGGAGCCTTTCCTCACTTCGTCTCCTGTGCTCCGGAATGCCCCCCCCACCTCTGCCCCCCTTCCAGATTAAACCTGGCTGTTCCGCTGAGTGCAGGAGGAGGAGGAGGGGGGGGGGGCAAGACTGTGGCAGAAAGTTTGCTTCTGCAGATGGCTCTTTGCCCCTTTCCCTTCCTTGTATAACTGCAGATACTGTCTTTATTTTATGATTTTTTTGAGGGGGGGGGTCAGGCTTGGGGATTGTCTTTGAGTGCCCAGAGCCTTCCGGAGGGTCTCAGCCAGGCCCAGCTTTTGCGAGGGGAAACCAGCGGCCATTCAGAGCACCCCCAATGGGATGCCTAGGAGGAAGCCCCCAGCAGGGGCCCTGACTCCATGGGAAGGAGCCCCCCCCCCGGCCTGTGCTGGGCCCAGCGACCCTCCCCCTCGACTTGCCAGCTCTGCCTCTTCCCTGGCCAGTTTCAGCTGTACTAGGAGGGACGGCTCCCCCCACCCCCCCAGCAATCCATGACACACACACACACACACACACACACACACACACACACACACACACACACACACACACGGACCCCAAAGGGCGCCAGGCCTCCACCCGACTCACCTCCCTGCCCGTCAGGATGTGCCGGGCCAGCTTGACCTTAGCAAAGTTGCCCTTGCCGATGGTCTTGAGCAGCCGGTAGTTGCCGATGTGGGGCTGCTCGTCGGGGCAGGAGGCGATGGAGTTGCGGCACCGGGCGCCCAGCGAGCGGCTGGACCATGACGAGCCCTTTTCGGAGCGGCTGCTGGCCAGGGTGGAGGGCTGGGGGGACAGCGGTGGCGTCACCGGCAGGGGGGCAGGCTCCAGCGTCACCACCGGGCAGCGCTGGTGCTATGGGGCAAATGAAAGGAGAGGGGAAGGGGTCTGGCCCTGTGCCAAAGCAGAAACTGGGCCCCAGTGCTCAAATTAGGGGGTGGGGGCACAAGCCGTGCCTGCTGGCTGCCCTATTTCTCCAGGTAAGGACTTCACCAACCTGCGCCCCACACTTGCCACCCAGAGCACACCCCCAACTCTCCTTTGCTGCTTGCTTGCATTCTGCCCAGCCCACCTGCTCCCTCCCTGAAGAGAAAAGCGCCCGGCCTGTCTGGGCTCCCCAAGGCCTCCTGAACTGCCCCCCTCCTCCATTCCAGATGCTGCTTTCGTTTGCCTCTGCAGGAGTTGTTTTGGGGACGGCAAGGGATGCCCTCCCACCGCCCATCAGCAAATTTCACCTGGATCAGTTTTGAACCCAGAGCTTTGGAGGCACAAATTCTGCTTCTCCCAAACTGCACTTTAGAAAAAGCGGGTGGAAAGAAACCACTCCTGGGTGGGGAGCCCCCCCTCCCAGGTCCTCCCTCCCAAACCAGGATGGGCCAAGTCAGGGTTCAGGGACGGGTCCCTCCCACAACCCCCTCAGAAGACTATCCAAGGGGAAGACGAAACGCAGTTGATTCTTCAAGTGATCCAGTTTGGGGGGCAGTCTGAACCTAGCCTCCGAGTCTGACAAACCCCCAAAGCCTTTGCTAGCAGCGCCCTGTGTCCTCTGTGTTCTGGGCACAGCTTTCTGCTTGTGTCGGCCAAGGGCTGGGCACAGGGAGCCCAGCCGCACAGGGCCGGGCTGGAGAGGGCCAGGCAGCCGGCTCGCCTTCAACTTCAGACCGCCGCCAAGGCTGAAGGTGCCATCCGCCTCCCTGCTCGCCCTGGCAGGCACAGCGTTTAGCAGGGACTGAGCCCAGACGATGCCACAGTCTCCCCAGCTGAAAAAGCCCAGTTGCAGCTTTCCAGCAGTGGCCACAATGTGCCTGTGCCCGTATCATGCCCAGTGCCAGAATTCTGGCTGTCAGACTTCCCCAGGGTGGGGGTGGGGGGCATTTTCCAGGGCCGAGAACAGAAAGGCCAAAGGCAGAACAGGGTCTTCTCCATGGCACAGTCATGGGGGGGGGTTGTCTGTGCACCCTCCCAGTTGGGTTTTACAGACAGGGGTGCTGCTGCAGGATTCTGGGGGCACATTTGAGGGGGGAACCTGAGCTCTTGGTCTCTTTTCGTTTCTGCAGGATTCGCGACAGCCTGCCCCAAGTCTCAACCTGCCCCAGCAGATGACCTCTTAGGGCCCCAGGAGCCACCCTTGTAAGCGGCCTTGTTTTCCTTGGTGGAAAGGCGGGGAGTGCTTGGAGGAGAACTGGCCAGGCTGCCCTCCCTGCAGCAGGGAAGAATGCTGGGCAGAGCCAGCCAGGAGGAGCCGGCTGTGATGACGACCTTGTTACTTGTTTCCAGTCGGAACAAATGTCCTTTTGTGGCTTCTGGCCCTGGGCTTTGGGCTGGGGCGGGGGAAGCACCCAGAACACAGCTACTTGTTAGGGGGGGGGGCTAAGACGTTACCCCTAAAGGTCCGAGATTCCCACCAGAAGGCAAATCTTATCTGCTGAAGAGTCCCTGCGTGGGCTTGTCAGAAACATTTCTCCTGGAGGGTCTCCATTCTCTTAGCAGGCAGACACAAAGCCCCCCCCCCGTTCCCCCCCAGCTCATCTTCCCAACCAGACCTCTCCAACCAGCTGCTCTCCAGATGAGTTAAGAT
The DNA here is from genome assembly GCA_003457575.1 of Thermophis baileyi. Lineage (NCBI taxonomy): Eukaryota > Metazoa > Chordata > Lepidosauria > Squamata > Dipsadidae > Thermophis > Thermophis baileyi. Next base: position 984,083 of record QLTV01003442.1, read on the forward strand.
TACAAGTCCCACAATCCCCAGCCACGAAACATTCTCTTTGACCCAGGGGCTTCCGTTCATAACCCACAAGGCTCAGCCATATGAACACAGCAAAGACACGCGTGTAGCACAGAGACCCAGATCTGTCTGTCAGTTTTCCCAGACTTCCTATCGGCTCTTCCCAGAGCCCGCTGGACAGCTGACCGCCCACTCCCCAGGAATACAGGGAGTCTTCAACTTATGACTGTAATTGAGTCCATTTCTGTTGCTAAGCAAAACTTTTGTTAAGTGAATTTGCCCCAATTTGTGACCTTTCTTGCCACAATTAAGTAAATTACTGCAGTCGTTAAGTTAGCAACACAGTTGTTAAGTGAAGCTGGCTTCCCCATTGATTTGGCTTGTGAGAAAGTCGCAAAAGGGGATCATGTGACCCCGGGACGCTGCGACCGTCATACAGAGCCGAGGTGGCGCAGTGGTTAGAGTGCAGCACTGCAGGCTACTTCTGCTGACTGCCGGCTGCCTGCAATTTGGCAGTTCGAATCCCACCAGGCTCAAGGTTGACTCAGCCTTCCCTCCTTCCGAGGTGGGTCAAATGAGGACCCGGATTGTTGGGGGCAAGAGGCTGACTCTGTGAACCGCTTAGAGAGGGCTGTAAAGCACTGTGAAGCGGTATATAAGTCTAAGGGCTATTGCTATACACGAGTCAGTTGCTGAATTTTGATCATGTGACTCTGGGGATGATGCAATGGTTGCAAGTGTGAAAAAAGTCATTTTTTCCAGTACCGTTGTAACTTTGAACGGTCACTAAATGAGCTGTTGTAACTCCAGGACGACCTGTAGTGCACGAGATGGCCGCTTGCGCAATGGATGCAGGCCGAAGGCGTCAAGGAGCAGGTTGCAAATACCTGTGTTCCCCGTTTCTTTATTTCCGGAGGAAGCAGGTACAACTTGCCAGGTGAGGCAAAAACCTGGTGGGCTGCCCAAAGGCCACTGAAGGGGGAGAGAAAGGAAGAGCGATTGTCCACCAGGAGGGGATCCACCTGGCTTGGGAAAGGTATTCGAAGAGCATTTGACTGCAACCTGAATACAGGGAGTCCTTGACTTACGACCATAAGGGAGCCCAAAATTTATGTTGCTAAGTGAGGCCTTTGTTAAGTGAGTTTTGCCCCATTTTACGATTTTTCTTGTTAAGTGAATCACTGCAGTTGTTAAGTTAGCAACCTGGTTGTTAAGTGAATCTGGCTTCCCCATTGTGGTCAGAAGATGGCAAAAGGGGGTCACGTGACCCCAGGATGCTGCAACCGTCATAAATGTGAACCAGTTGTCAAGCATCCAAATATAACTCACGTGGGCCATGGGGAGGCCGCGATGGTCGTAAGTGTGAAAAATGGTCATATGATGTCACTTTTTTCAGTGACGTTGTAACTTCTAACGGTCACTAACTGAACTGTTGTAAGTCAAGGACTACCTGCATGAGGCTCTTGGAGAAGGGGCTGCCCCAAAGGCCAAGACCAGGTCAGGCGTGCCAGCAGAGGCATTGTGCTTGGCTCAGGCCCTCCTGGATCCCGTGTCCAGCTCTGGGCACCAATGCCAAAAACTTCGGAGGAACCGAGAGCGGCGAGAATCAGCAGAGGATGTGGAACTCGGCCCCATGAAGGCCAAGCGAAGGGAAGAGCTGGGCACACTCCCCTTCCAAAACCCAAATGGGGCAAGGAGAAGAAAACAGAGCCATTCTCCCTCCAGAAGTGCAGGATATGGAATTATGAGAACAATTAACCAGTGGAACAACTTGCTACCAGAGGTTGTGGGTGTTCCATCACTGGAGGTTTTCAAGAAAATATTAGATAGTTTGGAATGGTGTAGGATGGGCGGGGGGTGTTTCAACCTTGGGAACTTTAAGACTTGTGAAGTCCACAAGGCTTGAAATTCCAAGGTTGGACACCCCTGGTATAGGGTCTCCTGCTTGAGCAGGGGGTTGGACTAGAGGCCCTCCAAGGTCCCTTCCAGCTCTATTCTGATTCCTTCCTTCCTTCCTTCCTCCCTCCCTCCCTCCCTCCCTCCCGCTGGCTGGGCACGGAATGGAGCCGAGGTGGTCTGGGGGGCCCCACAAAAGTGAGAGACGTTGGCTGGCCTCCTCGGCAGGGGATGGAGGAACAAGGAGGCAACCAGAGGACTCTCCTTCCCTGGGCAGCTGGCAGGGGGGAGCTGGACCCAGGGCTGCTGCCTGGGCTGGCCTTTCTGGAAAGCTCCCTGCGTTTCCACGGTGCAGGAATGCTTCGGTGCATTGTGGGATGCCCAGGAACGCCGCCTGTCCTCTCGTGAGTGCTCAGGGCAAGGGGAGGAGGGAGGGGGCTACAGCACCCCCCTCTTCAGCACTCATCAATAATGCACTGGAAAACAGCGCTGCACGCTTCAAAGAGATGGCAGGGTGGCGGGGCGCCTGGTGTGCGCCTGGTGCGTAGATTCTCTCACTCCAGGGGGAGACCTTTCGGCATGCCTGTGGCATGCAAAACGCTGCCGTCCTTTGGACCCCCCCTTTCCCGCGCTCGAGCAAGTGAAAAACCTGGGCACTTCGTGAGAAAAAGGTGCTCGGGGCACCTTCTAGGCTGCCGTAAAACCAAGAATGACTCAAGGAATTTCAGTGCCAGCTCCGTCTTTCAGTCACTAAACAGGCCAGAAGGGAGTCGCTTGGAACAAGGCCAGTGGAGTCCAGAGCCCATGGGTCGCAGCTGCCCTGGCACCCCCAGCCCCAAAAGGTTTGGCCCTCTGTCAATGAGAAGAGAAAGCCTTGGCCAGGGTCTTTGGCCCCCCAATACGGGTGGGGGAAAGGAAGCCAAAAACTTAGCAGGGGCAGAACCTGAAGGTGAGGCCGCTACCAGTGGGGCACTGGGCCAGAGAGTGGAGTGCCACTTGGGCCCACAACCACCCTCAGCCGTGGAAATCCACTGGGTGATTCGCTCACCTGCTCTCCCAGCCTACCTCACAGGGTTGTTGTACAGCACCTGGGGCTCTTGGATGAAAGACAGGATAGGAATCTAACAAATTCAAAACAAATAAACTGGGACTATTTGTTGCATATATTTTTATACAGCTTTTGCTTGCTAACATTCCTATATAGATTACTACCTTTAAAGTGCTGAAAATTTGTTTTGTTTTTCCCTACCGCTCTCCTTACTGGAGGCTCCTCTCTGGATCCTTTGCCCCATTGCTTACTTTATGATGGGATCCAGGGGAAAGTTGCTAGCAAACCAGCCTTCCTTCCCAGCCCATCTCCTTTCTCGAGGTGCCAACCTTGGCAGGACCCTGCAGGCTGGGCCAGCAGCCTCCACAGCACCCACCCCGACCCTGGACTGAGCCCCAGAGCTCACCTGGCCTCTCCCTCCAGATCCAAGCGGGGCTCTGCGTGGAAGTCTAGACCGCCTCCTCATTTCCAGCCAGGCCTGGGCTCTCATGGGCTCCACTCCGCTCCAAAGCCAAGCCCGGGAGCAGATCCACAAGCGCCAGGCCCTCAGGCTTACTCACGAGCAGGCAGGCAGCGCCAGTCCCGGGCGAGACTCTAGGAAGCGCCCGGACCCAGGTGGGACTCCAGGCAGCACCTTCGCTCAGCAGCTGCTTCCGTCAAATCGCTCCCCGGAAGCCCCAAATGTTATTAACTTTTAATCCAGGAAGATCATCACAGCAACAACAGAGGAGGAGGAGGAGAGCCCAGGTGATCCAGGAAGCGGCCCTGCCCTGACACCTCATCCTCCGAGAGCCACAGGGCCAGCGGCTGCTGCCCTGTCAGGGGAAACCGGAATGGCGGATGAGTCCCCAACTGGGTGAGCGTCCCACTCAGGGTGGGAGGCCAGGCCACACCCAGGCAGCCGCTCGGCAGGGGAGGCCTGCACAGGTGTGCATCCACGCCCTCTCTCTCCAGGCCCACATGCCGAGAGGGTAGCATCCCCCTTGGCCCAGGACTGTTTACATGCAACAACTGTGCGAAGGAGGCCAGGAGAGTCATCCAGAAGGCAAGGAGTAGCCCGAGGCCACCTGGGTCCAACTCTTGGAGGGGGGATGTTCTCCAGCCCAGCCTGCTCAAGGCCCAGCTGCACAAGGAGGGGTGCGGCACCAGAGAAGCCGTTGGCCACCGAAGAAGCCGGCCAAGGCCATCGCCAGGCAGAGCACTCAGGATCTCAAGGACGCAAAAGCAGGAGTCGGTGCCCTTCGGTCTCTGCCAACCTGGCATGGCCAAAGTCTCAGAGCCCTGGTGCCACAGCTCTCCTCAAGGGTGTAATGTGGGGCCATGGGCAGCAGCTTCTCCTCCATGCCAGCTTCATACAAAGCTCGGGGGAGGGGGTATTCATGGCAGGGAGCCCTCGGCTCTCCCTTGGCTCCTCTGGAGTTCTGCCTGGAGGAAGGGCAATGGAAGGGGCAGCTTCTCCATGGCTTAGAGCAGGCAGGGGCCTGCAGCCTTCCAACTGGGGTTCACTGGCTTGGGCTACCAGGAGCTGCAGGTGCCCGGCCCTGTTTGGAGAAACCCCCATGCCAGGCTGTTCCTGAACTGGTTTGGCAAAGAGCTCTCGAGCAAGATGGCACCGTCTGCCTCACTCCGTCATTCGTACATGCTGTACTCCTTGATCCGAGCTGCTTGGGAACCACACCCGGGCACTCCCAGGCCCAGGCAGGTAGGGGCAGGCTGCATTACTCCCTCGCAGGCCAAGGGAGCTCTCAGCACATGCTCAGAGGCACCCTGGTCATTTGACAGCTACTGGCCACGAACGCAGGTGCTAGGGGCGATGCCTAGCTGGCTGCCATGGTGAGGACCTCGCTGCCATGGCAACACAGCGGTGCGGCACTCTTCAGGAAGCCTTGGCGATCGGCGGCGATGTGGTTGTCAGCAGCAGCGGCGGCAGAGAGGGTGGGGCCTGAGCCAGAGAAGGCCTGGCAGACAGCAGCAGTGGGCCTGGGGGCAAGCGAGCCCCAGCACAAGGGGGGAGGGAGCACTGAGGCTGGAAGCGGCCCCCTCCCAAGTGGGCGAGCACAGTCCACGAGCACGCGGAAAGAGATGCGACAGGAAGCTGGGATTTCAACATGAAAGGAGGTGACATCCTTTGTCGCACAGACATAAATACACCCGCCCACTGCAACTGGAGTCCCACACGGCTTCAGAATATCCTGCTGGTGTTGCTAGGGTGTCAATCAAGAGCGGAGAAAGTCTGTTCTTGGTGGCCCCGAGAATCTCTGGGGCCCAGGGCCTTTTTGCATCTGGGAATTTTCAGGGGCAAAACCAGGGCCTGCACCCACTTTCCCCTTAAAGCCCCAGAAACCATTTGTTGACAGTCTCTCCCCCCCCCCCAGGGGCGCAAATCCAGGTGCAGCCAAACAGCCAGAAGTTGCTCAACCTCCCCAGAGGGAAGGCGGCCAGGCTGACCCAGGCAGCACCTAAAGCACAATGCACAAGCCTAAAGCACAATGCACAAGCACCCCCCCCCCCATTCTGCCTGGCCAAGGACACAACAGCTTCTAAGTCTTTTGGCAAAACCTGGTCAGGCAGTTTGCTTAAAAACACACCAAGAATGAGCCAACTTATAAGGGCCTCCAGTAAGTCCTGAAAATGGCATTTTGTGTAGGCTAGCCCCACAGAAGAAGGGCACACACCACACATGCTTCAGGCCAAATGATATGGGGGGGGGGGAATACTCCTTATTCCAACAGCTTGGCAGAGACCCCGGCTGACACCAAATAACGAGCAAGCAAGCAAGCCTGCACCCAGGATATCCCGTCCCCTGGGAGAAGGGCATTCCGGGACAGCAAGGAGCTCCTGGGATGTCTAAGGGGGCGACCAGAGGCGGGGGGGGGGGGCTTGCACAGAATTGGGGGGCTCGGCCTGCAGGCCACTGCCCGCCTTTGGGGCACTCCTTGGGGCAGCCGAGGGTGCCGGGGCGCCGTCCGGCTCTCCCAGCCGGAGACCGGCTTCCCGGCCGCTCGGAAAGGACCCCCTCTGACCGCTCGCTTTCCGCCTCCTGCCTTCCCCCGGGACGGAGCGGGCGAGGCCGGACGCAGCGCGGCAAAAGCAGCAGAGTCACTGCCG
>QLTV01003442.1:991407-1002610 GCA_003457575.1 Thermophis baileyi
TTCCCGAAGTCAGGCCGGTTTCTGGCCCCCGAAATGCCGCAGCAACCTGGAAGGCTGTTCCTGGGAGTGCGCACAGGCTTTGCAGCAAAAGCCGGGCAGCCTTTGATTCTGGGTCCCAGGCAAAGAGGCCCGTTCGGATGCAACAGGAATCCTCACGGGAGAGGAGGACCCGCGGTTTATTTGGGGGGGGGAGTCGAGGGCCGGGGCGGCCTTCCTTTCTCGGGCAGTTGGCGACTGTGTGCTGCCCTGAGAAGGCGCTTCGGTAAGCCCATCCTCCGGGCACTTTGAGTCACGCGAAGGCTGCGGAACGCGCGGTGTCCCTGGAGCCCCGAGACCGCCTGCCATGCCCCCTCCCGCCCAGCCGGGCATCGGCTTCTTCCCTTGGGCACAGCCGGCCAGGAGACGGGGTGGGCAGGTGAAGAAGGCAGCCCTGTCCAGGTGAGCAGGTTGTGGATGCCCAGCCGGGGCAGGGAGGCCCTCTGCTCTCTTCTCTGGCCGGGGTGGAAGCTAGGAGGCAGCCACGGCAACCGGCTCCGACTCCCACCACCTCGGTGGGCAACGTGGCCGTTCCAGACTTTGGGCCAACCTGCCCGTCATGTTTGTCCGAGGGTTGGCTGGCATAAATACACGATGAATTCAAAGGTCCAACCGCCTGTAAAGGTCTCCGGAGGAGAACGAAGCATCGGAATTATGCTCCCTTCCCTTCCCTTCCCTTCCAGGCAGCGGGAAGACCTGCGGACTCCAACTCCCAGAATTCCCCAGCCAGCATCGCTGGGAGTTGAAGCCCGCAGGTCTTCCCGCTGCCAGGTTGGATCCGCGGCCTTAAAGAGCCCGGGAAGCTCCGCCTCAAGCCACGGCACTTCCTTGGGCGGCATGCGGAGGGCAGCGAAGAGCCATGTTCCTGGGCGGCCCCTCACCAGGCCGGCCTGTCTGGCCTCTGCCGAGGGAGCATCTTGCGCAGCCCATCCGGCGGCCGCGATTCCCAAGGCTGGCATTCCCCCTTTGCCACCGGTCAGCAAAGAGGGCAAAGGGGAAACTTGGTTGCAGGGACGCTGATTGTGCAGCATCCCTCGCAATGCGAAGCGCAACCCGGCAGGGATCCCCACGGAGTGCGCGATTTACTGAACCGGCGGCGCCCGATCTCCGGTTCACGACCCCGCTTCCCGCCCGTTAGGCGCCCCCTGCAAAGTCCGGTGCCCTGCAGGGGTTTCCAGGGGGCGCCAGGCCCCTCCCAAACGCAGCCTCGCCTGCAGGCTGCCCGCCCAGCCCGCTGCCAAGCCGTGCCCATGCAGCGGCCAGGCTCCGCCCCTGCCGCCGCTGATTGGCTGCGAGGCAGCATGGAGACAGGCCGGCCCCTTTCCCCCGTGGAGGCCGAGTGGCTTTCACCTGCGCATTCTATTGGCAGGATGCGCAGCCAATCGCCCTCTGCCGAGCACCGCCCTTGCTCTGCCGGAGGTACGAGGGAGGCGCTTCTACGCAGGCGCAACCCGGCATCCGAGGCGAACGCTTCTGCAGAGGCGGACCGCCCCGCCCCGCCCCGCCTCGGTGCTCCGCCGCTCCCCGCGGGGGCTTGAGCCAGTTGCTCGGTGGTCCGATGCAATCCAGGGGGCTTCCCTGAAAGGCTCTGCAGCCCTCCGCCCTTTGGGGTGGGGTCCGCATCACGAGCCGCTCCTAGAAAGAAGAAGGGTTCTCCGAGCTGGCTGGCCGGCCGGGGATGATGGGAAGCGTGGTGCCCGGAGCGCACCTGCAGGGAGGGGCCTGTGGCTTGTCCCACCGCCCCTTCTTGCCCGGTAGCGCTTCCTCTGCCTTGAAACTCAGAAGGCGGGCGGGGTGTGTGTGTCCTGGCTCAGAAAGCTGCACCTGGGGAGGTGGGCTGTCACCCCCCCCCAAAAAAACCCCTTCTTGCTACCAGAAGCCTTTGGCTGGGTCACAGCCGTGGGGACCTGTGCTGGCTTTAGTAACCTGCTGAGATGTGGCTGTGCGATGCCAGGCCACATCGTGCCCTCCTTGCCCAGCTAGCAGCCCCAAATAAAATCAAATGAAAAGGAATAGTTAAAGGGGCTGTTGGAGAGTCCAGATAGAGGACGGTTCCGTGTCTTCCTGGAAGCCGAAGGAAAGAGCTCCCCAGGAGGGAGGCGCATCACCTGCCCCACGGTCAGAGGATCCCTGTCCCCCCGTCTCCCCCCCCCCCGATGATGGATGCCCTTAAGAGGGGTCCCCCCCCAGGTCTCCCTGGGGCTCCGATCAAAGACCCCAAAAGAAACTGAGTTGATCAGACAGCTGAGCCCCGGCTCTTCTGAACGGCCCTCTTTGGCTCACAGTTGCAGCTTCCAAATATTTTTCAAGGGGAGCCCCAAGCACAGCACCCAGAAAAAGGCCCCGTTGTGCCACAGAGCCGTGGGTCCCGGCTGCCACTTGTGACTGCGTAAACCGGCACCGGAGGCCGGGGTCCAGCTGCTCCCTCTGGGTGGGGCTCAGTGGGGCCTGAAGGCAGCACCAGAGCATTGCCATCAGCCAAGAAGCTCCTTGGAGGGGAAGTTGCGGTTTTGGGGCCAAACCCTTTGAAGGGGGGCGATTCTGCCTTCTGAGAAAAGGCGATGGCCGCCAGGGGGCAGGATCGGGCCGAGGACGGGCAGCCGAAACAAAGGCGGAGGAGGCAGCCAGCCTGGATGGAGCCCCCACCTTTGGGCCTTCCTGCATTACTGTGCCTGGATAAATCAGGCCTGGCCGGAGACAGTTTGGGAGTGGGTGACAAGTCCGGTTTGGCCCTTTCGCTCCCTGGTCCAGAGGGGGGTCAGTCGGTGGAAGATTCTCCAGCGGAAGGAATGAGAGCGGCTGAAGGCAGAGACCCCTGCCCAGAATTGTTCGGGGGGGGCAGGGGGCTACAAGAACCTTCCTCCTTACCCCTTATAAGCAGTTGAGAGGTTTGGGTACCCCAGACGCTGAAGGCCAGAGGTTGGCAAAGTCCACTGTGCCAGGCCACAGGCCTGCTTACCTTATGCAGTCCATGGCTTTGTGCAACCATGATCTATTTAAAAAAATGGAATTGACGTGATTCATGTACATGTAGTCCTCGACTTACAACAGGTCATTTAGTGACCGTTCAAAGTTACAACGGCACTGAAAAAAGTGACTTGTGATCATTTTTCGCATGACCGTTGCAGCATCCCCCTGGTCACATGATCAAAATTCAGATGCTTGGCAGCTGACTCGTACTTATGACGGTTGTGTCCCGGGGTCACATGATCCCCTTTTGCAACCTTCTGACAAGCAAAGTCAATGGGGAAGCAGTGACTCACTTAACAACTGTAGCCAGAAAGGTCATAAAATGGGGCAAAATTCACTTAACAAATGTTTCACTTAGCAACAGAAATTTTGGGCTCAATTGTGGTCGTAAGCCGAGGATTATGCTGTATCATGCTACGTTCTGGATCCTGGTTTGTAAATGATGCTGGCTGAGCACCCGGAACATGCGAAGCCCAAACCGTAACGATCATCCCGAGCTTAATACAAGTGTGCAAAGCCGGCCTCTAGGTCGGAGGAGGGTGAAGAAGGTTGGGGGGGCTGTACCTGACACCCCCCCCAAGCACCTGGCTGCAGTCACCCATTTTGGAGGCAGGCGGAGGGCATCTGCCATGGGTCTCCCCCCTCCCGGCTGGCAGAGCTGGAATTTCCCCGGCTCCACCAGGTTGAACCTGAGACTTCCTGGCTGCTTTTCCGCCTGAGAATGACCCCCGCCCTCCCTGCCCAGACTCACAGGAGAAGAGTCACAAGATTGTGTCCAGCTTACATAAAGCCGCCCTGCTCCGAATCACCTCCGGCCTGGCGGGGCTGGGAGGGGCTTCCTTCCAAGCCTCCTCGGCCTCCCCAGCCCGGCTGCCCAGAGCAGCCAGACTGCCCGAGAGGAGGGGGAGCCTGCAGGGAAGGCACCAAGGTAGGGACTTCACTCTGCTGGAAGGGGGGGGGGGCTCAGAGGGAAGCCCCTGCCTCCTTTTCTACCCACTGAAGACTTGGAGGGCCATTTGGGCAAACCTTCCTTGGCGGGAGCTGCGCTCTGGTGCCCCCTTTTTCTCAAGGAGGGGGTCCTCGGGTGGGGGAAAACTTCTGTCTGTGCTCTTATGAGCTGCCCAGAGTTGGTTGGGTGAGATGGGTAGCCATGCCAACCGAAGAGGTCACCCTCATCATCCTCGTCGGTCTTTGCCCCCAGCCCCAGTCTGTGCCCGGCTGGGCTCCACTCAGTCTGGGTTCCTGGGGGGGGGGGGCAGCTGCTCCGTTGCTGACAGTCTTACCTTTACCAGCAGTGGAAGGCAGGCTGTTGTTAAGGAAAGCCCACCAGGGGTGTCGGACAGGGGGTGGGGTCCCTGTTTCCCTCTGGTGTCCTCTATCCCAGGAGGGGCTGGAGAAGCCCTTTGCCTTTCTGGAGGGCAGAGGACCACGGCAAGCCCACCGGTCCGGGGGCCGAGCTCAGCTGAAAGGAAGCCTGCAAAGGGGCCCTTCCCGAACGGCTGGTATCAAGAGACCCATAACTTCTCTTGGCTGAGGGCCCCCATCCCATCCTTGGCGGGGGGGGGGACTCTGAAAATCGATCTCACTTCTTGGAAGACTCTCCAATCCTTTCTGAGAATATAACAAAGGGAGACACCCCCCTGTCTCTCCCATTCCCCACACAGCTTCCCTCTCTCGTCCCCTGCCCCTCTTTGCTTTTTCTTTTGCTGGGGGGGGGTGTTAAGTCTCTGCTTTCCTCTGGGGGGGGGCTTTCCCTGGACGCTGAGTCACTTGTGGTCCTTTCTGAGTGTTTCCAGTTCTCCCTTTCTTTAAGATCTAGGACTGACCATAAGGAAGGATGATTTCTGACCCCTGTTCCAGGGACCCCCGTGAGTTCCACCCCTTCGCATCCAAGCCGATCACTTTCCTTCGGTGTCCCCTTTCATCCAGGTCTCCGGGGCAGGGCGGTCTCATTGGAAACCCCTCCAGCTTTGGGAATCGCTCTCGAACGAGGGGTCTCTTCCCTCGTCCCTTTGGCAGCTCCTGGATCCAAAGGTCGAGGCAACCAGCTTCAGATGATCGGCATAGCCACATCTGGGGTCTTGCAAAGGCATTTGGGTTCTTACCTTCTGGCCCTCCTCAAAGTGGCCGGTTTGATTTGGGCTTGGCGGGGAGTGCAGACCCTCTCGGGGGCAACTGGGGCACCTCAGCATATCTGTGGGCTCAGATCGGCTTTGGACCCTCGTCTGCTTCAGGGTTATTGGTGATTGCATCGTGTTCTGGGTTGCTTAAGTGCTTAGTGCGGCCCGTAATGGGGAGCTCCTGGGAGTGGCTGGAGAGCAGCCTTCGGATCTAGAGACCTGGGTGCAAAATAGGGCACCCTCATCCCTCCGGTAACAAAGGCCTGGCAGGGGTTAGAATTAGGGTTAGGGTTAGCCCAAGGCTCACGTCCTCTCTGACCCCGTGCCAGCCTTCCCCACCCGTTCGTCTATGGCACTGGGGGGGTCTCTAGTGCAGACCCGGGAACAGACCCAAAGGAGAGGGCCAAGTGGTGCAAAAGCTTCCCGTTCTTAGCTTTGGCTGCTGCCAGCCTTGCGAGGTAGACCAGACAGGTAACATGGCCGGATGATAATCCTACTTTATTGTAAAGTGACATTAACAGAACCTGGGCAGTCTGGAAGTGCATCTCTCCCCATCCCACCACCCGCCTCTTTTACAGCCCAAGAAACTAGGGGGGGGGTGTCCTCTTCTGAGATGCCTGCCCTGCCCACATTCCTGCTGTCGGCTTTTATCTGACCGTCCCCTTGCTGCCTCCCTTCGCCAGTCTGCCAAGGTCATCCCATCTGCCCAAAGCCAGCACAGGGGAGCCTGCTGGAAATTTACTGGCAAGGGAGTGTGATGTGTGGGTTTATCTTCTAAGTGGCCTAAAGTTGCATTTGGTATGACGGGGCCTTAACTGAGGTCCAGAGAATCACCCTCCCCCTCAAAATGTGCATACTTGCATACACAAATGCATACAGGTAGTCCTCACTTAATGACCGGCCACCTACCGTAGTGACCGAAGTTATGTCAGACCACCCCAGAGCCACTTGTTTTTGAAGGCAAGGAGACGACCTCCTTCTTGGCAGCCTGGAGATGGAGAGAGGCTCCTTGGAGGCTGCCTCCCCTCCCCCCCAGCAAAGACCGGGACTTCCCTGGGGGAGGAATTTCCTCCTCCTCGCTTGCGGGACAAGAGTCAAGCCGGAGCACCTCATCCTCCCCTCTGGCCCAGTGCAAGACATGTGCTGGAGGAGAAGGATGGGAGCTGTAGTCCAGCAGGTCTGGAGAGCCTGGTTCAAGGGTGCTCTTTGTGGGAGGGTGAGTCCAGACCCTCCCACTCTGGCCTGGAGCTCCTTCACTGGGGAGGCTCGATATCACTTTGCAGAGGTTCTGCCACCTGGGCATTTTTGCCCATTCCTAACTTGGCAAAGGATACAGAAGAGAAGAAAAACACTGGCCCCTCCCCTAACCCTAACCTACCCCCCCCTCAAATTCTGGGAGTTGAAACCCACAAGCCTTAAAGTTCCCCAGGTGGGCACCCTTCTCCTACGCTATTTCAGATGAACGGTTGTCCAATCTTTTCTTGAAAACCTCCAGTCTTCCTAGGGGGCTTTCAGTCTTGGGGTGCCCCCAGTGGCTCAGCCAGCAGTTGCCAAGGAGGTGGCCTGAGCTGACCAGAGCCCTGAATGCCACCTCCTCGGGGATCCTGTTAGCCCAGCTCAAGGTCTCTACCGAGGGCTGCCGTGATTGAGGCGTGACCCTCACGTGCCCCACCTTCCCAACTGGGTCTGCCCAGGGGTCTGCAGATCGAGCCTCTGCTGCTGGAGGGAGAAGCTGGCTGGGCAGCCAAGGGAAGCACTGGGTTCCTTCCGGCGATGCCGAGCCCTTCTCCCGTATGGACACCACAGCCTCCGGTGGGCAGGTGAGCCGAGGTGGGGCTGGGCAAGAAGGGAAGGAAGAGAAAGTGGAAGTGAGGCTGCTGAGCCATCTGGAACCACGGAAGGGAACGCCGGCCCTCCCGGGCGCCCGAACCAGCCTCCGAGGAGCACCCCAGAGGGCAGTAAGTGGGCTAGGTCTCCTCAGCCGGGCTGATGAGCAGTGGGAGCTGTCATCCTTGCTGGACTTCTGCAGTTCTTCCTTTAGTTTTCTCCTTTTCCTTGGCGGGATCTCTGTTGACGCGGAGAGTCTGAAGTTTGCCTTCCTCTCTCCATGCTGCCCCTCTTTTGCCTTCTTCCTCAAGGCGCCTGTTCTTGCGGTCTTAGCGGCCAGGCCCCCATTCGTGGGGCCAGCTGCTCCTGCCCAGGAGAGGGGGGCACAGACAGTTTGGATTGCAAGGAACGGTTTTGGCTGTCAGAGGTGTCTGCCAGAAAATATCGGCCTCCCTTCCCACCTTTTCAAGAAGTAGGGAGAGAGAGAGCAGGAAAGGGGGGTTCGTGCAGCTGAAGGGGGCAGTTGCACAGAAATGGGGAGCAAAGCAACAAGCGACGTGCCTGGCACCCGTCCCTGCGTGCCACCTCCACCGCTGGTTCTGTGGGTCAGGAGTCCATGGGAGGTGGAGCTTCCACAGCTCACCTTTGCCACCTGCCCTGCCACAAAACTGGTTCCAAGGTGGGGGTGGTAAGCCCCCTGAGCCAAGGGGGGTCAGGGAGAGCCCCATCCAACTCTGGACTCCCTGGTAGAGCAGCACTTTGGCTGGTCCATTTCAGCTGATGCTCCTGCTCTGGAATATCGGGATGGCGTCTCTTCCTACATATCTTTTCTGGCTCTCCTCTCTCTGGGGGCCACTGTGGGGTCCTGGGTGGGCCCCTCTGCTGCCTGCCTGCATTTCCCCCTCCATCCTCGGGCCTTCCACTCGCCCCACTCCTTGCAATGCTCCCAGTTCTTTGCGTGGGGATTTTCCCATTGTCTTCCGGGAAGCTTTGCTACCCGGGGGTGTTTCCAGTGAAGCGGGCACCTCCCTCTTCTTTTAACCCAACAGCAAAGCAAAGTCCCCGATTTGAATGGGGAAGCAAACATGTCCCGGGTGTCTCCTTTCTTTGGGTGGAGCCCACGGCTGTCAATTATAAACCTCGTTTTATGGCCCATGGGTTATGTAAACACAGCCGATGTTGGCTGATTCAAAGCAACCGGCGCCCTGGTCCCATATCGGAATCTGACTCCAGAATTTGGAGGGGGGGGGTGCTGGGATGTCCCTTCCCAGAAGATCTCTTGTGTCAAGTGGGGCCCCCTGAGGGCATCCAGGCGATTCCTAGCAGCCATGGCTGAGCATCGCTTCTTCTCCTCTGCAGGGCCCAGGGAAGGCAGCCGCCATGCCGGTCCTCAAGGACCCCCATCAGCTGAAGGCGGCCGGCAGAGGCCCCGGGGACAGTGGCGGGGGTGGCAGCCGCAGCGGGTCGCTGATCCTGGCCAAGGAGAGTCCTGGGACCAACCCTTTCGAGGAGGACCTGGAGGAAAATGAGAAGGACTCCTTCCTCGGGGGCATCTCCCCTGGCCGAGAGAGGACCCTCCCAGGGGACAGGGCGGACTTTGAGAGGGGCCTCTTCAGCGGCAGCCCCGAGGACCGCTTCAGGCGCCGGGCCACCCTGGAGAAGCTGGTGGGGCTGAGCCCATTCCGCCTGGGCAGGAGCCGCAAGAGCGGGGAGAAGCAGTCGCCTGGGGGCGAGCAGAGCTCCGACCGGCGCTCCTTCTTGGAGCGCATGATGCTGCCCCTGATGGAGGGCAACCTGGGCCAGCGGGCGCCCGAGAAGAAGAAGCCGCGTCGCTGCTCGGAGGACTTCAGCCTGCTGCAGCGGTTCAACGGGCGCCGCAAGGAAGGCCTCTACAGCTCAGACTGCGGCCTGGTGGAGGAGAATGGTGGCGGGGACGCTGCCAAGCGCGGCTCCTTCCTGAAGATTGGGCTGGGCGGGAAGGTGCGCCGGGCGTCCCTGGTGGAGAAGCTCAACCAGACGGAGGGCTCGGAGGTGGCCCCGGCGGCCGAGAAGCACGACCCCAAGCCCAAGGAGCCGCTCTCGGGTGAGTCTGGCCTGGCTGAACCAAACTGGGAGCCCAACACACCTCTTGGTACCCTGGCAAGTGAAGCCCTCAAGGGTGGTGGTGGAGAGAATGCCTAATCTAGGGACCAGCTAAGGGATCCCGATTGCTAGTTTAAGTCTGGGGGCGGGGGCTAAAGACAAACCCCCCCCCTCCAGTGCACTTCTATCCCTGCTTGTGCAGGGAAATGTCTGGGAAGGCTGGTTGCATAGAATTCCTTCCCCGAGCGAGCAGCTAAGTCCGAGGCAGCCGGAGGTGGACCAGCCACGATCCAACCAGGACATCTTGCCAGTGTGGCCAAAAGGCCTGTCCAGTCAGCCTTCTGAGACCCTCAGGGGCTTCATGGCTGAGTCTAGCCCACAGGCTCAATCACTGCCTGCCTGTAGCATTAACCATATATTTGTATTTAATTTCTTTCTGCTATCAACCACACCGAGCAGAAATGACCCCCTCAGCCTCAGTCGGCTGCCTCCTCTTAGCAATCCCACACTCGGTGCAAGGAATTGCCGGCCCCCTCCCGCCCCCCCCCCCGTGTCACACCCATGTGCGCTGCACGCTTCCTTGTGGCGGTGCCTTCAGTAAGAGGACTCCGCACCCAGCCGAGGAGGGACGACGGTAGAGGAAACGGCCACAAGTCAGAGGCCTCGATTTGTTTCAACCTCTGTTCGGTTTTTTTCTTTCAAACCCTTCATTTGTTTGTCACCCACTTCCA
Source organism: Thermophis baileyi (assembly GCA_003457575.1). NCBI lineage: Eukaryota > Metazoa > Chordata > Lepidosauria > Squamata > Dipsadidae > Thermophis > Thermophis baileyi. The sequence continues at coordinate 1,001,174 of QLTV01003442.1, forward strand.
CAGATTCTGGGCAGTTCACAACAACTACATGTTAATAAGATCTCCTAACTACAGGTAGTCCTCAACTTACACCAGTTCATTTAGTGACCGTTCAAAGTTACAATGGCGCTGAAAAAAAGGGACTGATGATTGTTTCTCCCAGCTGCGACTTTTGCAGCCTCCCCATGGACACAGGATCAACATTCAGAGGCTTGGCAACTGGCATGTACTTATGACGGTTGCAGCGTCCTGGGGTCACGAGATCCCTTTTTGCGACCTTCCGACAAGCAAAGTCCATGTGGAAGCCAGGTTTTCGCTTGACAACTGGGTTAGAAGTGATTCACTTAACAACGGTGGCAAGGAAGGTTGTGAAATGGGGCAAAACTCATTCAACAAATGTCTCACTTAACAACATAAAATTTGGGCTCGATTGTGGTCGTAGGTCGAGGACTGCCTGTATAATTTAAACACCCCAGAAAGCCCCCCCCCCTTCCTTCCAAGGGAGGGTTAGCCATGAGGAAAGCTTTGCCAGCAGGACTGGCTACTTCAAACTTTGGTGCAAGCCAAGATCACCTGATGACCCCCCCCTCCCCCTGGCACACCCGGGGACTGGCCACGGACCTCTCCCTATCCTGGGGGTCCCGCCTGAGCCACTGTGCTCCCGGAGCCGGAGAACCCCCTGGCCCTGCTTGCCCGCTCTCTCTCTGGCGCTGGGCCTCTGCCTTCCCAGGGCCAAGGGCTGGCTGTCCAAGTGGCCCTTCCCAGTCCCCCCCCCACCTCCGGACAGAGGGAAGGAGGAGCGCTGGGCGTCACTGACCTTGGCCGGGCTGTTTATCAGGTCTAATGAGCTTCTCTTCCCTTTGTGCACATATTTCGGGCTCATTGTTCCCCTGCCCTGCCGTGATTCAGCGCCTGATTGCAGGAGCGTCTCCTGAGCAGCGGCCTGCGACCTTCCCGGAGAAGGCGCCAAGAGAAGGAGGAGGCGCTGGGGGGGCCACATGTGCAGAAGCCATCCAGCTGCCCCCAGAGCCCGGAAAGACCCTCCCCCCCCCCAAGGCTCAGGGCCGGTTAGCGGTGGTGCTCTCCTTACCTGAGAGCCAAGGCTGTGCCAGCCCACCCCCAGTGACCCCTGTCAATGCCCAGGGTCCTCCTGTAGCCGGGCTCAGCAGAGGGGCGGGCACTGGGCAAGGAGGATGAGAGGAAGGCCAGGGAGTATAGGGGGAGACACCCCCGTGCTCAGTGCTCCCAAAAAGGCCTCGCTCGGCCCTCACCCCCCAAAAAAGGAGCTGGGGGGAGGGGCGGAGGAGCTCTCTCTGCCTATGATGCTGAGGAGCCCCCCCCCAGAACAGACAAGGGGGAAGCCCTCGGGCAGGGGGCAGGCTGTGACTTGCCTCCCCCTCTTCTTCGACTGCCCTTAAAAGTTGCAGCTCTGTCCTGGTGCGTCAGACCTAGAAGCTG
>QLTV01003442.1:1002762-1018838 GCA_003457575.1 Thermophis baileyi
ACCCCCTCCCCCAGCGCCCTCCCTACCCCCTTCTCAGAGGAAAGGGGCCCCTGGGAGCTTCACCCCTTTTCAGTGAGGCAGCCCCATTTCTCAGGTTCAGCCTGTGAATCAAACTGTTCGAGGAAAGAGCCCTGCCCCCTGCGAGCCCCCTCCCCTGCCCCCAGCTGATCTCTGCCTTCAGCTGATGAGGTCAGGTCACGGTGGTGGCAGGAGGCTGCGTCATCTCGTCTGGGGCATTTCCCCTCGGCGGAGGGCAGGGAAACGGAAGAGGCTGCTTTTAGCCCAGCCGGACCCTCGGCCCTCCACGGCTGCGGGCAAGGAAGGCTCCTTCCTGCGATGACGATGAGGGCGAGGGCTGCCTTGAAAGGCCAGTGCAGATCTGGGCTTCCGGCAGGCAGAGGATGTACGCGAAGCCTGGGACCCTCTTCCCCGCCCCCCAAGGCTGCCCAGGCCCCTTCTGGTTCCAGGGCCTCCCCCAAGGAAGCCGACTGGCCCCAGTTGCTCCACCCTTGGCACATAGGAAAGGTTGGGGGGGTCTTGTGACCCCCAGCAATGGATCCCTCTTCTCAGGAGGGGCACCTCCAGCATGCAAGCCGTGGGGGGGGGAGGGGAAGTTGCCTTGTCCCTGGGCAGGCAGTCCACCACTCCACCGGTCAGCTGTGATTCCACTTGCGTCCCCGTGATTTAGGAGGCCGGAGCAGTGGTTCTGAGAGATTCGGCCCTGGGGACCTGTTTGGTTTCTTAAAAACGATGGAGGTACCCACAAGTTTACAATGGCTGCATCTCTCGGCCTTTATCATTTTGATGATTATGATGATGATGATGGTCTCTGTTCAGTCGTGTCCAGCTCTATGGATTCTATGGGCCGGGTCTCTCCACGTCCTCCGGTCTTGCACTGCATATTTATGGTTTTAGGGAGCTGCTGGGTTGATTCTTGGCCTGCTTCGAGTCCTAGCCTTTTTTCATTTGGGAGCTCAGGCAGCAGAGCCCCCCTTTCTTTACCCAAGGCCCCTCTGGGGCTTCCTCTGCCTGGGGGGGGGTCGGTCCCTTCCCAGCCTCAGGCTCCTTTCCCCCTTGTGTCCCTCGCTCAGTCCTGGAGATCTTCCACCTGATCCACCAGCGGGATCTCCGCCTGGCTGACAGGCACATCGTGGAGCTGGAGGCCGAGTGCGCCCAGGAGGGCAGCAGGAAGGACGGCAGCCGGAAGGCCAAGGACGTGGCCCTGCTGTACGAGGCGCTGCAGAAGGAGCTCTGGGCGGTGCTGGCCGAGGCGCTGGCCGCCAAGAGCTCCTACCCGCCCCTGGAGCAGCTGGTGCAGGTCATCGAGCAGGAGGAAGACGCCGACCGCAGGTGGTGCCAGGCCCAGGGAGACTCCGTGGGGGCCCCTGGCCCCCGGCCCCGGCAGATGAGGCAGCAGTGGGCTGAGGCGGTGGACCGGCTGGTGGGCCAGAAGCTGTGGCAGTGCGTGGAGGGCCGGGCGAGCACCATCGCCACCCAGATGGACCGGCTGGCCAAGTGCATGGTGGAGGACCTGAGCAGCGTCAGGGGCCACCTGCTGCAGGCCTACCCCAAGGAGTACCAGGCCTTCGGCGTCTACCTGGGCAGCTACCACCGGGGCCTGGCCCGCTGCCTGGCCGAAGGGGTCCAGAAGCAGCTGAGCCTCTCCGAGCTCTACTTCGTCTTGGACTGGAACAGCAACATCTACCAAAGGTAGGTGGTGAGAGACCCCCTGGGGGGAGGCCGGGGCTCTTTGCAGGATTGCCCACCCAACATGGGCCCTCTTGGGACCCAAATGGGAATGCTGGCTGGCGGCTGGCATGTAGCTTGGGGGGGGGGGGAGCAATCCCGGAGAGGGGGGGCAAGGCAAGGGGCAGAGTTGTCTTACAAGCTCAATGCTAATTCAGCCCAGCTGGAAGCTTCCTCATGGGCATTTTCCTGCACTTGGGATGCAGCACTTTAAATCTCCCCCCCCCAGAGAGAAATGGAGACCAGGATCCTCCCCCAAATCTCTTTTCAATGGCAGAGCTCAGTGTCCCCCCCACCCCCCCACGAGCAGAGCCCTCTGGCCATGCCCTGGCTGCTTCTGGGCCCAGAGCTGGCAAGGTGATGCCATTCAGACACCACGGAGGAGCCTGGATTGTGCAGAGAACCGCCCCCCTCTCCCCCCCTCTACCACAGGGAGGTCCTCAGCCGGCCAGAGATCTCCCCCCTGGTCAAGCCCCAGGAGCTTGGACCCCTCCTGTCCCCGGAAACGCAGCAGAGTCTGGAGGAGGAGTGCATTACAGCTGTGAAGGTAACGGCCGGCCAGGGGGGAGGGGAGGGACCCATTGAAGCTCCAGACAGGCAAATGGCATTCAAAGTGGGAACAAAACCCCCCCACTTGCAGTTATGGGGAATTTCTCTCCTGCCTAGCCCCTAAAAGGGAGCATTTTCAGCCAGGCTGCTCCAGACGAGGAGCTGCTTATCCAGGGCCGGCTTTGTGTGTCTTTGCGGGTGACTTCAATTACCCCATGAGGCACGTGGGTCCCACTCCTTGCAGGGAGGAAGGCCGGGTCCCAGGGCACAGGTGGTTGTGGCCTTCCTTGCAAGGGTGCCCCAGAGATAATCCCGGCCGGCCACCATAATCCTGCTCGGTCATAAAAACGGTGTAAAGCCATTAAAAGTCTCCTTCAGGGCAGTCTTAGGGAGGAGACAGGTAGCCAGATGACCTCAAGAGGTCTCCCCACCTCCCTCGAATCCCCAAAGCTGCAAGCCCTGGGTGCCCCCGTCACCTTGGAGCCCCCCTTTGTGGACTCTCTCTGGGGCATCTGCAGGTGACGATCGCCAGGGACATGAGCCAAGAGCTGCAGGAGGAGGAAGCGTGGTGGGCGCAGGAAGACAAGGAGAACAGCTTTCAGTTCGGCTTGTCCAGCAAAGTCATCTTGGTATGTTGGGGTCCCCCCCGCCCTGGAATCTCATTCCCCCCCCCTTTTCTGCTTCCAGCAGCAGGCTTCCTTCCAGGATGCTCAGCCCCACAGGAAACGGCCCCACACCAGACCCACCGAGGGAGGCTTCCCTCCGCTTTGTAGCCCTGGCCTGACCCTTGGGAGCAGGAGCCAGGAGGCGCTCCGTCCATTGGCCTGGCTGAAGAACTGAACAAGGGCTCAGCTCAGCCTGGGCAGCAAGCTTCAGGCTGGATTCGGACATAATGCCGAGCAGCCTGGGTTGCTGTTGTGGGAAACTGCCCCTTCCCCTGGCTGAGCACAGGCCTTAGCGCTTGTGCCCCAAACCAAGATAACCCCCCCCCCAGGTTTGGCATTCTGTGGGAATGCAGCCCTAATTTGGAAGAAGGGAGCAACCCAGCCGGGCTTCCTTCTGTCTTGGCCCCACCTCTGTAGGTCCGTCCTCTCCCCAATGATTCCCACAGGGCGAAGGGAGCTGCCATCTGTCCCCACCCCTTGGGGCCAGTCCCTTCTCTGCAATGCTGGGCCATTGGAAAATGCCTGACCCTGCTGGCTGGGGATGATGGGAACTGCAAACTATTGGAGAACGCCAGCTCAGTGCACAGATGGCATCAGAGGCCAGGCTTAAAAGGGGTCCCTCTGAGGATGGCATGCTGACCCTGGCAGCAAAGGGGGCAGCGGCCCCTCTTCCCCCTTTCTTGCCACAGGAAGCTCCCCCCCATCTCAGCTGGAAGGTGCCCCCCCCCAAATATCCCAGGAGGCCTTGTGGGTTTTGCTGAGACTTTCTCTTGCCCTGCAGGTGCTGAAGGGGCATGCCGACAAAGCCCCACAAATCACGGAGGACTTTGGAAGGAGGGTGGCCCACTGCTGCCTCGCCAGCCTGGCGGAGTTCTTGCAGAGGTACTATTGCCCAGCAAGAAGCTGGGCACGGGGCACAAGAGAGGCGCCCAGTTGCTGCAGCATCTGTAGCCAGACCCTCCGTGGGAAGCGGTCTTCAAGGGGGGAATCACATCTGGGGCATCTGTTGGCTTTCTTCTCTTCCAAAGTGACTGCCAGGCTACAGACCAGCCCGGGGCAGTTTCTCCGTCTGAGCTGGGAGGTGCCTCCCCTCCAAAATTTAAGCCTTGGTCCTAGAGGCTTCTATTCCCTGGTGGGATGCAGTGAGGATCCAAGAGCCGGGAAAAGCTGGTGCAGCCCCGCTTCCCTCCCTCTGGCACCAAAATGGGTCCAGGTGGGGCAGGCTTGAGTTTCTCTCCGAGCCCCCCCCCCCGGTTTTCCTGGGCTGAGCTCAGCCCCAGCTGCCACGTGTCTGTCTGGGCTCTTCCACAGGGGCAGAGACGGGCAGCTCAGGGGGAGAAGCAACCTTGCGGGTGGTCTTTTTCCCCACAAGGCTCTGCCCAAGGCAGGGGGGAAAGCAAGAGGCGGCACCACGGAGGGCACGTCTGGCTTTTGGCCCCAGACCCGCAAAGGACCTGCCAGTCCTTCTCGCCCCTTGAGGGGTGTCTGGCACCTGACCAACTGCCCCGTGCTTGCCTGTGCTTCCCGTGGGAGAAGAAACACGGAGGGTGGTGCAGGGTGGGCACGCGATGGGCTGAAGGGGAACATAGCGCAAAATTTCCATTTCAAACTGGCCGCCAGGAATAGATTCACCTTGGGGTATAAATAGCTGCCGTGGCCCATTTATAAGGAAATGCCAGCGAGGTGGAGCCAAAGGGCCCGGCAGTCAGGGATTCTGGGGTGGACGGCCAGAGCCTATTTTTAGCTGTCGGCTTCCTGACCTGCCTGTTTTCCGAGCGCTCTGGCCTGCGAGTGTGCTTGCGGTTTGTCTGAATTGAGGCTGCGTCCCCAGGGCCACTGTGGGGGGCATTGCAGGGTGGTGGGGTGGGGGTCCCGCAGGGTCCCTGAGCACAGGTGGGGTAAGGGGGTTGTAGGGAGGGCTGTGGGTGCAATGAGACCCCCCAGGGCAGCTGCCACAGTGTGTGTGTGGGGGTCTTCCTGCATTCCAGAAGTGGCCAAAGGGCCCAGGGGGTCTTTGGTGAACCAGCCCCCTCTGGGTTGAGAGAGACGGCCCATTTCTTTGACTTAGCAGGTTCCGATCTGGGATTGCTGCAAAACTGGAGGGAGGGGGTTTCCTGTGCTGGAGGGAGGTGGCACTAGACAGCCAGGCAAAAGAGGGGCCTTCACTACTTTGCTCCCAGAGGGTCTTCCATGCCGGCATCCTCTTTACCCCCCCCTTCAGTTTCCAGAAGAAAGTTGAAAAGTTTCACGAAGGCCAGGTGGTCAGCAGCCTCAGCCCCGAGAGCTACGTGGGCCGGACCATCATGCTGGTCAACTGCTGCCCGCCCTTCCGGTGAGTGGCCAGCCCCGGCCCTGATGCCAACAGGGAAGCCCTCCTCGCTGCGCCCCCTGCCTCCGTCTTAGCCCCCAGTGTCCCACCCCGAGATCGGTCCAGTTCAGTCTTCCCCACAAATCAATGGGGAGGAAAGGAGGTTGTCCCCCCCCCGCCCCCAGTTGTGAGCCTGGTTGGCTTTGCGCAATTTGCACGCAGCTCGCTTGATGGGGCTGCTCTTCTAGGGACTACCTGGATCACCTGGCCAGGTTTGGCCACCCGGACAGCGAGGCCGCGAAGCAGCTGGCAGGCTTGTCCCTCGACCGAGTGACCCGGCTGTGCAACCGCGTGCTGGCTGACCAGCTCTTCCAAAGCCTCAAGGTAACCCGAGGGTCTCCCGGGGCCCGCAAGGAGGAGGGGTCTGCAGGAAGGGTTGTGCTGCTGGCCCCAATCAGATGGCTTGATCATGGTCCCCATAAACCATGGTTTGTTCCCTCCATGTTTTGAGAACAGACCTATCAGATTGGCTGACACAATAACAGCCCCACCCACCAACATGGCCTGCCAGGATCAGTGGGTGGGTTTCCTCGGGGTGAGCTGTCACGAGTGGGTTTTGCTTGGAGCCAGGGAAGCCCCCGCCCTCAAACCGGGCCTGCTCTGAGGCTGCACCTGAGACAGGGTCCCTCCCTTCCCCTCCCCAAAACAGCCCTACTTCTACAAGCTGATGAAGAGGAAATGGCTCAGCAACCCCGAGGCCTTCTCCACCATCATGGCTCTCCTGGCGGATCACGCTCAGAAGCTGAGGAGGATGAAGCTGGGGCCCTACCAGGTGGGAACAGGGAGACCCTCCCCTCCAGCCTCTCGGTGCTTCCAGGTGGGGCCAAGTGGGATGTCCAGAAAGGCCGCTGGGCAGCCTGGCTTGGTTTCTTCTGGCCTTCCGTACAGCCGCCCAACCTCTCCCAGCAGTCGGTGCCCTCCAGGAGCTGGTTCCCCTCCGAGCATCTGTGCCCAGACTGCCACGGAGGGCAAGCCAAGAGCCTCTCACATGCCTCATGCCAAAGAGAAACCAGGGATGTGGGGCTGCCCCCAAACTGCCCTCTCCTGCCCCAGAAGTCCCGGCCCTCTGCCAGCTCTAATCTCCCTCCCAGATGCTGGTGAGGGAGGTCCACCGGCAGGTGCTGATCGAGTACGTCCGGCCACTGATGCGAGTGCGGATCATCTGCACTTCGTCCAAGATGAGAGCCAAGGTGGCCCACCGACTCCGGAGCGAGGCCAAGCAGCTGCAGGAGTTCTTCATTCAGCTGGTGAGATGGGGGCCCCAGGAGAAGTGGGGCTCACGGCCTTCCTCGAGGGGTAGACGTCAGCAGGCAGGGTTGCCCTGCCCCATGGCCGCCTCCCCAGAGATTTGGAAATAAAGGAGGAGCGGGAGAAGAGCCCGAGGAGCGTCCCTCTCCTCGCCTGACCTCTGGCTCCGTGTGAGCGCACACCGGCCGCATGCTTCTGCGATTCCCAAAGAGAGCTGGGAACTCTGCTTCGCCTCCTCCAGCAGTGGGTTCCGTGGGTCGGGGGACAGGCCTTCGAGGTGGTCACTTCCTGAGGGCATTTGTTCGCGCATGCCGCAGGCCAACCCGCCCACCAGGACAAGCGAGGCTCTCTCTATAATTAACTGCCCCCCCCCCGAGGCTCGGTCGTCTCTTCCCTTCCTGCAGGAATCCTCCTCCTCCTGGCTGGACTCCGTGGTGCCCCACCTGGCTGGGATCCTGGAGCTGGAAGACACGCCGGCCATCCAGATGGAAGTGGCTTTCCTGGCCAGGGCCTTTCCCGACGTGCAGTGAGTCCGGGGTGGGAGGGGAACCGGCCTGGGGTCCCCAGACGCTCTTGCCTTCCCATCACGAGGCCTCCAGGGGCCTGGCTGGAGCAGGCCAAGGGCCCTCTTGACCGGGGTGAAGGGCATTTGGGGAAGGGGCAAGGGCCACTGCTGGTGCCTCTGAACATGAAACGGTACCTCGGCCGTGGGAGGCTCTTTCTCCTCTGGGGAGCTGGCCCATTCCCTCCCTAAAGTGACCCTTCCCCAGTCGGGGGTGCATCGGATCACAGCTCTGGCCACGCTGAGCCTCTTTCCCCTTTGGTCAGCGGTCCCTTGGCAGGCTGGATCTCGGCTCTCTAGGCTGGGCTGCATCTCCAGAGATGGAACAAGACACCAACCATCCCCAGTCATGGAACTAATGCACGGGGATGATGGGACTTGTAATCCAGCCTCCTCCCGGGAGCCGTGGGTTCCTTGAAACTGCTTGGGCCAACGTCCTGTTTGGCTCAATGGCCAGAGGATCCATGGAGGCTTTCAAGAAGGAGAGAAAGAGAAGAGCCGTTGAACCCAGCTTCTGCAGGGCTGGCTTTCACCTTCTCCCCACTCTAGGTTCGGGGCTGCAGGGCTGCTCATTCTTGGCGTGGCTCTTTTGCCAAGCTGGCCACCAGAAGAGGCAACGCTTCGGCCTGCCTCCCTCCCCCTCCCCTGCATCTAACCCCAGCCACGGAAAACCTCCCATGTTTCAGCCATGGGCTCCTTCCATAGAGCTGGTCTCCCGAGGACTCCCCTCTACTCAAGCCTTGGGCCACACGGTGAACTGGGCCTCGCCCAGGCCAGGGCCTGGCCCGTTCCGCACTGTGTCCCGCTGAGAGCCAGGATCTGGACGAAAGAACATGCCCGAGATACACCCATCTAGTGGTGGGGAGGCTGCTGCCCCACTCAGAATTGACATTTGGGGGAGATATGTGCCCCTACCTCCCAAAGGAGCAGTTCAGGGTGGGGCTGCCGCTGAGACCCCCTTCCTTCCTCCCCAGAGACCTGCCCCCCCCCATCACAACAGAGTAGTGGCCACGTCTCTATGAGGAAGGAACAAGACTTTGGGGATATAGGACATGTCCATGCCCAGCCCCTCCTCCCTCAGCCGTGGGCTTCCAGAGGCCACCCAGGCGTCCTGTTCTCCCCCCCCCACAAGCCCCTCGTAGTTTTCTACTGTTGTGCCCATCTTCTTCCTTCTACCGGCAGCAGAAGCCGCGCCAAGCAACTTGGAGCTCTCTGCCCAGGAGAGCCCTGACCACCTGCTCTCGGCTCCAAGGATGCTGGGCAGCCGCAGCCCCCTTGCCCCTTGCCCGCCTCTGCCTGTTGCCCTCTTTCCTTGAGGACCCTTTGATCTCTGCAGGGGAAACTGAGGCAGGTAGATGACGCTCCCTGGTTTCCTGCAGGGAGCCCTCCGTGTCCTTCTCTGCCTTCCCCAAAGGAGCCGCTTCTTGGAAGCAGGACTGTCACTTCCAGTTCCCAGGACCAGGCGGCTGGGGAGTTATAAATACCATTCCCTTCCCCACTCTGCCCACACGGCTCTGCTGGCTACCAGCCGGCTGCGTCATGGGGGGGGGGCCAAAGCCGGGCCTTATCATGCCTCCCCCCTTGTTTTTCTTTCCATCTTCCTGCTGATTGCATCCTTAGGAATTGTTTCGAGGCGGCAGATCGCCCGTTAAGGGTGGCTGACGGACGTTTCCTGTTTTATCTGGACTTCTTGTTTCTTGAAAAAGAGAGAGAGAGAGAGAGAGAGAGGACGTCCAGCAGAGCAAAACAAGTGGCCGAGCTTCAGACAGGAAGCAGAGTTTGGGGGCCATTTCCTGCCAGACTGCCATTTGGGGCTGGCAGCGGGACAAGAACCACACTGGCTCTGCCAGGATGCCCGGAAGCTCCCCTGGGGCGCGAAGGGCCTGTTGGCACGTCTTCGGGAGAGAATCTTTTGGCGGAGGGCGCTGGATCAGGGCCGCCCACCAGCGTCCTCGGTGCCCAAGACGGGCCAATTGACATCCCTTGGGAAAGTGGGGATTCACCCCACGACAGTGCCCAGCTTGCGCAGGGGGCACAGCGTGCCTGCCAGCCCGAGCAGAGGATGCCAAAACTCCTTTTAAGCTGGAGGAGCAGAGGGGCCTTCCTAAAAATGGGGCAGGGGAGCCCTGCTGTCAGCCCCAGTCCAGGGTGGCTTGGATGGTCTTCCGCCCCACCCTCGGGCTTCGGGGCCTGGCTGATTGTGTGGCCCCCTGCCAGTTTCCTGAGGTTAAGGAGCATCCGAACCAGCTGGGCTTTCAATAAGCTCTTTCGCGGGACAGGGGAGCCTCCTGTGCACTCTCACCCCGTCTGGGGCTGGCAGGCAGGCTGGGGGGGGTGTCCCCAACTCGGTCCTCACACACGACAGCTTTTCAAACTGCCACTCCCCCCCCCCCCCGACAACCCCAGAGCCTGGACACCCCCAGGAAGGGCTCCCGTCCAGCGTTTGAGGGTCCTGGGGGGATTCAGCTGCACCTGGAGCTGTGGCGAGCCCCCACACTGCTGGGAGGGGCTCCCTGGGGGAGGGTGCCAGGACAGGTTTTCTCCCAGGTCACAAGGGAGGTTTGCTATTCTTTGCCCCCCCCCCCCGCCCAACACTCTGCCTGCAGCCAGGTGCCTCTTTCTGGCTGTGCGGCTCCTGAGGGTCCAGTGAGCATTCGGGGGCTCCTCTCCTCTGCACCCCCAGAAGGTGAAGCCCCAGGCTGCCTCAGCCTGATGTGGGTCGGTGGGGAAAAGCCCCTCACCATAACTGAAGCCAGTTTCCTTCCCACACTGTAGCCTCGGCTGTCCAGTATCTTCAGCCACATACAGGGAATCCTCGACTTACAACAGCTTGTTTAGTGACCATTCAAAGTTACAACGGCCCTGAAAAAAATGACTTATGACTGTTTTTCACAGTTACGACCTTTGCAGCATCCCCTGGTCACGTGATCAAAATTCAGATGCTTGGCCGCTGACTCGTATTTATGACTGTTGCTGGGTCCCAAGTGATCCCCCTTTGCGGCCTTCTGATAAGCAAAGTCCATGGGGAAGACAGATTCACTAAACAACCAGGTTACTCACTTAACAGCTGCAATGGTTCACTTAAACAACTGGGGCAAGAAAAGTCGTAAAATGGGATAAAGCTCACTTAACCACTGTCTCACTTAACAACAGAAATTTTGGGCTCGATTGTGGTCATAAGTCGAGGACTACCTGTACTCCCTCCCCATTCTTTATATGGGAACTGCCCCCCTCCCCGAGCCCTCTCCCCCATGCAAGCCCAGGCCCTTGGGAAGCCATGTAACGCAGCCACGATTGCCAGCCCTGGTGGCCAAAGTCCCCGGGCGGATGACGGGGTGGGCGTCCTTCCTGCTCCATCTTCCTCCTTCTTCCCTCCCCCCAGAAAGAAGCACCTGTCGGCCCTCCTGGATGTCCGGGGCCTGCAGAGCCAAGCCCAGCGGCAGCTCATCCTGGCGGCCTTGGAGAGCCTGGAGCTGATGGGGGTCGAGACGGGCGTCTGCCAAGACCGGGCCTTCTTCTCCGAGATCGCCACCGGCGAAGTCTTCTGCGTCCGCGTCCAGCTGCACCGCCTCTCGCACTTCGGGCTCGCCTGCATCTCCCGGATGCGCCGGAGGCCCCCCCGCCTGCAGCGACAGAGGAGGGGGCTGAGAGAGAAGGAGGCTGAAGTCGAGTTGTGAGGACCCCAACCGGACAGTCTTGGCCTTTTGGCCAGAGGGCTGCCCTGCCCTTTCCCAAGAAGCCCTTCCTTATGGTGCTCCCCTGGCAAGCACGGCTGCCTGCTGGACACGACGGCTCGGCTCTTGGGCCGCAGGCCTCCTGCAAGGAGCCGAGAGCTGGACGGGCAGCAGCCTCCCTTTGGCCACCTGGAGTGGCCATGGCGAAAGACCGCTGCCTCACATAGGCTGGATTTGGGGGCGATTGCTGGGGAGGGGGGATAGAAATGGGGCTGGGGGACAGATCCAACCACTCTTATTCTACCTGAAGGGCCCGCCACCCCTATAACCAACAGGTGGATCTGAAAACCTGGCGCTCCTCTCATCGCAGTTCGAGGCCAGGACCATTTCAGGGTTGACAGAGTCTTGCGCCAAGGGGGGCTTCTGGGAGGCCGAGGGAAGGAGCGAAGGGAGCCACAGCTCAGGAGGAAAATGCAGGGGGGAGAGCCAGGAAACACAACCCTGATTCGGCCTTGGAACCACATCAAGCCAGGTGGAGAAACAGCTGGCAGGAGGGAGTTGGGATGCCAAGCGCCACCTTCCTTGCCCAGAAGAAAGGAGCGCACGGCCTCCTCTCCTCCGAGCGCACAGAACAGGCATCTCCAGGCTTGGCCACTTTAAGACTTGTGGGCTTCAACGCTGGATGAGGAATTGAAATCCACAAGTCTTAAAGTGGCCAAGTCTGGAGATGCCTGACATAGAACATAGAATAATAGGGTTGGATGGGACCTTGGAGGTCTTCTAGTCTGACCCCCTGCCTATAACGAGAGATCTTATACTGTGGTAGGGGAACCCTCCAGTCAGCTCGTTCACCATGGCCGAGTTGGAGGGTGAAGAACAGTTCATATGTCTCTCTCGTCATAGTTGGGTTTCTGCAACATCCGCCCCTCCCCCATTTCTCTCCATCCTGTGTGTGAAGTGGGGCAGGTGAGAGGAAACCAGCAGCATCTCACCCCTCCCAGCCCCCATCACAAACTAGCACATAAGCTCCACCCCCTTCCTTCCCCACCAGCTCGGAGGCAGGAGATCCCACCACCACCTTCCTCGGACCGGCTCAGTGGATCCCAGGCCCCCATGCTGGGCACTGGGTACCCCAATTCATAGCCATTGCCATTGGTTTGTTTTCCCCCTTTTAATGTTTGGACCTGGGCTGACCTTGAAAAAGACCCCAAGGAAAGCTGGGCCTCCACTGGGATGTGAGACCACCTGGAGATCCCAGGCCTGCAGACTAAACCCAGGAGGAGCGAACAGCCAGCCCTTCTGTGCACAAGTTGCAGTCTCTTCTTCCTCCGCTTAATAGCTGTTACGTTTTATTTCTGCCAGCACTAGAATGACGAAGAAATGTTCGAAATGTCTTTTTGGCCTTGGGCAAAGGCTGGTCTGTTTTCTAAAGCTTTTTGATATATCTTAATTCGAAATGTATATGCTGCCTAAAGACACTTAACTCCTTCGCTTCCTGGTTCAGTTCTTTACTTTCTCGTGAGTATTGATTAACGTGCTTATTTTGTTATGTATTTAGATTTTTATTTGAATTTTTAAATCCACTAAGTCTAATATATTGTAAGATGCTTAGATGAATGGCCTACAAAATTTAAAAATAAAGAGCTAAAACAGCCATCTATCAGCCAGGTGTTGTTTCAGGAACACAACAAATTCTGGGGAGTGCGGTGTGCGTGTTCCAATCCAAGGAGTCCCGGTTCCAGTCCGGACGGACGGACGGCAGGGCCACCTTGGAATGGCACGCTCTGTCCGAGCCTCTTGGCCTCTGGCGGGCAGCCCCTCTTCCACCCCCCTCCCGCAGGCATCCGGATCCGCGCCGAGAGACAAAGTGTCCCCCCAGGGCCGGCTGCAGTCACGCCGCGTCCCCATCAATCCTGCTCCTGCCCTGACCTGTCCGGCCGGCCGATCCCTGGCTGTAAACAGAGCGGGAAACGCCACTCATTTATCCTGCGAGATGTAAACTTTCCTGATGGCTGAAGAATAGCCGGCTTCTCGGCCAGCCCGGCGGCCTCCAGGGAACACAAGGGAGCTTCGCAGGCAGAGCAGCAGCAGCAGCAGCAGCAGCAGCGAGAGGCTTCCAGGAATGCCCCCCCTTCCCCCTGAAGAAAAACACCAAAAAAAAAAAAAAACAGTTTTTCTTCCTGACGCTTCCCACTTGGCCAAGGACGGGCTCTGCAAGAGGGCATCAAGCCTCTCTCTGGGTTTGGCCGTCTGGAGCCCTGGATCCTACACTGGAAACATCCCAGAACGGATACAGGCTGGGGGGGGGCAGTTGGGGGGGGCAGTGGATGGGGCCGCTGGCCTTGGGGAAAGAGCCCGCTGGGCCCTGCTCCATCCAGCCACCGTGGCTCTTGCGTCCCAGCCCGTCACTGGGTTGAACCCGGCAGAGGCTGGTTTCTGCAGAGGCCTTTGGGCTGCCACAAGCCCACCTTCCCATTTCTCCTGCCTGCCTGTTGCCTCCCCACTCAGAAGCCCCCAAGAGCAACGCTCGCCAATCGCCTCCTTTGGGGACCGAGGCAACTCCCGCTGGGCAAGGGGAAGGGGGCAAGAGCACGACCCAGGCACGGCCCACCCACCCCTGACGCACAGGTGCCCGCCCAGGCCAGAGGGCAGCGCCTGGGGAACGGAAGGCCCCCCCCCGCCTTTCCCTGTCCTCCTGAAGGCTTCCCCAGGACAAGGCCAGAAGGCGAGGAGCGGGTGAGGGGTCAGGGGGATGTTTACAATCTGGGACGCTCAGGAAAAAGCCCCCACTTCTTTGGAGCGCATTTCCTTCAAAACAGCCCAGCCTGCCTGAGTGGTGAAATATGACCAGCCCTGCCAGAGGAGGGGTGGGGGTGGGAAGCAGCCGGGCTCCCTCCTAGCACCTCTGGAGCCTGAAGGTGAGGTGGGGCTGAGTTGATGGGCATGTTCCTGCTCTGCCCTTTGGCTTCCTGATCGCTTTCTGGCATGGAGCCCTGGCTCAAATTACCCCCCCCCCATTACCGTCCTTGCAGGATGCGTTTCTAGGAAGCCCCTCAGGTCTCCAGTGGGAAGTGGGAGGGGTTGGGGGAAGCTAATAGCCTTTAGCATTTATAATAAGCTGCTCTTCTTACGCCACATCCAACCATAGAGCCCCCCCCACCCGCCCCTTTGGCATTTTCCTTACAGCCTCTGGCTCCGGGACCAAGAATAACCCCCTGCCTGGAAATGCTAAATGAGGGGGGCTTGCAAAGACATGCCAGGCCCTAAGAGGACAAAGATAACTTTTAGATATGGAAAACGCAGCCAACTCAGGGGGTCCCAGGGGCCTGAAGGCAGCTTGCAAGTAAATCTCATCTACAGTGCCTGCAGCCGACCAGCCCAAAGTCTTTTTTCTGTTTGTCCCTTCAGCCACCAGAGGCAGGCGGTGGGCACGTGGACACCCTGAGGAGGACCCCAGAGCTCTTGCATGCTGGGAAGGCCTGGGCAACACCTTGTTGCTTCCTTTCTAAGGGGCTGCCCTCACCTGCTGTCCATTTAGCAGAAATCTCTTCCCTGGGAGGGTAGGCAAACCCTGGAAGAAAAAGAGTTTGAAAACTGGTTTTTAGGCACAGAGACCAAATTAAGTCTGGACTCGGAGAGGCCGGCTGCCTTTGACACTGCTGGGGTCAAGCAAGCAGTGCAGGCTGGGACTCGGTCGGATTCTCCTAGGAGCAACTTTGGCCAGGGAAGAAAGCAGGAAGCTGGACCAGCCCCCCACCCCCACACCAACCCGGTCAGCTCCTGGGAGGTTGTAAGTGAAGCTGCAGCACTCACGAGGGAGGAGGGGGTCCCAGGGGGTCTCACCCTGCCTGCAGCCCCAAAGGGCTGACGGAGGGAGGGAGGGAGGCTATTTTCAGCCAGGGAGTCCTTCTTGGGAAGGAGCCGCGAGAGGCTTCCCGTGCATAAGCAGAGGGCCTTGAGGACAGGAATAAACCCTTCCTGGCCAAGAGGGAAAGGGCTGGAGGGAAACGCTGCGGAGGAACCCACGGCTGACGTCAGATGGGGGGGTGTCCGGGTGTGGGCCCCGGAGGACAGGGAGGAGACGCAGGGGCCTTCGCCAACTGCACCCCAGGCCGTGACCCCCGGCTTGGCTCTTCCAGACCCACTTTGGCCAAGGAGCTGGACCACCTTTCCTGAGGTTGCCTTCCGCAGGCTCTGCTTTCTGATAGGGGCACGGCAGAGAAGGGCTAGGATTTGGGGTGGGGGTGAGCTCTCTTGACCAGTGGAATCCGCACGTGGCCCAGGCATGGCTTCCTGCTTGTTTTCTGCCTCGGTTTCCCCAGAGCCGTCCTCTTTGGCAAGCACTGCCACACCGCAGGCTCCTTTCTCCAGGCTCCATTACAGCCCGGAGGCACGGGCCACTCAGTCTTCTGGTGTGGGTGCCACATTAGCTGTAGGGCGAAGCAGCCCCCTTTGCCCCCCCTCCAACCTTCCCACTCTGGCTTGTGGTCGCCTGCGCACCGTGGCTACTCCTCGGCCAGGGAAACTGACCGGCACTAGTGGGAGCAGCGCCCAGGGCTGCCCTCACCAGGCAGGGCTTCCTCCTCCTCCCCCTGGCCGTGACTGTGCGGCGCTGCTGACCGCTTCGCTTGACCCCATGCCCGGCCGCAGAGCAAGGCAGCCCTGGATTCACGCACGGAGATCGCGCAAGAAACTTCCACCTCGGGGCGCCGCGCATTGTCCGCCGGGCTCCCGGGGCACCAAACACCGCTGCAACAGCGACACCCAGCGGCAAGACGGCGCGCTGCACAGGGCCAGCCAAGGCTAAGCAGGCTTCGCTTCTGATGGGATTGTCGGGCCCATCGGGCACTGCCGAGCCTGACGCTTGTGAGTCTGGGGGCCACGATCGGGGACCCTCCGCAATCCACTGAGCCGGCCACAGAAATCCCGGCTCTCTTCCAGGGGGAAAGTCGCGGTTGGCTCAGTAAGCCAACCACGCGGAGCCCCCCCCAACCCCCCCCGCCCCCGATTGATTGGGGCGGAGTTTGCTACGGTTCGCGGTGTGAATGCAGTCAACGTGCGGGGGATGCCAGGCCCGGACTACCAGTCCCATCAGCCGCGCCACTGGGCAGAGGGGGCCCCGGGACGATGGGAGCTGCAGCCAGACTCGCGAGCCCATCCCTCCCGGCCCGGGGCTGGTCCGCGCGACGCTCCCCGACGGTCTCCGGTCCCTTTAAGGGACGAGCGGGACCAGCCTCGTCGGGGGCGGGGCCATGGCGACGACG
>QLTV01003442.1:1030794-1041075 GCA_003457575.1 Thermophis baileyi
CTGGAGACTAGGGGTGTCCTTGAAGTTGCTCTGCTCTGCCTTTTCCGATTGCAGCTCCTTGCCTCATCCAGTGACTGGCCACCTGTCTTTGCTTGGGGTGTGTGTGGGGGATCCTGTTAGCATGCCTGTCTCTGCCCAGCCCTTAGCAGGGTGCTTGATGTGCCAGCCGGTGGGGCACTTCAGGTTCAGCAGGAGCACAGGGTGAACTGGAGCCTTCCAGATGCTGCTGCTTGCCATTTTGGGGGGGGGGGATTCGTGGGTTTTCCTGACTATTCTGTGTCTTTCTCACCACCCTATTTTGGCCCCTATAGGACTGCCAGAGGTTCAGGCATCCCTTCCAATGAGCCCTCGGGCCCCCCTTCCTGGCCTGCAGATCACAAGAGGACCCCATTGGCCAGGCCAGGTTCAAAGTGGGGGGGACATGTGGGGCAGCCTGAGAAGATGGAAAGGGCCACCCATAATGGCCCCTCCAATCCCAGCTGCCCAGTGAGTGAAGGAGAAAAGGAATCCGGATTTTCAGGTACAGACCCTCGCCGGGGGCGGGGGGCTTTCTATAACAGCCCCCTTGCTGGGGGAGGGTCTCTGGCTGTCCCAGTGGTGGGGAATCAATTGATGGGGTGCCCTGGGTGGAGGTGAAGGGGGCAAGAGGAGGACAGTGGTCTTCTCGCTGGGAGCAGAAGGGTGACCCGCATGATGCGGGGTGAACCTGGCGCAGTCACTCCTCAAAACCACCCCACACGGCGTGGGCTGCGCTGCAGGAGTGGCAGCCACAAAGGGCTTCCGTGGCCAGGAGCCGCCCAGCCTATCCCTTCGCTGGCTTCACTCGCTTCCCCCTTCCTCTTTTTGCACAGACGGGAGCTCGGAGTGCCTGAGTGCCATTGAGCAGACGGACACCGAGAATCTGGCCAGCCCACCCTTGCCCCCGGGGCCGGCCAAGTCGCAGAAAGCGAAGGGGGGGCTCCTGGGTGGCACCTTTCCTGGTGGGCTCACGCCTCTTTACCTCATCAAGAACGTGATCCTCGAACAGGTAGCCTGTGTGGCTGGCCACCTGGGCCAGCCCCCCCCCCCCCCGGTCTGGCTGCCCCAGCCTGGCCACACCATTGGCCTCCTGCCTGTGGGCGTTTATGGCACCCGGCTCCCTGTCCGAAGGAGTGCCCGGTCGGTTGGGGGGTGCGGGCTCCCCTTGCCTGCAGGAATCGGATGACATTGGGTGGCCCAGGGAAGCCCCCCCTTCTGACCCCCTGCCCCTCTCGCTCTCTTGCAGACCCTGGGAGTGTCCCCCACGACCCCCTTGCTGGCCTGGAGCAACCAGTGCCCCCTGGAGAGTGCCCACAGCTCTGCAGCCCACCACCTCCTCCAGGAGCCCATGGCCTCTCTGAAGCCCATGCTCCCCAGCCAGAAGCCCTCTGCCAAGGAGATCTGCTTCCCCACCCTCGGCGCTTACCCCAGAATTGCTGCTCACCTGGGCTGGCAGGCCGAGGAAGCACCCAGCCCAGTGGCAGAGCCCAGCCGGCACAAGTGGTTCTACGTGGGGGAGGCCTGGGCATCTCCAGAAGCCCCCACCGCAAAGGACAGCCGCAAGAAACGGCCAGAAGAGTCGCCTGCCAGCCCACAGACTTCTGCCCTTGTGTGCCCAGAGGCACCCGCTCGGCCCACCCTGTCCTGCGCTGGGTTACCCCCTGCTGGGGGCAGGACGGCTGTCAAGGGCGCCAGGAGGCTGGGGGGACACAGCCTGGCGAGACGGTGCCGCCTGCACAACATGATGGAGATCCTGCGCAGGTCGGGGCTGCTGGGCATCACTCTACGGACCAAGGAGCTGCTCCGGCAGAACGGCAGGACCCAACGGGAGCTGGCCCAGCTGCGGGAAGAGGCCCAGCTGCTATGCGAGGCTGTCCGGAGCAGCGACTCCCGGGCGTGGGCTCGCCTCCAGGACGCCATCGGCCGCTCGGCAGCCCCCTGCCCGTCCAGCAAGGGGGGCGACGCTCGAACCCACTTGGGGCAGCAGCCAAATTTAGCCGCTCAGCCCACAGGCCCTCTCCTGCCCCGCCCCGGGGAACTCCTGTCCAGCTCTGGCCCAGACACTACCTTGCCTTAGCTGCCTCCCAAGCTCACGTTGTGCCCTGGGCCAAGGGGGCACCGGTCTCTCTTGCCAAAGGAGCTGCCAGCTGCCACCAGGCCCTGCCTGGCCTTGCCCTGCCGTCAAAGGCGTTTCTTTTCCTGGCGTGGTACTTGGTCTCAGGGTGGGCTGGTTTCTCCTGAGCCCCTAGGATGAGGCTTAGCAGGCACAGGACCAGAGCCCACCGGGACGAAGAGGAAGGAAGGCATTTGGGAAGCACCCGTCATGTTGGGCATTATTTGTGTCAGCCGCGAGCCTCTGTCTCCAGAGTTCGGACAGTCAGAAGTGGGGGACCCACCCAAAGAAGTGGCAGTCCGGATAACCCCCCCCCCGACCCTCGGCTAGCAGCTGCGCTGGCTTGTTCATCGGGGCATCTGCCCTGAAGGAGCTGGTTCTCTGCTGATGGAACTTTGGGGCTGCTCAGAAGTAAGCTTCCCCCGGAAGCCTCCTCTGCTGTTACCAGAAGAGGCATTAATAAAAGAAAGCAGAAATCTGGATGTGATTCAGCCTTTGTCTTTTGCCACTGCCCTGTGGGTAAGAGGGTGCTGTGGGGTGAACCGACGGGTGCTGGGGCAGCCACTGCAGGGGGTACCCCAGAATCAGCCCTTCAGCCTCGCCAGAGATGCTAAGAAACCCCTTTGGCCAGGCTGGAGTGGGCACAAGGCTCGGGGAGCCACGTTTAGGGAAGGGTGTGCGATATAGGGGCAGCCATGGGGGGGCCTCAGCCACGGGCAAGAGCAGAGAGAGAAGTGTTGCCCCCCTCCATTGAGATGTCTTCCGCATCTATCTGGATCACCCCCTCCCCAAGAACCTCTGGATTAGTGTTTACTGCCTCGTCTGGACCAGCTTCTGGGGTTGCATCAAAGCCTTCGACATCTACAGGTTTTCAAGAAGAGATTGGACAACCATTTGTCTGAAATGCTGTAGGATTTCCTGCCTGATCAGAGGGTTGGGCTAGAAGACCTCTGAGGTCCCTTCCAACTCTTATTCTGGAGACGGGGATCCCTGTTTCGGGAAAACTGTTGGCTGGGACCAGGGGTGAAATTCAGCAGGTTCTAACAGGTTCTGGAGAACCGGTAGCGGAAATTTTGAGTAGTTCGGAGAACCGGAAAATACCATCTCTGGCTGGCCCCAGAGTGGGGTGGGAATGGGGATTTTGCAATATCCTTCCCCCAGGAGTGGGGAGGGAATGGGGATTTTGCAGTATCCTTCCCCCAGGAGTGGGGAGGGAATGGGGATTTTGCAGGATCCTTCCCCCAGGAGTGGGGAGGGAATGGGGATTTTGCAGTATCCTTCCCCCAGGAGTGGGGAGGGAATGGGGATTTTGCAGTATTCTTCCCCTGCCACGCCCACCAAGCCACACCACGCCCACAGAACCGGTAGTAAGAAAAATTGGATTTCACCACTGGCTGGGACCTTCTGTGCTTGTCCAGATGTGGATTTTAGGCTCCTGGGCTGTCAGAAGAAAATGCAGCCCAACAACAGTAAACCTACATTTTAAAAAGTTTCCAGAGAACTAACACGAGGAAAAGTCGAATTGTATAAAAATGTGACAGGACCCTCATCTGCCATTAGAATAAAGCAGAGCTTTGGAAAGTGCCAAAGAAAGTTGTTTACCTATTTACAGTCTTTAGCTGGGAGCTATAGGGTGGTTAAATGCGGCGCCATTCACGGAAGTGCTCCCAGGTGTCTCCTGGGCTTCGGAAGTTGGCTGCTTCACCTGCTCTGGCCACAGCGGGGAGGGGAGGAGGAGGCGGCGCTCTCTACGCCCCTGACCCACATCTGGGAGAGGGGGGGGAGGGAAGGGAAGGGAAGGGAAGGAAGGCATGGTGGGAGGAAAGCCTTTTAGCCTGTGGCCGCAACACAGACAACTTGAGGCGGTCACACTTCTCCAGTAATCGCTTTTGAGATCCGCTCCTTCTTGGCATCAGCTGGTGAAGCTCAGGGACCCCAAAGGACTTCTTTTAATGGAGGCACTTTGGGGATTTCCTGCCAAGGAAGGAAGGAAGGAAGGAAGGCGCCTGCCAAGGAAGGAAGGAAGGAAGGAAGGCGCCAGGCGCAAGTGTCTTCTGGGGGGTTTTGGGTCAGGCTGCCACCCCCACCGTCCCCTCGGCTCATCTGGAGAGAGGAGAAGGATCCTGGCGGGACCGCTGGTGGTTGGGCTCCCAAGCTCTGCAGGGGGTCCTCCCCTCCCTCTCCAGCAGCGGGGGGTGGGGGGTGGAGGGGCAGCAGGCCCAGGGGCTGCCCCCTCCCAAGGGGCACACTGCTCCGGACTAGGGCGCTCTTCGCAGCCCCCCCCCCCGTTCTTGTATCGGGGAGGGAAGACCTCCTTCCCGCCTGCTCCGGCTCAACTCTCCGCCCAGGGTCACTCGGAGACAAGGACTGCCCTGCCCGCCTTCCTTTCAAGCCCGGGGCCGGAGGGTCGCAGGGAACGCAACTCCCGCCCCTTCGCTCGGGGCCGCTGTCCGAGGCAGCCCGGCTCGCCCTTTTCCCCGGACAGGTGCCCAGTCCGGCCGCCTCCGGCCAGCCTGCCTCCCCCCGCAGCAGCGACCCTTGGGAAAGAGGCGGGGGCGGGGGGCGAGCGGAGCGGCAGGGCCCCTTCGCCGCCCGCTTCTCCCGGGGCGGCGCTGTCCCGGGTGGTGCTCCCTTCTTCAGCCCCAGCGCAGAGCTGCGAAGGGCGGCACGGGAAGAGATCATTAGCCGTCGTATTAATTGCTTTAGGACAGCCGGGCAAGGCCCACAGGAAGGGGTCCGCAAAGGCCAGCCGTGGTTGGGGGGGCAGCTTGGCTGCGGCTTCTGCTCTGGGCTCCTTCCTTCCTCTGGTGGTGGGGAGGAGGTGTCAGCACCTTTGGCCGGCATTTTAGGGCTTTGGCTCCCTGCCTGGGGTCAAACTCCACCTGGGCTTCTTTGGTTTTGAGGAAGGTGCTTCTGTTAGTACAAGGATATGATTTTAAACAGAAAACATTTCTGACTAAAAAACACAACCCCCCCCCCCTTTACAGACTTCTGTCCAACTTGCCTGAGCTTTGCCCTTGGGTCTCTGAGCGGCTGACTGTTGGGGGGGAAACAGGCTTCAAATGCCTGGGAATGATTAAAAATTGATTGTGCATTTACACTTAGAAGCAATAGACACAACTGGCAAGATGAATATTGCCTCACACCCACGGCCAAACAAATGGGGAAGACTTTGGGCCACCCAAGGTGAGGGAAGATGGCACAACTTTGTGTGCTGCCAATACAAAGGAAGGAGTAAGGGAGGGTCCCGTTGTCCCCAGGTAATTGCCCCACCCCCACCCCACCTCTGCCAGGTGTGGTGTAAACCCTGGCTTTCCTGTTAGCTAAAGTCTTTCCCGAAAATAGTTAAAGATGCAAATAGAGTCATGGGGAAGACACTCCATACAGCATTTCCTACACCCACCTTCTGCCAAGCCTGGTCTTGTCCAGATACCCTCCAGTGGGGAGGGGGGGCGCTGTCTCCCCACTGATTTCTTCCCTGGGGGTCAACAGTTTCCCCAACAGCCTCCCATGGCAGACCTGGTGGGTTGCAACCTGCCAAGCCCAGGGCGTTCTGTGGGGACCAGTCCTCTGGAAGGGCCTCGGTCGGAGGGGGTCTCCTCAGTGAAGATCCCCACTGAAGGGTCCTGACGGGCTGCCACATCAGAACGGGGGGGGGGGCTGTTGCTGCTTCAATCCCCAGGGCCGGGAGCATGGGGGGGGGGGCTTTGCTGTCATAGGAGAGACTAAAGGAAAAGTCCTGCTTCAGCCTCGCCCCACTTCTGGCCCCACAGACGGGGTGCCCTGAGGGACCTTGAGGCCCTGGACTTCATGGTGCTCTTGTGCAGGGGAGATTTCCAGCTCTTGGCTGCAGATGAGCTTCCTGGCCTTCCTGGCGCCCAATGACAAAGCCCAAATGCCAGTCGGAGGCCACACTGGATGCCAGTCTGGAGGGCAGCAGTCCAGGCCCATTTGGTCCTAAAGGGGAGCCTCTGGGCTCCTGATCCCCAAGTCAAGGCCTGAAAACAGCTGGAAGCAGCTGCCTCTCCCTGCAGCTGTGCCAGCTAACTTCGGCCAGATGCAGATTTTCCCACCAGGCTGGGCACAACTGTTCTCTTAAGCTTGAGTTGCCCAAAGTCCTGTTTAAGATGGGGGGCCTTATAAATCTTTTAAATCAATCAATATCAATATCAATCCATCCCCAGCAGATCTTGCACTGCCCGAAGGAACTGCCTGGTCCCCATCCCCAGGCCTGCCACTGCCCCCCTCTCCTCCGGGGCTCTGGGTGCAGCTGCTGGAGCTCCCGGGGCACCCTGGCTTGAGCTGGCCTGGGAGGCGATGGCTCCCGAGTCTTCTGGTGGCCCTCCCAGCACCTGGAGTGGAGAGGCAGAGGGAGGCCCCCAATGCCAGGACCGTCCCTGGGCAGGAATGCAGCCATGCCCGTGGGCACCAGGGGAAAAACAAAGAGAAGCGAGGAGATAAGGCATGGCATAAGCACTCTGCAGAGATATGAACGATGAACCTAGGTCATCTGTTACAAAAAAACCAAACCCTTTCTTTCTGATTTGGCACCAGTATCAGCGATTAAGCATTTGATATATTTACCTGGTGCTCTTACATAACCGAGAAGTGGTGCCAAACCCAGCCCCAGTTAAATGCCCACAACCCCGCTAGGGTCTATGACTGTTCTCGTCCACTTCACCGCCCCTGGTTGGCCCCCAGGGTTCCGCCTCCAACCATCCGTCACTGACTTTTCTCCTTGGCTGAAACAGCCCTAGCTGTTCAGCTGAAACAGCCCCTAGCTAAGCCTGGTCAGAGGCTGACACCATGGAGCTGGCAAGCACACTCTCCCTCTTCTTGGTCGCCTACCTCTCCTGCCTCGTCCTGCTGTTCTTCCGGAGGAAGTCCTCTGCCAGGGGCCGGCTGCCTCCTGGACCCACTCCTCTGCCTCTGATTGGCAACTTCCTGCAGATTAAGGCATCCGAAACCTTGCCGTCCCTCCTCAAGGTAAGTCCACCTCTCTTGCCTGGGGAAGCCCCAGAGGTGTTCTCCCCTCATCCACTTCCACCTGGCCCGGGTCTCCCTCTTGGGTCTCCTCAGCCAGCGCCCTGGCTCTTCCTTCTCCACGATCCCAAACGTTCCCAGCCGTCTCCTTCCAGCACCACCTTCCTGTAGCTTCCGTGAGATTCTTCGGGCTGAATCTTCTTTCGGGATCCAATCTGGGTTGGTCTTCTTTCCTTTCTTCTTCGGCTTCCATTTATACATTCACACCTACGTGACGCCTGGGAAATGAGTTTCCCCCTTGGCCATCGTATCTCGCATTTGGCCATTTGGCGGAATCGCCTTCTGATCCAGCAGATCGTGTGGCAAGATTAGAGGACACTTTTCTAGGCTAAAGCGGTTCTCAGGAAGCCTGATGGGGCTGGGAAAACAGTTTGCTTTCCTCAGGGAACCGTGTCAAGACTATTCGGCTGGCAGAGGGAAGCCTGTCCCCAAAAGCATGGCACACAAGGTTGTTTTGGGGGAGCAATTCTATAACCTAGACAGTAGCCAGCACGCCTACCACCCATTTTTAATTAGTCTAGTGTCTGGGATATTAATGATGAAACATCAGAAAATGCAAATGTCTCCTTTCCTGAGCTACACACTGAAGGATACAAATGCTGCCACCGTTGTCAAAAGATCCCCCAGAGCCATTTTCTAGAATTTTGGAAGCTTTGTTTCCAATACTTTAGGGGTGGGGGGGGGTCTCTTCTGCCTTGGTGCGACTTCGGGGCATTGTGCAATTTTTCTTTGGACTAAGGGGTACACAGTGCGTTATGCTACATGATGAATAAGGGAATGTTTATTTAATAAACAATCAATATTTATGTTCCTGTTCCAAGAACTGGACTGTCGAGGTAACTGGTGATTCATGAGGCAGGACTTCTGGCATTAAGATTGTATCTCACGGCATCTTCAGTGGCTGCATTGCAAACGTTCTGTGTAAATCGCCAGGGGCTTGAGCCACTAACGGCTCCTGCCTCTGTACATAAACCAGTCCTGCCAGCTGCATGACGCTGGGCTCAGTCCAAGGCAAAAGTGAAGTGGCCCCTCCTTCAAAGAGCGGTGGAGGCCGGTTTCCACAGCAGAGAAGCTCTGATTGCGTTCCCAGAATTCCTAGTAATCCAGGGACAGATGTCCTGTTGGTCCTACGCGATTTGTTGAGGAAGGCAGAGCTTGGAAGCAAAGTTCAGGGAAGCTTGGATGGATCCCAACCCTTCCAGGTTTCCACACGGATGGCCCTGAGGGTCAGCCTCTGGCAAGGGCACCTCCGGGGCTCTCACAAAGACACGCAGGGGCTGCCTTCTCCTTCGTCCGCCCTGCAGCCCTGGGAACCCTCTCAGCTCTCCATCCGAGTTTGTCCTCAGGCAGACCTTGCTTGGCTTTTCGTGGTTACCCAGTTGGTGAATTTGAGATGGGTGGCTCCATAAATCAAAACAATCAGCCGATCAGCCAAAGCTGGGTGATGCAGCTACCTACTGAGGCAGGTGGGTGATCCGTCTGTGGAAAGAGGAACCCTGCAGGGTGGGGCAGATGAAAGAAGCATCCTGTGGCCCATTTTCTCTCTGGGAAGGATTTCAGCCATGGCCGCTTCCCTCCCCTCAGACAATGGGAACATGGCAGCCCATCTTCACCTGAAGTAGAACCATGGACGGGGCCATCTAACTCTGGAGAGCTGGATCTGAGTACAGGCAGTCCTTGACTTACAACAGTTTGTTTAGTGACCATTCAAAGTTAGACGGCACTGGAATATGTGACTTATGACCGGTTTTCACAGTTACGATCTTTGCAGCTTCCCCAGCGTCACGTGATCAAAATTCGGACTCTCGGCAGCGGTCTCATATTTCTGACGGTCGCAGCGTCCCCGGATCCCATGATCCCCTTTGGTGACCTTCTGACAAGCAAAGTCAACGGGGAAGCCAGATTCACTTAACAACCGGGTTACTAACAACTGCAGTGATTCATTTAACAACCGTGGCAAGAAAAATTGTAAAATGGGCCAGAACTCACTTAACAAATGTCTCACTTAACAACAGAAATGTTGGGCTCAATTGTGGTTGCAAGTCAAGGACTGCCTGAATTTCCATCTCTCCGTTCCTCTTCCTGTGCAGCTGCGGGAAAAATACGGCCCCATCTTCACGGTCTACTTTGGGAATCGCCCGATTGTGGTCTTGTGCGGCTACGAAGCAGTGAAGGAGGCCCTGATTGACAAGGCGGAAGAATTCTCTGGGAGGAAAACCAACCCTACGCTGCAGAAGACGTTCCAGGATTACGGTGAGGGCCCCAGGCTGGCGGGGCAGGAGCAGGCCGGGCTGCCCCCCCCCTTCCTGGCCACGGGGCCCATTGCTCTCCTCTGCCCCCAGGGGTGGTCTTTGCCGAGGGGGAGCGCTGGAAGCAGCTGCGCCGGTTCTCCCTGACCATCCTGAGGAATTTTGGAATGGGGAAGAAATCCATCGAGGAGCGGATTCAAGAGGAGGCCCGGTTCCTGCTGGAGGAATTTCAGAAGACCCAAGGTGAGGCTGGAGAAGGGGAGAGGGGGAGAGGGGGAGGGGGCAGTTTGAAAGGCCTCTGGACCGACCATCCAACCCATTGTAGCAATGCTGAGGTCAGGTGTCAAGATCTCCAGAACATAAACATAGAATCACAGGGCCGGGGGGGGGGGGACGGACCTGAGAGGCAGGAGACCTTGAGCAGGGGCTCGGACTAGAAGACTTCTGGTCCAGGAGATGCTTGGGCTGGAAAAGAGCATCACGGAATGTGGTTTCTTTCTTTGCTGACTCAAAGAGGCATCAGGCATCCCTTCCTCTCCAAATAATTACATACAGGGTGTAAGGTCCCAAAACGTACTCGAGTCACCAGAGTGCCAAAGAGAGAGACCCAAGAAGAGGCTTGGAAAAAATATCAGCTTTTATTTGTACAAAGAAGAGCTGGGTAGACCATTCCACAACATATAGACAAAGAGCATGCAGTGAAAGGCCACACCTTGGGGAAGGTATGGGTGTTGTGGCCTGCCAGCGTCCCGTGCCGGTGATCATGGATCCCGAGGACGATGAGGCGGTTGTGGCGAGGTACCATCGGCCCGTGCACCTGGCACCCGAGTCAGAGAGCGAGGAGGCTGAG
The DNA here is from genome assembly GCA_003457575.1 of Thermophis baileyi. Classification (NCBI taxonomy): domain Eukaryota; kingdom Metazoa; phylum Chordata; class Lepidosauria; order Squamata; family Dipsadidae; genus Thermophis; species Thermophis baileyi. Next base: position 1,041,068 of record QLTV01003442.1, read on the forward strand.
AGTCAAGC